>VZTQ01007463.1:225968-338184 GCA_013400755.1 Pelecanoides urinatrix | reverse complement strand
CTGGTCTGGGGGTGTCTTTTGTCACGTATATCCGGCGTTCCCGCAGGTCTGTTTTACTGTGAAATCACTACCGTATATTATTATTCACTTAAAAAAAAAAAAAAAGAAAAAAAAAAGAATTGCTGCTGGAAACGCCAGTATTTTGATGAACAATTGTATTAGAATTGTGGAAAAAAAAAAGAAAAAGAAAAAAAGAAAAAGAAAAAAGGAGAAAAAAAAAAAGAAAATATATGAGCATTTTAAAATATAACCCAGTCCAGGTCCTCTTTTGTTCTTCACCGGTGTGTCTTGAGTTATTCCTTCAGGTCCCCCCATGGGGGTGCTGTCCCCACTGGGGGAGTCCCCATCGCCCCAGAGGGTGCCCATCCCCGGGGGACCGTCCCCCTGCTCCTCGCGGGGCCGCGTCGGAGTAAATCCAGCCTGGCTGTAAGTACGGAGCAACGGCAGAACCGTGGGGGAACCCCCAGACTCAGCAAAGGAGATTTTTTTTCCTTCCTCTCGGGAATTTCCCTTGAATGAGTTTCAGATCCCTTTGACATCTCCAGCTGCACCCTGCTAGGGACACCCTCGCTCCCCCCCGGCGCGTCCCCCTCCTCCTTGCCTTGGACCAGACACGGGACAAGTGGCCGATGTGGCCGCTGGGATGCCCAGCGTGGCCGGACCCCCGGGAGGACGTCCCGGCCAGGCGCCTGCGGGTCACCCTGGCCTTTCCCTGCGTGGGTGGCAGTGGGGTGACCAAGGCCACCCTGGGCGCATCGCAGGGCTGCGGGCAGGGACGGTCCCTGTGCCATCGCGGTACCCGGCAGAGCCCTCCCAGCTCTGGGGGGCTCAGCTTTGGGGGGAGCCTCTGACCCAGGGGCACGTCCTGAGAGCACGGGGCCACGGATGCCGGGCAGCACCCCCAGCCTGGTGACAAGGGCGTATTGACGAGCTCCAGTGGATGCATGGGGACAGCCGGGCTGTTTTCCAGCCGCCATCCCTCCCTCCTGGAGTCACATCAGTGCCTGCGGAGCGGGAGCGTTGCTGCCCCGGTGCAGCGTGTGCGTGAACAGGAGCCGTTAGCGCTGGCCTTAGCTTAACCTGGATTTGTTGCCAGGTACAAACAAGATTGAACTTGCTCTTGGGTTTACAGCGGAGATAAATCCTCCCCCGACGGCTGCAGAGCCGGTCAAATAGAGCCGGCAAATAATAGTTTCAATTTGGTTAGTGACGATCCGTGTGTGTCTAACTTGGCTGCAATATTTTTTCATTTGGGAAGCCCTGGGAGGGGGCTTGTGGAGGGCAGGGGAATTGTCCACCTTGGCAGCAACCTGCTGCTCCCCAGCGCGGGGCCACTGCCCGCTCCCACCCCCCTGCCCCGCCTGGGGAGACCCCAGGGACCGGGGAGCACCCGGCCGGCCACACTCACACGTCTGATGGCTCCTGTTGCAGAGCGTGGTTATGTGTCTTGTTAACCTCCAAGCAGCAGTTTGTGTTTAGAGAGTAAATATTTACCTCCCTTCCTGAGGGCTCTTTCCCCTCATCTCCCGGGGTGGAGCGAGCCGGGATCCGTGGGGCAGCGCTGGCCGGGATGCTCGCCCTCGGGCCGCGGGCTGGCCGGGTTACTGCTGCCCGCTGGCTCGAAAACCACACTTCGCTTTGAAAATTGGGTTTGATTCTATATTTAAAGATGCTAATAACAGAAAGAAAAGCAAAGCCAAGCTGACCACTGATTTTTATTCTTTTTTTTTTTTTTTCTTGTGGGTGATTGCCTCTGTATTTGCTGTTGCTCCCCCAGGAAAGCGGGGGGGGCTTTCCCAGGCCCCCAAGCCCGGCTCTGGGAAAGGCCCTGCTCCCCCTCTTCTGCTGCCGGGGAGGGAGGAGGAGGTTTGCACCTTGGCCAACTCATTGCTATTTCTCCAGCTGCTGCAGGGATCAAAGTGCCTGTTTTGACTCCCCTCCTGATTCCTTGATAACAGAAGATGGTTGTAATGCAATTAAGCATTTCTCACATGCAATGGCTTAGGGCTTTTGTTGTGTCTCGGCGCTGGGTGTGTGCAGGATTAGCCCTTGCCCTGTGAGCAGCATGCAGACATGGAGCTCAGGGATGGCACACACAAAGGGGTCCAGAGCTCTCTGACGTATCAGGAACCCCCTAATACTGGATTGCCTTAAATTCAGAGCTCTTGGAGGTGTGGGATAGGGAAGGGACTTCAGCTTCCTCTGCAAAACCCCATCCTGGCCTTCCAGGTACATGAGGGGGTGTGGAGTGGAAGATGCTGTGTCGGCGGGGGGTGCAGAGCATGCTCAGGGTGCTCGCTCTTGGAAATGCATCTTGCTTGGTGGCACCAGGCTGGCCACTTAATTTCTGTGCATCCCCAGTGCTGACAGAGACGGAGTGAGGTGTCAGCGGGCTGTTTTGAAATCCTTAAGAGAAGGGCTGTGATCCCGGTCCTCTCCATGCCTTAGTTTTGCAGCAAGGAGGGGCTCTACAAATAAATACAGACAGATGAGCTCTTTCACTGGTAATTTGTCACTTTGTAATTGCCAAAGAAAAGCAGGTTAGTTTTCTCCTCCTGACCTCTCTCAAGTAGCCTTTTCACCCCAGCTGGTCCCAGGGCCGGGGTCGGGGTCCCGCCGTGCCCCCACGGGGCAGCCTTCCCCCCGCGCCAGGGCTGCAAAGGGCACCTTGGCCTTCTGCATCACATTTTCCAAGTGACATTTCCACAGGTCTCCCCACGGCATCACCAAGCAGTACAGACACCCACCTCCAGGCGTGCCTCCGGGTGCCTCTGCCGCCTCGCCCTTGTGTGGGTGAAAATGGGACCTGATGGGAGCACTGGGAGATCAGTGCACAGGAGGTTGGAGGACCTGGGTTTCAGGGTCAGTCCCTGGTACAAGCAAAATTTGGGGCTCCAAGCACTGGGGTCACACCTGAGGACCCAGCTGATCACCCTCCCCTGCTCCAGCGCGCCCCGCTCCATCCCCGGCCCCCCAGGCCCGTGTGGGACCTGCGCTCCAGGGTTTTTTCCCTGGTGGGACTTTGGGCTGGAGACCCCGGCGGTTCGTCTGCTGGGAGCGAGCGTGGATGACTGTACGTGCAGGGCAGGAGGCTGAAGCACAGAGGCTGAATTTAGAGAGTGCTGCGGGCCAGCAGGTCCAAGGAGCGGGGCTGATCCCCCCCGGGGGCGGGGGGCAGTGCCTCGGGCAGCCCCTGGGGTCCGGCGTGGCCCGTCCGAGCAAAGAGCAAAGTGCTGCTGCCACCTCCCGACCGGAGCGAGCCCTGCCCGTGCGGGAGGAGCGGAGCGGCTGCCTGGGATGCCCGCTCCCCCTGCCCGGGGCTCCCGCTCCCCCTGCCCGGAGCTCCCGCTCCCCTCCCCGGGCTCCGCTCCCCCTGCCCGGGGCTCCGCTCCTCTGCCCGGGGCTCTACTCCCCCTGCCCCGGGCTCCCACTCCCCTGCCCGGGCTCCGCTCCCCCTGCCCGGGGCTCCCGCTCCCCCTGCCCGGAGCTCCGCTCCTCTGCCCCGGGCTCTACTCCCCCTGCCCGGGCTCCCGCTCCCCCTGCCCGGGCTCCGCTCCTCTGCCTGGGCTCCCACTCCCCTGCCCGGGGCTCTACTCCCCCTGCCCCGGGGCTCCGCTCCCCCTGCCCGGGGCTCCCGCTCCCCTGCCCGGGCTCTGCTCCCCCTGCCCGGGGCTCCGCTCCTCTGCCCGGGCTCTCGCTCCCCTGCCCGGGCTCCCACTCCCCTGCCCGGGGCTCCCACCCCCCTGCCCGGGCTCCCGCTCTCCTGCCCGGGGCTCCGCTTCTCTGCCCGGGCTCTGCTCCCCCTGCCTGGGGCAGCCCCGGAGCCGGAGCGGAACAACCCACAGAAAAATCCTGGTGTTTTGGTTTGTCACTCGCTTTTGACAACATCCTGGAAGGCTGTGAAATTCGTGAAGCGAAACGCTGCCTCCCGTTCATGTTCCCTGGTGCCACGCATGGACCTCAGGCCTTTCTGAGCCCGTCTGCTGAGCAGCTTTCCATCCCTGAAACATGCTTCGCTGTCGGTCACCTCCATTTCCTTCTCTCCTCCTTGCCCTGACTCTGAAATGTCTTGCTGCAGCGAGTTGTGCAGATCAACAGCCCACCACCTAAAACACTGTATCTTAAGTATTATAATTCATTTTTCCTTCAAAGAAAACAAGTGCCTGCTTTTTCCTTGCAGTATGACAAAGGGTTAACAAAATGCTTAAAGTAAAGCATTGCCTAAAATGAGTATCTTTCATTTCCAAAGAGCCTGAGATCCCAAGGCACAGGCGAGAAATACTAGCCGCAAAAATTTTGCATCTCTCTCCCTTACAACACTGGCAGTGAAACCTTGTTTGGTTTTATATGCAAGATTTTCCATACCGTGCTCCAACGCAACTCAATTCCACTAAGCCCACATCTTGTTTTTCTACTGACAAAGTGAGGTATGATTCTTGGCTCAGTGATTTTCTGCTGTGGAAGACTAAATGAAAAGATGCTTTTAAAGCTCATTCACTCAACACTCAACCCAAAACCCAGGGGGAGGGTCAAATGGAAATTCGCTAAAGTTATCAGACGGGCTTTCTGCTGTATTTCTTTTATGGTGGGTATTAGGCTGAAGAAAATTAAATGAAGACACAAGTGTTTGCTAGGATACTGTTAAAGGTAGAACAGCCCAATGAGTAAAACAGCCAAGACATTTAATTTATTTTCTTATAAAAAGCTTGTGTTTGAGTCACTGTGATTCCTGAGGACACAGCTCTTGGTGTTCATTTTGTCTGGACCTTTTAATTTATAACATAAAAGCACCCTACCTTGTAATAAGTGCAGCCACATCCTTCGCCGTGGCAGGGGCTCCCTTGTATGAGCTCACCGAGGAGCTGGAGCGAGCCGGGGAGGGAGGCGAGAGGAGGGAGGGGGAATCGCCTGGCTCAAGGTCGGCTGGTGGCGAGGAGCAGAGCGGGGAGGGTGCTCTGTCCACCCACCGCAGCCTCCCACCACCCTCCTGCTTGTGAACTTCGCAGGCTTCCTGGGGCTCCCTGCCCCTTTCTCCCTGTGCAGGGTGTTGTTTTCCACTTGTCCTGGTTGTGCGGGGAAAGGAGCAGGGGTATGGCACTGCCACCATCACAGGAGGGTGGTGGGGCCCTAAGGACACTGTGCCACCAGGAGGGGCTGGAGGGGCTGGAGGGCTTCATCTGGATGGCAGGGAAGGTGCCTCCAATGTCCTGTAGAGCCTGGGAGGGGGGTTACGCCGTACGCTGCAGACAGAGGAAAGCTTTGCCCCTGTAACGTCCCACCAGCCCAGCGTGAGGGAAAAGCCCTTCCTCTCCCCTGGGCTGGCAATCAAAGGACTCTGACCACGATGTGCCACAGGACGAGCGGAGAGGGGGTGGCACTGTCCCCCCATCAGTCAGTCGCCGGGGCCCATCATCCCTGCCCCATCCCTGCCCCATCCCTGCCCCATCCCTGCCCCATCCCTGCCCCATCCCTGCCCACGCTGCCGGCGAGCCAGGAGGCTGAGCGGGGCCAGGTTGGGAGGGCTGCTCCTGTGTGTCCATGGCCATCAACATCTGCCTCCCCTCCCAGCTCGCTGCCTGAGCAGACACATCAGGACGTGGGTTCCTGGGCGATGCGAAGACATTACCTAATCCTCTGAAACCGGATCCTCCCGTCAGACTCCGGTTGGATGAGAAAAGCTTGCTCTGGCCTGTCTGTTCCTGCTCCAAAAATGTTTCCCTCCTTATGGCAAAGAACGTGCTGTGCACAATTTCCTGCTATCTGGAGGGTGGAGGTGGGTCCCCAAAGACCCCATGGATTAACCCCTGCCTGGAAGGGTCTGGTCTTCATGCGCTGGTAGATCTTGTTTCTTTTTAGGGGACCACTGTCTCTGCCATCTTTCTCTGCTGGAAATTCCCACCTCTTCTGCCCCAAGCTCTCTGCCTTTCCCCTTGGAAGAGGCTCATTGACAGGAGATTCCTTCAAGCACATCAGAAGTGCTCACCACGAGTTTCGGGCTCTGCATCACAAAGCCAGTACGGCTCAGTTCAGCCAGTTTTTAGCTCTGACCCTGCACAGCACCGTGTCCCCAAGCACAACACAAGTTCTGGTGGCAGCAGAGGTGGGTCTCAGGGGCTGATTTGTGGTAGCAAGCAAGGGATGAGCCACAAGAAACATTCCCCGCATGTAGAGCCATTTGCATCATCCAGCTAGCTGTGGATTCACTGGTGTCTAATATGGAATGCTCTCACACAAGGAAAACTTGTAGTGGTGTAAGTGAGGGGATGAAATGGGGCCAACTGTCCCCTGCTTCCTTTGGTGTAGTCCCCTCCTGTGGCACTTGGTCCCTGCAGGGACTGTGGCAGAAGAGGGGAGGAAAGAGAGCAGGGGGTGTCCAGGGCTGGGTGGGGTTTAGGAAGCCCCCCCGGGTGGCTTGGTAGGGTGCTCACAGCCCATTTCAGCATCCTTGCTGTGTGCTGGGGGCTCTCCGAGCATCCCAGCCTGCTGACAAGCGGGAGGAAGGCTGGCAGGAGAGACAATTTGTGGCTAGCTATTTGCTGTTGTCACTCCAACCATTTTACCTTAAGAGGCAATAAAGATGAAAGCCAATAATAAGCAGCCAGCCATCATTTGGGGGGGGAAAGGCTATAATTTACTCGGCCAGGGCTGCAGGGAGTCCATCTGAGGCTGGTGTTATTGACAGGAAGTCTATATGGTTTGTTTCTTACAGTACTTATGTGCGCTCAGAGCAGTTGAGGGTGACATTTTTAAAATCTAAAAATATACAGCCGGTAGCAAACTTCCAGCAGCATGGAAGACAGAAGGATTTATGCCCAGAACGTTTTGAACTTTAAGAAAAGTACGTTTGTAGAAAAGGTTTTAAAGGGCTGGCAGGAGGGGAGCAGTCCCTGGGCTGCTGCTGGCTGGGGGTGTCGCTGGGGCTGTTGCATTTCGACAACTGGTTTGTTGCTGAGGGACCTTGTCCATATGAAGATATAAGACTGTCATATCTTCACAGGGATGTAAATCAGGAACAACTCTGTTGAAGTCAGGGAAGTTACAGACAGATCAAACAAAGGAACCGGGTGCTTTTGTGCAGCCCCGGGTTGTAACCACTAAACCAGACTGTGCATCTATGGAGAGCCCTGGGTGGGGTTTCTGTGCTGTAGAGGAGGATCATCCTCCAGGCAGATGCCATCGCTGCCTGCGAGCAGAGCACACAGCTAATCCTGCTCCGCAGCTCTCGCCTGCCGCAGTTCTGTAGCGTTTGCTGGACCAGGTCAGTCTGCGGCCGAGGGTGAACCCAGCTCCTGTGGGAGCAGAGACGTTCCCTTTGATCTGGTCCAGAGGACAGGGCTACCGTACAGTCTTTGTGTCATCCCAGTAAACACAGTAGATATGAGTTTTTTAACCTCAAAGGAAGATGCTTTGGATTCTCATTTTATTCTGCTCAAAGTAACAGCAGTAACCTTGCTGTTGGCAGCACTTTCCCTGGGAGCATGAGGGCTTGATCCTATGAATCTGGGGAACTCAATGATTAAGACCTGTCATAGCCTTTTTCACAAGGAGTTTCAAATCCTTCCTTCTCTTCAATACATTGTTTTGTGGGGGAGGGAGGAGGTGGTTTCAGGAAACACAGCGAATGACTAATCTCTCCCCTGCCTCTGCCAAGGGAGAACAACCAGCCACACGAGCATCCCTGCTGCTTGCGAGAGCTCTGGGATGTCAGCGGGGTTATGATTTATGGCAATCAATCCATCTACCTTATTTATAGCAGCACATCTCTCCATGTGAGATTTCACACATGAAGATTGGCTTGTTCTATGGCCTCGCTCCTGCCAAAACTGTCCCTGGGCCTCCCGACTTTCCCGGGGGGCTCTGCCATGCCCCTGCCATGCCCGTGTGGGGAGGAGCCATTCCTACCCCCATTTGCCTCTTTTTCTCTCCTTGTCGCCTGTATCTTTAGAGCACTTCCTCACAGCCAGAGTTTTTTCAGGCCAGTGGAAAGGGGACAAGGACTGCTGAGATGGGAGGGGAGATGGTTGCTTCTGCCCTGCAGCACTGGGCAGAAAGAGAGGGCTTTTCTTCCCAGCAAGAGTGCGAGCTGTATGTTTCTTTATTAAAAATGTGATCTTTACCTCTGTGAAATGTCCACCTTGACCATTCAAAATACTTTCTCACTTGCCAACTGTTGTTGTTTGGGCCCTTTTCCATCCTACCAGTATTTTGCGTGTTTGTCCTGGTGCTCCTGGATGTCTCCGAGTCCGCCGGTCCATGTGGGCTGTTGCTGGTTTCCACGACCCCGGGACTCCCAGTCATCTGGGAAACTCTGTTTTCCTCTGGAAAGCAACGGGGGCTTCTAATCCGCTTTGCAGTAGAAGGCTTGAAAACTACGACTCAGATACAGTCCCGAAGGGTCAGAAAACATATGGCAAATAAAAGGAATGAGTGTATAGGAACGAGCCTGTAAAACCCCTGATCCTGCGACAGCAGAAGGGGGCGGGGGTCTTGCAGTCACCTGGGGATCGCAATTATGTTTTCTCTCTGATTAGCTGAGAGTTGGCACCCTGGAAACCATTTTTCCTGTTGTAATACATGGTGACAGTGAGAGAAAGTGTTGCAGCCTCTGTTTAAACCTGAACCTGCTCCCAGTGGTTCGGTCAGCTCCGTTCCTGTGCCGTGATGAATGGAGCCCTGGGACGTGATGCCTGTAACAGCCAAATCACTTACCTTGAAAATGCAAACCTTATGGAAAGCGAATCAATAATTTCTGGAGCCTGGGTTTCGCTGACATGCGGCCCGAGCCCGCAGGAAATAAACCCTTTGTTAATCTTTCTCAAGAGGCACGCAGTCTCCTATAAAAAGCTTCTGAAGTAAGTAACTAATTACAGCCTGCACGAGGCTCCAGTCTGTCACCTCTGACAGCTCTGTGGGAGAAGGGGCTGCGGCGCTGCCGGCCAGGATGATGGACGAGTGTGCACGAGCTCTTGGCTTCGCTCTGAAAGAGGAAGAATTAATGGGCAAATAAATTACAAATCAATTATTAAACCTTAGCAGCGTACAGGGCCCTGTTCAGACTGGGTATCAAATATACATTTCTAATTAACTCAACAACTCTTGTCTAATGTGCTCTGGATGCTACCTACTGCTAGAAATATGAATTTTTGTCACGCACTCTATTTAGAGTCTTTTATTTCTCTCTTCTTGCCTACTGAGACAGTTTAGGCCGCAGGTCTGTAAGGAACACTTTTTACGCGTAGACAGCACCGAGAGACCCTCAACTTCATGCTGAGACTCAGGACGGCCCCGAGCAAGCTGCGTGAGCTGCAACACAGTGGGGAACGAATCCAACACGTACTAAGTGCTCAATGTGCCATGGGCTCTTGTTCGCTTTCCCTGAGCCCCAAATCCCTCATTAAGAGGGAAGCCATGGTACTTTCCTCCCCTCCCTGCTTGCCTGGGACTGTCTGTCGGCACTTGGAGGTATTGCCACGAGAATAACCGCTGCCTGATGCCTGCCTGCAGTGTCTAGACAGATCCCAGGCCAGAAGTTCTTCCTGGAGCGCTAAGAAAATAAAAGGGCTTGGCAGATGGACGGCTGCACTTACATGCCTACCTCTGCTATCCTGGGATGAATCATGTCCTCGAGTTATCAGCATGCTTCCAGATTCAGCACCGCTGCTCCTGTGTGACAGGGGTGAGAAGCCCCTCAGGGAATCGGCTGCCACTGGGGTATGGATGGAGGATGATTTTACAGGGTTTGGGTTGGAATGAACACCAGAGTCACTGTAGTGCCAGGCCCCTTGAAGGAGCTAAACCTTTGAGGCATTCATGCTCCGTACCACCGCAACATTTCTGCCGCTCACTAATCAATTATAATTCTTAGACAAGCTCCCATATGGTGCCTTTATAAATCACTCTCTCCAGTTATCAAGCCTGTCTTATTTGCCTGACATGAGCTATAAGGAGGGTGGTTTTTAGGCTAATGTTGACTCAAGCGCACAGAATGCGATTTATTTATAGAGTTTTATAAAAGTGTTTTAGAAGTCATAATCCTGGTCCTGAGGCGCTAAACAAAAGGCTGAAGACTATTTCTGCAGCCTCAGCCTGAGCATCTCCATAACAAGCCCTGGTTCAGAGAGCTGGCCCATAAATACATGTCCTCTGTCACAGCACAGGGAGGTCTGTGGGGCTCAGGGGCAGACCCTGCTCAAGGGACTTTGGTCTCCATCGCAGCACTTGACCCGCAGGGCAGAGAGACCCTGGGGACAGGCAGGGCACTTGGGCAGTGACCTGAAGGTTGAGGACCTGGCAGAG
Source organism: Pelecanoides urinatrix (assembly GCA_013400755.1). Classification (NCBI taxonomy): domain Eukaryota; kingdom Metazoa; phylum Chordata; class Aves; order Procellariiformes; family Procellariidae; genus Pelecanoides; species Pelecanoides urinatrix. The sequence continues at coordinate 327,888 of VZTQ01007463.1, read as the reverse complement.
GAGCTGGGCAGAGAGCCAGGGCAAAGGGTCTGAGGAGAAAATGGAGTAAAGAGAGGAGCTCTTCACCTCCCCACCTCAGTAGAAAAGAGCACACGGTTTTTGGAGCGCTGGGTTGCTCTGATCCTGAGCACAGAGGAGAAAACCAGGGGTATGGCAAAGCCATGTGCCCTTGTCACGGGCAAGACAGAGTAAAGGACAGTCCGGCGTGGATCTGGGTGCTGGGGTTTATCTGTCTGCGAGACCTGAGCTTTTCCCCGACTCGGCTCCCTCGCACTGACTCACTTGCTCCCCCCAGTGCTGCCTTCACTCGGCTCGGCCGGGCGGCCGAGCTCCCCGAGCATCCCCCACCTTTGCCTCCGCGCATCTCCCTCATCTCCGGGATCTTACCAATCCCAGGATGTTTCCTTCAGCTGTGAGGAAATTCCTTTCTTTCCAGGCCCCCTACTTCTCTCTAAAAACATTTCTTCAGTTCGGGAACCCTTCTTTGTGGCCTCGTCTTCTTTCCAGAAATATAAATCCCCATTTTTCCTGATCTAAATAGTCCATGTGCAGGAGCACAATGTGTGATCCACCTCCTAATCAGTGGGTTTGCCTCTTGTCTCTTTATTAGTTGCAGGATTAAGGATATTACACTTTCTTTTATTAAAATTGACGATCAACCTGCACTGGTTGCAGATTGTGCATAGCAGGCTTCTGGTTGAGAGCTCAAAACTTCAATTTTGCCATTCCCCTCTCCATAGATATACATCCAGTTAGCTCCCACCTGTAAGATTTCACAGTTTAAGCTGTGGATTTTGGCCTACGACAACTCTGAACTACACTAATGCTCTCTACTCAGCTGAGGGGCCAAACGTTTTGGTGACTGGTGCTGTACAGTTTAGCCCCTCTCCCACAGAACTTTGGTTCTAGCACCTGTAACGCCAGGACTGTGTGTGCGGGGGCCTATTTCCACTCCTGATAGTGCTGCATAAACAGCATTTTTCTTTTTCCCATGGGAAAAATTCAACCTGAAAGGAAAATCCAGCGTATCAGCTTGGTGTCATAAGGGAAGGGAACCTCCCTGGACCTGTTGTGTTTACATGATTTGCATGATCTGAAGAGGATAAGAGTATGGAAACCAGTGTTAGGAACCAGAATAAGAAGCCAGTGCTATGGACAGGTTTCTTGGGAAGTCTGGGGAAGCTGTCATTGACCAGCTTGTTTCCTAGTATGAACATGTTAGAGCTTGCACGCATTGCAAAGCAGTTTTGGGGAGGACCAGAGGAAGCCTGTGGCTTGCTAATATGAAGGCAAGTTTATGCAAGGAAGCAAAGCTTTTAAACTTGGGACCTTAGGTTCCCACTGGATTTATCACAATCAAAGAAGACAAAAGAACTCCCTTAACCCTTGCGCTCCGCTCCGGCATTGCGTGGTGTAAACCAGCTGCGATGAAACTTTAGCTTGCAAACCGGTGGGGCTCGGGATTACGGGGGAGGCCTCATCCTGCGCCCCTGGGTGAGCCCCCGGGGTTTCGGTTCTGTTGCCGGGGCCGGGCCGGGCCGCGGGCGGTGCCCGGGTCCATCCCGCGGGCGCGGTGCCGGTGCGGCGGCCCGTCGCGCCCACCAGGTGGCGCCCTAGCACCGCTCATCTACAGCCGCGCCCTCCCATTGGCTGCGCCGGCGCGTCGCCATGGCAACGCGCTGGCAGCCGGTCCTGCGCCCCCCTCATCCCTCCATCCTCCCATCGCTTGGGTCTCCCACAAACTCTCTCTTTCCCCTTCTCTGCTCTCCCCGGTCTCTGCCCCGGGGGATCACCCACGCGTGTCTGCGTGAAAGCGCGGCCTGAGGAGAAGGACAGCGAGGGGGAACCGCGGTGAAACTGCTGCCAAAACCCAGTCACGCTGTAATACAGGGAGGGTTGTGCAAGGCTGAACGCTTTGGTAATGCTGCCTCTGTGACTCTGCCGCTCCCAGACCTGAACACCAAACATGTTCTTTCTTTGTTTCTTTCTCTCTCTGCCCCTTCTTTTTTCATTTTTCACTGTTTGAACTCCCGAGCTCCTGTGCTGGCAGGTGTTGCATGATGTGTGGACTGAGATGCCCATTTCAGGGTCAGTCATGCTGAATTCTGCTGAATTCTCCAGGGAAGAACACAGTGGCTCTACTGAATGTGGATGGTGGTGCAGACAGGCAGGCCTTGGTGTGGAGCCGGGCAGTGGCCTGTGATTGTAACATCTGGTTGGCATAGGCTGAGAAGCAAAAGTACAGACTATCTAGAAACTCACGACAATCTTTTGGAGGCCAAATTTCCTTTTCTTACTCCGGCTCCTCCAGCCGGGTCCCATTCTTGCCCTGGGTGGAGCTAGATTTCTGTTCCACTGGGAATGGTAAACTGTGCTGAGGGTAGAGAAGGCCCTTCAAACACCGCCTGTGGGATGAAGCACAAGCCCTCCAGTCCTTGGCTCTGTACAAATGAAATGTGTTCCCATGCAGACTACATTTAACCCTTTTTGTGCCTGCCCTGGGGATATACAATCTTGCACAACTTAACAACCCTTCAGCCTACTACCTGTTCTGAGCAGGGAGATGGGATGCATTGCACTCACTGTTGTTTCTAAACCAGCTCAGGAATAGGCCCAGGGGGCTGCAGCTATGGTTCCTCCCTCCTCTCCAGCAAGGGCAGAACATCTGGAATGGGTTTGGATGAGCTGTATTTGCATTCCCAACAGGAGGCTGGAAACTACCCCTTCGCTATTAGGAGTTTGATTCTATGAAGACACTGGATATGACTTAATTTTGAGATCTTTAAGTCAATTCAGAGATGCGTTTGACCCAGACTCGCAACAATTCTTGGCTGGCTGCATCACTTCCCACCCCCTCATACTACTAGTTCGGAGGGTTTCCTCTTCCCTAGGAAGTGCTTGATTCATTTCTGGTAAACTGTACCTGCCTCATTTCTTAACAACTGTGCTGGGACCACTGGTCAAGTAGTTTCATCGTGGTGGTCTCCTGGGACTGCAGCCCGCTGTGTGCTGAGACCGCTGCTGCATCCTTTGCTCTGCCAGCTCAAAGGGAAAGTCATTCCTGCAGCATGGGGCCACCTTCGCCTTCTTACAGCAGCTACAAAACTGCAGGAAAGCACTGCAGGCGGGATTTCTCTGCGGGTTGGGGAGGGAGGCAAGGCTGGTCTGACTACTGCAGGCAGTGCTCCCTGCCTTCCCCTCCTCGGAGTCTGAGCTCACCCCTCGCCACGTCCTCCTGCGGGCAGTGTGGCTTCTCCTCCCATCGCAGGGCAGGGAGAGGCACGAGGTGGGGTTAGCACAGCCTGCCCCAGTGATGGGGCTTATCCCTGATCCTCTGGGACCGCAGCTTTCCTGGTCCCAGAACAGCAGGAGTTGTGCAGGAAGAAAGAGGCATTTTCAGCAGGGTGTGACTCCTTCTTCCTTTTCCCCAAGGAAAGGGAGCTTGGTGGAGGGAAGGCAGGGTTTCAGGCACCTCCTTTGGAGTTTGCATTACCCTCCTCCAAGCCAGCTCAGTAAATTACAGCCCTAATTGAAACCATGCCTAGGCTGTGCTTGCCTAAATCATGGGGTGAGCATTTCAGCTTGTAGTGAGGCTGTTTGCAGGGACAGAGGAGCTCCTCCGGTGTCAGCGTGTGGGGCTCCGTCTCTACCAGGACATTTGGCACTCCAGCACTGTCATAAATTTTTACCCTCAATCATACCTGAGGGTTAGAGGGGCTTGGATGCCTTTAATGCTTGGGGGTCTTTAAAAACTGATGCAAGTGCCTCATGTGAGGGTCTCTAGGTGCAAACTCATCTGCTAAGCCCAGGGTCTACGGGTGGGTGAAAGTGCCTCCACAAAGGCATTGGCAACCCATAGACATGGTGATTTATCAAAGTCCTGAAAGTGCTCGGAGCTTAGAAAGGGGCTGGCGAAGGTTCTGTTTGGAGTCACCCCTTTCATATGGGGGGACAGGCAGGTGAGGAGCCTGGTCTGAGTTGTAGGGCTGCAAGAAGTCCTATAAGGCTCTGGGATTTCCCCAAATGTGGAGGCTGACTGTGTCCAGGACATATATTGATGCTCAGCACCCCTTGCTCAACTCAGGACCTTTACGGGGTTTCCAGTCTGGACCGTGGGGTGATGGAGAGGCTGGGCCAGCTCCCAGTGGGATTGGGATGGGATGGGATGGGATGGGATGGGATGGGATGGGATGGGATGGGATGGGATGGGAGAGAGAGCATGGTCCAGCATCAGGCCCACAGGCAGCAAGGTCGCTGTGCCCAGCAGCCGGGGAGCTGCCAGGCTGCTCTGAACGAAGGCTGCAGCTTTCACCTCCTTTGGCCGGGGAGCTCTCGCTGCCACGTGGCCTTTTCCACTACAGCACCCTCCTCTCCGCCTTGCTTTGCTTCTTGCTTTTTTTCTTTTTTCCTCAGGAAACATCTGGAAGCTGAGTGAGAAACATTAAGGGGGGGGGGGAAGAAAAGAAAAGAAAAGAAAAGGAAAAAAGCAAGGGGGAGGGGATCTTGGGAACACCATATGATTTCACTTTCCTAAGACAACTGCAATTATGCCTTTGAGGCTTTACCAGTCACTGTAGATTCAAACCATGTTGGATGATGTAAGTGGGAAAATATGAAGGGCCTACTGGCTGCTTAAAAAAAAAAAAGAGATCAGTTTCTGGCTTTTTATTTTACATTATGAATCAGAAGAAGGGCGCCGTCCAGATGGGCTTTTTCTTTATTGCTTTCCTAGCCTTGGTTGTGCCTTGCTGATCCCTTGGGAGAGGGGAAATGCCTCCTGTATCTATCCAGACGAATCTCCTCTGTCCTGCAGCAGTCTGCTTCTGCCGAGAGCCCCGAAATCCCCATGGACAGAGCTGGGGCTGGATTGCTCCCAGCCGAGACATGTCCCAGGCTGGGCTCTTCTTGCTTGCACTGCAAAGGGACTATTTACTTTTTGGAAGCCCAGCTGGTGAATGGGGTAAGCAGGAGCTGTTGGTCCTGGTTTAGCAACCATGAGGACTCCTGTTTTCAGGCAACTTCCAGCTCTCCTTGCCTATTTGATGCTGGCTCTTGGGTCACTTTTGGGAGGTTTGGATATAGTGTCTCTGTGCAGAGCCTGGAGCCCAGCACTGGGACAGAGACACTTGAAGGGATAAAGATGCTGCTGTCAGATTTAATGGACTTTCCATTGGAAAAAGCAGGAGGCTGCAGGAGAGCTGGGCTTTCAGCTGACAGGGGTTAAACTGTCATAAAATAGGCTTGGGAATAATGGGAAAATTTTCCCCACCCCCAGTTCCCACGGGAAGAAATCAGGTGTGCAAACGGGGAGAGGAAATCCCGTGCCAAAAGAAGTTGCCCAGAGCCACCGTTGCTGGGGAGCCGGCGACTGAGCGGAGGTATTAGAAAAATGTGCGAGTCGCTCCTTGGCTGCAGATAAAGAAGCATTTTGGGTTTCTCGTGTTTTCCATTTTTGTTTTAATGAACAGCTCCGGATCGCAGCGTGTCTGATTAAGCAGCTGATGTGAGGACATGGCAGCGACTCGCTTTCATTAATGAAATCTTGAGTGATTCGGGGTTTCCTGGAGCAGTAGCTTTGGAGAAAGCCAACGCCGGGCATCGCTCGCAGGGCAGGACCAGGGCGGTCACCCCGGTGCAAGGTGCCCGTCAGCCTCTGGGGCGGTGCTGGGGTCCCTTCTCCCCGTGGGGCAGGAGACGGTGGCGGGGAAGGGACACGACCCAGGTGGACATCTCTGCATTTAACACCGAGGAGGAAACAGGCGCTGCTGGAGCTTCTATGTAAAAGTCTCTTTTTAAAGGAGGGGGGTGTGTTTGCTCATCAGACATGGGGGCAGAGGAGATTCTCCAGGAGTTTTGGCTGAAAAAAAGGATTATTCCCTAATCTTTTGGCTGCTGAAACTCAGAAAATCTTGCTGCTCAGCTGGAATTTCTCAGCTCACTGTCACTGAAGACACAGACCCTGATTATTTCAGTACAAACCCAGGATTGTTTGAAGGAAAATGCCCAATGCAAAAACTTGGGTTTAATCAGTTTATCAGGAGAAATAAAAAACCCCTAAAATCAAATGCAGGGGAAGCCAAGCCCTGCCCGGGTGGAAATATCGAAGTGAGCGAACTCCTGGTTGCATGAATGGGACAGAGCGTGGCCTTGTGGGCACAGAAAGGGCAGTGGGTGGCTGTGGTGGCCCCAGAGATGGTCCCCAGCATCCCTGTGTCCCAGTCAGGCCTGGCCCAGGCTGCTGGGCTGTGTGGCCGGGGTTTTTGGAGGAGCCCCGAGCAGGGCAGGAGTGATGGGGGATGCTCTACAGCCTCTCTTTACCACAGATCTCCCATGCTGAAGGCTGTGTGGTGGTGAAACTCCCTGCCTGCGCTGCCTTCTCTTCTCCTTCCCGTCACTGAAAAGATGGAAAAATTCATCCAACTTGAGTAAAACCTCCCCATAGATCTGCCTTGTCTGAAACCTGCCTGGTGCCTGCCTGTCCTGCCCGGGGACCCCCACCCTGCGGTGCCTGGGGGCTCCTTGCCAACCTGGTGCTCTGGGCTGGAGTCAGAAACAGCCCATCAACTCACCTACGGGAAGGTTTTGCCACATATTAGCCCTCCTGGGGCTTTCCTGGCATCTCTCCATCAGCTTGTAACCTTTTTTTGCTTTGCAATTTAAAACAACAGAGAAATCCTGGCAGAGCTTTGGCCGTGCAGAGGGAATTGGTGACAAATCCAGGGAGTTCATAAAACCCCGGGACTGGAGGGAACCCCAGGGGGCCACAGCCCAGCCATGGATTGGCAGCTCTCCTCCCCAGCTCCATCCCCAAAATTCCTGGCCATCCAGCCCAGAGGCCAGTTCTTTCCCACCTTGATGTGGGAAAGCACATGGAGGGGTGGCAGCCCCCGAGGGACCACGTGCGGCAGAGCCTGCTCATTCCTGCGGGTCCTGGGCATCCCCAGAGGCACTGGGGGGCAATGAGTGGGTTTGTGTGGTGGCCAGGAGGGCTGATGGCCGACATCAGCCTGCCCTTACCAGCACAGCCACAGGCACACACATCTCGATCTCACATCGCCAGAGCGATCCCATAAAGAGCTTATGGTCTAAATGGACAGGAAGAAGGAAGTGTTATTATCTTAGATTTTTTGGATAGAGAATGAAAGTGGAAGAATTAAGTGACTTGCCCAAGGTCAGCCAGGGAAGCTGTCAGCGATCCTGGGAAAGGGGCCAGGTTTTCTGAGCTTCTCGGTGCTCGAGATGTGCCGGAGGCTGCAGGGCACCTCCGGGGTGCTGGGAGCAGTGGGGCTCGGGGCTGGGCTCCTCTCACTCTCCTTGTGGAGGGGAGACCCTGAGGACCCTGTGGTGATGGCCATGCTGTAAACTGGGCTGAGGTTTGCTCTCTGGCCATGTGGGCAAGCGGCACAGCGTGACTTGCACCCCACGAGCGAAAATCTCCTCTGCCCCACAGCAGGGTGCAGCCTCCGCACAACCCGGCGTTGTCTGGGGGAGCGTGACTTCTCCCGGGGCAAAGCTGTGCCGGGGGCTGTGCCTGTCCCCTGGCCCTGTTCGACTGCAGCAGGTAAAGCATTACCGGGTGCTCCCCATTTCTTCCAGCCTCCCACGAGACCAGAGCCCTTGTTCCTGCCCCTCTCTGTCCTCTGCCCATGGATGCAGCTCTCACATCCATGTCTCACCACATGCCGGGGCTGCGTGGGGTGCAGCGTGCCTTGGGGTGCAGAGAAAGGAGACGGTGATGGGGAGCACCCCGAGGTGGGACTCGACCTCTGGTTCCTGGCATCTGTGCTTGCGGGGGGTTTGGTGTCACCGTGATTCAGCCTCCGGCCTCGGCTGCCTGCGGCCAGCGCCCACGCCGGGCTGGGAGAGCTTCCTCCCGGCTCGTGGGGGTGGCTCCGCGCCTGGGAAAGCTCCCGGCTTGATTAAGAGCTTCCTGCGCCGATGCACGCCGAGCTCTTGGGTTTCTCTCCAAGACATATTTCCCAGTAAAACCTGGAGTAGCCAAAGATGGGGGAGATCAAAGCAAAGCGAACTCAACTGCGCTGCTCTGTGCAAGGATCAGCTTTAGCCTGATTTCCCCAAAGCTTAAAGGTGCTGCTTCCCCAGCTTCCCAAAGCATCATCCTCCAGGGATTTGTCCTGTGGGAGACTTTTTACAGCTCCCTGTTTACCAGGGAAAGATCTATTTGCAGATTAAGGCTTCCCAGGATCTGTGTGTACAAACGCACGGGCGTACGAGATGGTGGGGGGTGTAGGAGGGGACACCCTTCGGGTGATGCTGAGAAACCTTCCTGGCTTTCTTGCAGCCAAGGGGATTTTATTTCACACTGACAAAGTGGGGGACCACTGCCTGGAGGTGAAGGGAGGAGGAAAGCGCATCCTCTCCTCAACCTCTGCTTAAGGGGAGGGGGCCAGTGTACCCATAGCAGCACTGGAGATACCCCAGTACCTGTGTGTGCATGCTGGTGGCTGGCAGGAAAGGAGGCTGGGGGCAATCTGCGGGCAGCTGGAATAGCTGGAGGGCTGGATCACTGGAGTAAAAGGCCGTTTTCCACCCTTGGATGTCCCTCTTGCTTAGCAAATGGCTGGATACCAAAATGCGTCCCCACGTTCCCAGCACAAGCTGTGTTTGGAGAACTGGGACTTTGCTTTAGCCCCTTATGGAGATGAGAGCCAGCTGCAAACCTTGGACTTGCTCTCAGCTCAGGGCCACCTGCGGCTCCCAGGCAGCGGAGCGGGGAGACAGGCTCTTGCTCGGGGAAGGGTGGGCGAGGGGAGCCGGCAGCGCCCGCCCCGTCCCCGACATCCCCCCGTGCTTGGCTGCTGTGACAGACATCCCAGCAACACAGCTTTTCTGCAGGCAATCAAATAGCAGCCTTTAATCTGCAGGCATTTAAAATATGCAGCGTTTCCTCTTATTTGAACCTGAACAAAGCCCAGAGAGGCTGAACGCTCCCTGCCCGGGTCCCAGGCAACCCTTCTCCGCTTAATATGGGCCCGTGGGCACACAGACAGCAGACCAGGGATGGACCGAATTCTTGCTTTGAGTTCTCCTCCCCTCGAGGCACAGCTTGAAAGGCCGAGGGGAACCCCCTGCAGCTGAGCTTCAGCTAGGTTCCTGCGGAAACCTCCATGGTGCATCTTCATCTCACACCTAGGTAAATCTTAATTAGAATGGTGATTGCAGTGATGAATATTATTTGCTTAGTTTTCTGCTATTACACTAAGATAAGGTCAGTCCCTTTGGAGTGGACGCTGACTTTCCAGAGTCTTTGACCTCAAAGTTCTTGCCATTTTCTCAAGAAAGGCAACAAATAAAGAGGAGGCAGAGGAAGAAGCAGTGACTTTTCCAGGGATGACAAAGCCCTGGCTTTCCTTTCTCTCTGTCCTGACTCTGGGGCTGAGCAATTTGTTGCAGATTTAATCGTTTAGCTACCAAGTTCTGCAGGCTTGTTGCAGTGTGCCTGCATCCTTCTCCAATGCGATCGCTCGAAATGGAGCATGAACTTTACAGAGCCCAGCTCTTCCCTGCCGCCGGCTGCTCCACGTCGTGGCACATGGAGCTGACAGCAAAGCAAGGCAGCCCAGGTCCAGCCAGCCCGGCTGGAGCTGCTTTCCCTAAGCCCTGAAGTGTGCCCTGACGGCAGACGACAGCCAGGCCTGCATTAAAAGCTCACTCAAGCCAATGCAAATCTTCCGCTCGCTCCAGCAGCTTTGGTGAGGCTTGTTCTCCAGGAACGGGATTTTTGCTGCTTTTATGGATTATCAAAGCCAAAAGCTAATTTCCACGCACACTGGAAACATCGAAACACAAATGTTCCTGGAAAGCAAATACATAAGGACTGCAAATATGGACGCGTTAACAGTTGTAATTGGATTTAAGCAAAGGCACATGCAAAAGCCTCTCAGCGGGAAGGATGCAAGGGGCGTCCATGGGATGGTGAGCCAAGCCCTGTGCAGACTCTGGGTCTCTCCTGCTCCAGGAGCAATAACACCTACAGAGGGGCAGGATGAGCACAGCAGCTGGGACTGGTCAAGTTTAAACCTGCCGAGACCCATTCTACAGAGCCCTCAGCAGAAGAAAAAGAAATCAGGTCCGCAGGTCCCGGGACTTGACCTCTCCTTGCAGCACAATGTTGCTCTTGTCTTTGCTTTGAGCTTTCAAGGTGGCTGTGCTCAGTGAACGCCCCATTTATACACTCATTCCGTGCAGCCAATTTACACTTCAGCCACCCTTGTATATATGTTTTTACTAGCTTGGCCTTTTCAAGCTGGTAACACTGTCCATGGGATGACGTCTCGAACCCTTTACAAGATTTTTTGGTGGTGGCAGCAAATAGCATCTCCTGACATGTTTGCAGAAAGGCAGGTTAGGTCTTTTGCTAATATACTGTAAACACCCTGCACACGATGCTTTCAGCATCCTGAAAGGGTTTGCTGGCTTTTTGCAAATCCTTAGGGGGAAGCAGGAGTGCAAATGAGAATTCAAGTGTTTACAGCTCATGGGGCCTCGCAGCCAGTCTTCTCCAGCCCATCTTCACAAGGGATTCTCCTGTCCAAACGTCCTTTGTGTCACAGAGACACAGAGACAGCCCTGAAAAGATATTTAGGGACCTGAGTCACACTAGTTTCCATCAGTTGGGTGTTGAATGGGAGATACCCGACCCCCCCAAACCTTCTCCCAACACTGCCTTTGCTTTCCTAATCGCCATATAAAGAAAATATTATTCCTTTACTGCTATTCTTTACACAGGCTATTACCCTGTGCTATTTCAGCTCATGTTACAGCTCTAGTCTCACTGTTTGAAGCCAAGACTAATCCTAAATCATGAATGGATATTAGGCAGGTAGGGTGAAGGCGAGGGCACCGCAAAACATGCCTGCTGAACTCCCCGAGTACGTGGAGGAGCGCTGGCAGGGCTGGGAGCTGGAGCCACTGTTCCCCATCAGCCACATCCCCACTGCTACCTCTGTGCTGCTACTGCCTCTTCCTCCTCCTCCTCCTTCTCCTCTTCCTCCTCCATCCAATCCCACCAGCGCCTCCTCCCCGGATGGTCCCTCAGGGCTGCAGCCCCAGAGCTGGGTGGCACCCGTGGGTGCCTTGTAGCTTAGGGCATTTGGCTTTAAAGTGCTGATTGCCCTTTTTTTAACCCAATTAAAATGGTCATTCAAGGACTTCAGGACTCAGATTACAGCAATTAATTCATTTCCGTGTCCCCAGGCACATCTTGCTCACTTGCTCAGGCAAAATCAGGAAAAGTATTTCAGTTTCTATCTAACCCCAGAACTTCAGCTGTCCCTTTGGTGGCTGGGAACTGAGCCTAGACATGAAATAATGAACTAAAATCCTTCGATGCATTGACCAAAGAAAACAAGCTGTCAAATAGAAATATTCCCTCGCTTCTTTTCGAGGCGTACCAAAATCTCCTTCCCATCTGTAGGTATCGTTATGTCGGGAAGGCAGTGTAAGTAACTCAGCATGAAATTGTCAGCGACAGCATGTGATACTGTTTGTAGAGCATAAATCAGTCTCGGAAATGAAAAGCGCTATCTTCTTTTTTCCAGGTTTGCTCAGCATTTTATACCTCTGCGGGGATGTTATGAAGGAGATTTTTTTGGCAGATTAAACCCGAGTCCAACATTTGTCATTAGGGCCTTAATTATGTTCAGTCGTCTTTGTGCCGTTTGCATTAGGCCATAATATCTCCCTCTCCTGAGCTCCAGCGAACCCCAACAGAGTCAGTGACTCCACTTAGGCACGAAAATGCTGGTGGAGAGGTGGAAGCTCCCCAGGTTTGCCGGCTTTCAGCTCTTGGCTCAGCCTGGAGAATAAAAGAAGTGAGGGCAATTTCATTGCCTCTTTCGCATGGGTTTTCTACCACGGCTGTGCTGAAGCTCCTGCCTCCACAGCAACAGTCAATGGGATGGAGGATAATATAGCAAATTGGGCAGAGATTTCTGGGTGTTGAAAACTGAAGACTGGTTTTGAAAGGGCAGCTTTGTGCAGCTCCTCCCTGCAAAGGCAGGGGGTTGCTGGCCTCCGCATCTGAAGTTTTTAGGAGTAGCCCGAGCTCAGTCACATCCGAGCTGCAGCTCTTACAGCCCGATGCAGTCGATATTCTCTCTGAAGCAGAGAGAAACTTTGTAATTACCCTTTAATCCTGTTTAAAGATGGCCCGAACCACCAAGCCCTGCACCGAACACTCCTCTAAGCTACATGAAAAGAGGCTGTCTCCATTCTCCGTCTGGAATAATGCAGGAGAGGAAATATTTGAAGTTGTCTGATATCTGCCAGCAAATATGTGCTTCCAAGTCTCATTGGAATAGATCAGGTCAAATCTTACCAACAAGCAGCATCTGGATATGGTGGTGGTGGTGCGATGGGGCTGGTGTGCCTGCTGTTCTCTGCGCCTGGGTCTCTAGGGGCTCATTCTGCCTCCTTGTACTTTGGCGTGGCCAGTTTTAGGGTTCAGATCTTTACCCAGCTTTACCCCCAGCCTTCCTGCCTCTCTTCCTTTCCAAAAAGCAAACCAGAGCTGATCACCGTGTTTCTCGGAGCTTTCACAGCGCCCATGCTTTAGTGGCTGTTCAGACTGCAGAGCCGAGGCTGTGAATTCTCCAGCAAAGCAACAATTAGTACAAATTTTCCCAGACAGCTGCTCCCATCTGCTCTGCGGGTTATTTGTATTTGCTTAGTGCAGATAGCAGATTTTTTCCTGAACTCACATGGTTTCTTGCAGTTGAGTTTGACAGAGTGAGACGAGCCATTTAATTTAAGCCAGTTCCTTCTTTTTTTTGCAAAGACCCTAGCCGAGAGTTTAGGTTTTGACTGTATGATAATGCTGCATAGACCAAAACCTCCGAGGAGACACAAGCATTAGAAATGTCTCGTCTGCTTTGCTGATGAGCTGTAGAAATGGAATGAGCTTTTTGCATGGCTTTGTGTTCAGCACAATCATTGCATTTTTGTGTGGCTTTGCTAAACGGTACAGGTTTCGCTCAGCCGCACAGGGTACAAACTCTTCCTTTCTTCCCCACTCTCTTATTCTCAGATTGCCAATTCAGCTGTGGCTCGTGGCCCTGGAGACCTGGTGCGTCATGACTGTGGATCCCGAGCTGTAACCGGAGCTGCAAAGCCGGGATGAAATGCCATTTCTGGGATGGTTTGGGTTCTCAGGGAAGAGGGTGCCTTCGGGAAAATCTCTGCTCCACAGAAATGGTAGTTCATGTGCTCCCAAAAGAGCATCATTTGCTGCAGGGGACCAAAGGCACAGGGAAGTCAGGGGACTTGTTAGAGTCTTCAGGAAATCTGCAATGGGGCAAAGATATAGCCCCATCTTCTGCACCCCAGTCCTGCTGACCTTCCTTGTCGAGAGATTGAAACATGTTTGCAGAACTTCAATGCAAAGTGTCCCCCCTCCTCCAGGAGAAAAGGCTCCTCACAGGTCATTCCCCATCTCTCGCCACCTCCCGGTGACCCCCTTCCCTGGAAGCCGTGCGGATGCATTGCGAGCTGTTGTGGGAAGCTATAAAGCCCCGTTGTGGCAGGCTGAGCGGGAAGGGACAGATGACATTTGGGGGAAGAGTGCTGGGTGCTGGGAGAGTAAACCTCCAAGAGCTGCAGCACTCGGTGCGCTAGAAAGCGAGAAGGCAGGTGGACAATAATCTATTATTTTTATTAATAAAAAAATGATTATCTGACCAGGTAGCAGAAATTTCTCAGTATCTCCTTGACAAATCAGAGTTACTAGGGCTGACTTTTATGTGGCATTAATGTTAATGCTCTTTCACCCATTTCTTCATTCATTGCCATTCCGACAAGATCACCTCATTTATGGCCAAACACCTTGCTTCTAGGACGCCTGCCTTGTGGCTTTGAAACCTGCTTTCCCTACTGAAGTACGGGTTACTCCTTCCAGCTGAGCCGCTGAGAGGGATGGAGAACCGTGCATGGGGCCAGCATGGCCATCAGCTCATGGTGGGGAGGAGCCGGCAGGACGGCAGCTCTGCTGGGGGCTGCACCCCCTTTTACACCCCCCTCCCCAGTAACACTGGGGAGAAAGCAGATACGTGGGTGAGTATGAGGCCTGATCCATCCTTGCTAGCAGGACTGCATTAGTGCGAATGGGACCTCAGGGCAGGGCATAAAACACAGTTATGGCCCTCAAATATATGCATGCAATGAAGTGGGGAACCGTGGGCATTGTTCAACACACAAATAAGGAGATTATGGGTGAATGGGTGCCTTGTACAGCCCTGCCAGGGCGCAGGAGTCCGAGGGAGAAGGTCTCCTTTGGGTCTGGGGGCTGGGTCTTTGCGGGTCTCCCAGATCATGCTAATTCGGACTCTCAGAGCTAGTTCAGCTGCTGTCTCAGCTGGCATTGCCAAGCTAAATTCTGCTTAGCTGCAGCCCCGGTCCTGGCGTGTTGTCAGCTCTGAGTTCATTTCCACTGGCTGGCAGGTGGGGTAAGAAATCCCTGCCCCGGGCTGGCAGAGCATCAGGAAACCCTGGAGAGCCCCGCGGGCACAGACACCGCCTACGCTGGTATTTTCTGTTCAGCTTGACACCTCCTGAATTTGCAGCCGTGTCCATGATCGGGGCTTCTTGTCATTCCTGTAATCCGTGTAATATAATCAAGACTGTCTAATCCTTTGGGCAGCACCATTGCCCCTTCCTGATGAGCAGGATTAACCACCAAATTGGTAGAGAGGTCTCCAGGAGGCCCCATGATCAGAAAACATTTGATCCCCAAATACAAATGTTCACCAAATTAAAACTTTTCTGGCCAGCGAAGAGTTATTACGAGGTGTTGCTCTAGCAGCCTTGGACGCTGCCGCGCGCCGCTCCGCTATCATCTGGAACGCATTTGGGATAGCGTGTGGCTCAGCCTTGCATCTTGAGCCCAGCCGGGCTCTCAGTTAATCTCACAGAAAGGCTACGCCACATCGCGATGCTGCGCAGCCCGGAGGCGCTGATGCAATGGGTGGGAAGAGCCAGGCAAAGTATTACATCAAACCTGCTGGCCCCTGGAGGCGATTTTTATGGGGGCAATGGAAAGTTGAAGAGTGAACTGGAGATAACAAGCAAATAAGCTCATGATTTTTATGTAATATTGATGCTCTTCGGGCTGGTTACGCCAGGTCCTGAGCGCAGGCAAAGGAGGAGATGGGAGACAACGGCAGCACTGGCTGAACTGAGCTCGCCGGGCTGCTGCGCCCGGGCATTGCCTCTAGGACAGGGGTGTCCTCCTGCCCCGATCTGTGTCGTGTCCCACAGCCCGCCTCAGCCTGCCCGCGCGTTTTCCTATGGGCATTTGAGGAGGGGAACACCTCTCAAGAGCCTGCTTTCCATTTGGTTTTGATTTCTATCTCCTGCCAAGCTGCTATTCCTCCTTTAAGACCTGCCATCTGTTTCTCAAGGGAGAGCGCGGTGACAAGGGTGCTTTGTCCAGCTGCTTTTTCCGCAGAGGAGCAAGGCAGTGGTAGCTGTTGTGCTTAAAATGGGGCATCCAAACCCCTTGGCCTTGTGGACTTGGCATGAAACACCCCTTCTCCATCTTAAAAGCACTGGAGCACGAATATGGCTGGCTGGGCTATGTTTCCTCTGCCTGTGTGCTGTAGATGTTCGGCCTCCCCGTCCCCCCAAGATCTCGTCCTTGTTGTCCCAAAGCCCTTTGGCCCTGGGACACACCAACAGTCCATGTCCTTGCCCATGCCTTTTTCACCTAAGCTCTCCTCTCTGTATCATGGTTATCGGCCAGAGAGATGTGTCCTGGTGCCTGTTCGCTTTGTAGAGCATCTGGAGACATACAAGTGGCTGCTGTGTCATTTTTGTCCCCAACCAGCCAGTGGCCGCTGGCACCAAGCGCAGGGTGCAGCACCCAAGCCCGTGGAGGGTTGCACGGCTCCGGTCCCAGGCAGCAGCAGGACCCCACAGGCATCCTACGGACAAAACTTCATTCTAGGATGGAGGGCAGGGGCAAAGCATCCCATCCAAAAAGACCTGTGCCAGCCTCGGCTGTGAGCCTCCGAAACTCCCCTCGCATGCCCCGGGGCTGCCCAACACCAGCCTGGGTGTCTGAGCGAGCAGTGGCTGCGGGGGGACCGGAGGGGGATTCTCGAAGGGGGCTGAGCCGACGGGGCAGGGGAATGAATAGCGCTTCTGTTCGGCACAGAGCGCTTGGATTTCAGCTCGGGGAGGGAGGGTGTGCTGGAGCAGCAGGAGAGGCCCTGGTTTACAAAACAAATAAATCACTGTGGCTTATAAGCACGAGTAATCTGTTATTCTAAAGGGTCCAGGGATAATTTACCACCTGATGTCAAACTCCTCTACATTTTGAAAGGGAAGTTAACAAATGGAAGCTGAGACAGAAAGGGGGAAGGCTGTTTTCCTAAAGCTGCTTTGGTTTTTAACCCCCTTAACCCAGGCTGTTTAAGCCCAGCACATTACTCTGTCTCTGGGGATGGGGGCGAAGGTGGCCACAGCTTGTCCCTGAGACCAGGCAGCACGTCTGCAGAAGGGCTGGGGGTGCTGCCATCCCAGCACTGCCCACCCCGTCCCATGGGCCGGGGATGCTGCGGCACTGCTCGCCCCGATGCCTCTGGGTCGCCTTTCTCCCGGCCTCAGAGGCAGTGCCGGCAGGAACCCCGGTGCGAGGACATGGGGGATGCATGCCAGGATGTCCTCTGGCACCTGCTTTGGGGTCAAACCCTGAAATCCTCAAAGGGAGAAATAATCTGATTATTTTCTTTGGCAGCTCCATCTGACTCCTGACAGTAACTGTGGCCACCCCTTCCCTGTTTACATGACATCATTCCAGCTCAGTCTGCGGTGGTTAGAGTGGGCCTTTTTGTTTGGACTAATTTAATCTTTCCATTTTCAAAATTGCTGATTTTTATAAACAGTTTTAAGCCAGAGGCTGAGCTGGATGCTCTGTTTCCTTGGAGTGTGGCACTTGCCCAGCAGCGCTATGTGGAAATCTTATCTGGACAATTCCGTAACCATAGGCAATTCATGTCTGAGATTCCTGGGAACAAAGTATAAGGAAAAGGGCAAGTATCTGATACACACAGTGACAAGTTCATAAACCATCAGGTCACTTAGGAGCCAGGATTTTTCCCCTGGCAGCGGAGGGGGCTTTCCTAGGAGCTTTCCTGCTGTGTGTGTGGCAGAAACATCAGGTCAACCCTTAACCGGGAGCAGCAACAAGCTCTGGTTTTCTAACCTCTGATGCCCAGACCTACCAAGCTTCATGGATCAGCTCTGATTTTCACCATTTCCTGGCTCATCCCATCAACACTTTGCATTAGCCTGATGTGTCCGTGTGTGCTTAGTGGAACCAGGGCCACCTGGGATGGGTGACATCCTTGTCCGTGGCAGGGGATGTCTCTCTGAGATGTCCCCGTCACATACGCATGGCATCGGGGTTCTTGTCTCACTGCTGGCTTTTGGAGACGCAGACAGCAGATGGCAATGGAAAGCTGTGAGGTACAAGGGGGTAACCAGCAGTGAGGGTCAAGCTCTCATTGCTGATAAAGATTAGCCGTGCTGTGGGAAAAAAGTAATTTTGGAAAGAGGGAGGAAAAAATGAACAAAAAATCCTCCTTGCAGCCTTGAAACGCCCTTAATCTCCCTGCTGACCTCGCTGTCTGCTTGCTCTGCTGCTGGCGAACCAGAGCAGAAGCCCAGCAAGGAGGAGCGTGTCGATGTGTGTCCCGCTGTCAGAGCGGCAGCGCTGGGCAGCCTCGAGCAGCTCCAGCTGCTGGGGTGAGGTCAGCCGGGGACTCGGCCCTCCCCGGCGGGGGCTGCCCGGAGAGGGGGCCAGCCGGCGGGCCAGCACCTCGCCTGCATTTTGTAAATGGGCAAAGCCAAGCTTATCTCCAAGCTTGCCCCCAGCTCAGCTTACAAACCCGGTCCTAAAGTGCTGCAGGATGCTGAGCAAATCGGGGTGCTGCCGGCGCTGGCAGGCTGTCCACTCCGTCCGGACACGGGTGTGAGACGTTCCCAGGCTGAGCTCCAGCAGCTGCGACTGTGCGAGGCACGTAGCAAGCTCCCAGTCCTGGCTAGAGAGCGACTGGGAGGAGGTGGAGGCAGAAAGCATCCCCGGCAGCTGCCTGCACACCTGGGAAAGGACGGGGCACCCCTGGTAGCAACCAGGAGGGGACCACTGTCCACGCGTGCTAGCACCCATGGTTCTACAGGGGCTGTTGCATCTGCCTTTGGTGATGGGAGCCGGGCAGCACCCTCCCACCCCGCTGCTCGCGGGGGTCCCGTTGGAGGTGTTGCTGCAGCTCCTCCTGCATCGCAGCCGAACCGAGCCGTGGGCTGCGCTTCCCTGCTTGCTGCAGGTTCTGGCAGCTGGAGCTGGGAAGAAAACACTAGATGGCAGGTTGAGGCCATGTCTGAGCACCTGGCTGCCAGCCCAGCTCCAGAACTGGGCGGACTGGGATCGCTGATGGCTCGTAGGGTTGCGCTGGCCCTGCTGGCTGCCTCTCCAAGACGGGTCGGGTGCAGGATCCTTCCGGCTTTATCCAGCTGCACGTTTTCATGAAACTTCTTCAAAACTCTTCCCCTCGGGCCTCTGGGCCTCCGCCAAATTTGGCAGAAGTTGGCAAGGAGGTTTGAGAGGAGGATTGACAGTTACGCAGGCAAGGCGATGCCCTGAATGCTGTATTTTGCAAAAAACTAGGCTGAAAACTAGAAAGAGAGATTATTTCAGTCTTGCTCTGTCACCCCTGTGCCCCTTCATGCGGGTGCTGCCTCTGCTCAACTTTGCAACCCCCAGTCACTTCTGAGCTGCTCAACGTAAGCTGGAAAGAGCCACACGTGGGATCGGAGCAGGACCCCGCATCCCCAGAGCAGAGGGCAATGCACCCCGAAATCCAGCCCCTGCCAGACGCCATCCAGCCGTCCTCATGAGACTTGTGTGCTCTGCAGTGCAAGGTGCCGCACAAACTGGGACAAAATGGGGTTTCTGTCCAGGAAAGAGTTGCTATTAAAGGGTGACTTTTGAGGAACAGTTTTTCTCCTTTTATTAAATCTGTGCAAGCTAGAATCCCAGATTTATTACTATCCAGGGATCCAGCAGGCACATAAGGGACTGATTAGAGACATGCCAGCACTTTTTAAGGACAGGGACAAGAGGTAAGGCTGTCCTGTAGCAATGACACACGCAGTTATCAGGCTTTTGTGCGCCTGTAATGTGGTTCGTAGCCTCTCGGTGTCTCCAAGGGCTGCCGGGAGCTGCAGGCTGGGGCCCCGTGAAAAATCGGGGAGCATGGCAGGGAAGGGAGATGCAGAGTCTGGGCTTTAGGTGTGTGTTTGCTAGTAAATATGCAAAGCTGTTGGTGAGCTGTGGTTCCCTGTAGCGCTTTGATTTGTGGAGCAAAACATTGTTAAAACAAAGGATCTGTGGGATGCTTGTTCTTGGCTGCGAGTTGAGTTCAGTGTAAAGCCCTGTCCGGAGCGGGGCTGGTTGACTCCGAGTCTGTTATCCGCTCTTGGGATTTTGACTTTAAAAAGAAGCCAATGGCTGGGACACAGCTTTCTCCAGGCCAGTTTTGCAGATTAGAGATGTTTCACATCAGTCGTGGCTGAACTCCTGAACTCCTACACACTTCCCAGAGCTGCAGCCCAGCCCCGGGCTGGCCCTGGCTCCAGGGAAAGCCGTCTCACCCGGGGTCCCCCGGGACATCGGGAGACGTGGCTCCCCAGGGGCGGCTTTTCCACCCATGGAGCCTCCATCACTCGTGGCACTTGCTAATCCAAAGCAGGCACTCGGACCATGTCATTTGGGGTGTCAAGAGCCAGAGGAAGTGACATCCAAATAATCAACAAAAATGGCACAAGCATGTGCCCGGACTGTGTAAGCAAAAAGCAGCTGATTCATGGGGGAGTGTGGTCTGTCCGTAGAGCAATATTAATTAGTGAGAGATCCCCAGAGCTTGCTCCGAAAGGGAAATCAGCCAGCGCTGCAGCCGCTTTTTGAGTATTCCTCGGAAAGGGGGCTGTGATGAGAGGCTGCAGCCTGCGGGGATGGTTTGGGTGAGGAGCGGGGCTGCCCTGGGGCTGTGGGGTCCTGCCCCCCTGCCACCGCGTCCCCCAGCATCCCCCGGCGTGGGGAGCAGGGCAGTGCCTCCAGGGCTCTTCACCCGCGGAGCTGGAGCTGTGCGGGCGCTCGGGGCTGCGCGGGACTCGCTCCTGCCCGGGGTGCCGGGGAGCCGCGGTGGCCGGGGCCGTGCCTCAGCAGAAGGGAATGTTCTTCTTGAGAAATTTTAAAGGCAGCCTGAAACGCTCGGTCCAGATCTCATGAGTCACCTAGCACTGCACATGTGGGCTCCGACGCAGCCAACACCCCTCAGCGCCAACAGCAACACTGCGTAGCCTAGCAATCGGGAGCAACCCTACAATAATAAACCGGAGGGATAAGCTCTCGTAACCCTATACAGTAAACCCTTATAAGCTAATTATGTTTGATGAGGATTTTCCAGCAGGCAGCGGTAGGGTCTGCGATCATGAGGAGGGAAAGTAGAGGCAAAGTATTTGTCTGAGGCAGCCTCGAGGTCAGGGCTCCGTGTCTGCCTGCTGCTCTCGCACCTCCTCCATCCTTTTTTCCTTCCCCATCCTCCCCTCATCCATCTCTCTCTTTTAAGGCTTTTTTTCCAAATCTCTTTCATGGGGTGTTGCTCGCTGGCATTGCACGGCCGGCAGCCGTCGCAGACTGCCACGTGGACCCCTGGATCCCCTCGGCCGAGTGATGTCCCCAGAGCCCAGCCGATACCAGTCAGAGCTGCTGGCCACGGCTGGACCGCGGCGGGAGCCAGGTCCACGTGCTGCCGAACGGTTACATTAGGTGTAAATCAACTGCCGAACGGCAGCATGAGCCTCTCTAGGGATCGCAGCAGGCTCTGAAATCAGGCCTTGACTGCTCAGGGCATCTTGCCTGGATGGTGCTTTCACATGTTGTTCCTCTAATTAAGCCCCTCCTTGCAATACAACCATACGCTTGAACACCGCCTTCAGCGCGGGATGCATTCCTCCGCCACGGCCGAGGAAAAGGGCAGTTACTCTGACCTGGGCGAAATATTTCATCCTTAAATGTGTTGTCTTTGCTGTTGGAAAAGACTGATTCTTGGAAAGAGAAACAGGGCAGCTCTCTGAAACATCCCTGTGAGGAGGAATAGTTTGTTGCCTCCTGCTCGTTCAGCCCCGCGGCTGGTCTGGCTCCAGGCACGGGGAGAGGTGCAATGTGGGAAAACACCAGCTATTAGTGTCTCCAAGTGCCTGGTTCAGCGATGAAAAGAAGCACCATTAAATGTTCTGAAATTAGGTATAAATTAACTGGCCCGGCTATGGTCATTTATGATGTCTTTCAGGTTAAAAAACGGTCCTCATTTCTAAGGATTTAGAGTCCCCACCTGCCTTTAATGGGACTATTCTCCTTACAGCTATTGCCGTAGGTAAAGACTTAAAGTCAAACAATAATTACTCCCAGGAAAGAAACACTGTTTTCTTGTCATGTTCCATTAAATAGTTCACAGCATGAGCCAAAGAATTAATGGCCTTATTATCTGGCCTTCAAAATATATCATATTAAAGAGAAGAAGGCAGCTCTGAAGAATACAGAAGACACCGGGATGCCGCTGCCCTGGATGATACAGCTGCAAGGCTGTTGAGGTGTTTAATATCTTTTAGCTTAGTATCGGCTCGGTCACCGAGGGATGGAGGGTGGTGTTGGGAAAGGACCCTGGGCCAGGAGAGGTGGCTGGGCAGACCAGAGATGTGCTCTCCCTGCTGGGATTTCCTTCCTGCAGAGATGAGGTTTATTTTTCATCCTCGGTATGTGCGATCGGCTCCATCCCGACTTCGCCTGGGGTGGGTTAGTTGCGGTAGGTATTTGTGCTGCTACACGAGGGCTGGCATCCACACGTCTTTGCATGATGGCAGATGTCAGCTCGGGAAGTGAATGTGCTGCAGCCACGTGCTGGCGGCAGGAACCTGAAATGCATTTGATTAATGCGCGTTGTTGTTGTTTCCCCTTGAGCTGGAGAACCTGGCAGCCTCCAAATGGTTTGGAAGTACATCAAATCCCCCAAGGAAGAGAGACAGAGTTTCCAGCCCTCCCCCGTGATTTCAGGGCTCTTTGTGGAGAGGATTCAGAGCGGTTCATCTCCCAGACACCTGCAGACACACTCAGGAATGTGCACATAGGTGCGGCGCTGGCGGCTGAATTCTCGTGGCCAAAGGGCTGCATATTCCACCTTTCTGCCTCTCTGGGTCTGAGGATTAAGAGGTTTGCTCAGTTTTGATGAAGTTTGAGCAGTTGTAGGGTGGCTCTGATTATCCTCAGCTGCTGACAGTTCAACTTGGCCATTCGTAACAGCAGGAGAAGATGTGGCAGGGGGAAAGCCCTGACCAAAGATCCCTTTTCCCTGGACGCCCCCGCTGCAGAAGTCCCTGTAGAGAGATCTCAAAGTTCAGCTGGTGGCACAGACGTTGGTCCCAGGGTCTCATGCGGATGCACGGCCGGGTGGATGCGGTCCCCCCGGCTGAGCTGGGGCTCATCGCACCTCCAGAAATACACGGCACGACTGTGGCTGGCTCGATCCTCTAAACCTCTTCTGTTGTTTTTGTTTCCTAGTTAGCCTTCAAATAAGAGATGATATGGACTTTTTTTGGCCTTTCATGAATATTACATTGTAGAGTGGAAATGCAGGGAAAATCACTCATGGCTGTCATGGGCCTGTGTCCATGCTGCCTCATTCGTCAATCTTTAATTAGTTTAAGGACAGATTTGCCAATATTTTCATCCCCTCATTTTATGGGGTCAATGGAGAGAATGAGAGCCCTCTGGTTGTGTCTTTTTATTTTTCCCCTTGCTCAGGAGGTGGGGATCTCTGCTGCGGAACGCTGGCGGAGGTTGGGGTTTGCAGGGCCATAGCACCCCAAGGAGCTGGATGGGCTTATGCCGTCTCCTCCTTTTTTTGCTCGATGGCTTGCTTCCCCTCGGGGGTGTCAGTGAGAGGCACTCAGTGATGCAGATGCATTCCGGGATGCTGCGTGTTCGCTGCCGAGGCTGGAGAGGAGAAGCAAAGGGAAGGAAACCGCTAATCAGCTCATGAGCATCGTGCTGCCGTCGGGAGGGACGGGTGTCTGCTGCTCCCTGGCATGGGCCCTGACCGCCCCAGAAACACGCACGGCAGCATCCTAGACGAGACCTCATGCAGCCTGTGCAAAGTCTGGAAAGGCAGGAGAGAAAAAGCCGGTTGTTTTTTGTTTTCCTTCCTCTCCTCTCTTCTCCTTCTGTCTCATGAGCTGGCAGAGACCAGAGACATTTTAATCAAATTTGGCACGTGGTAAGAGGAAAAGAAGGAAGGCAGGGAATCGTAGGAGGCCAGGAGCCTCCTGGAAAGGCAGGCAGAGGGAAGGGAGAGAGCACAGGGAATTAGAAAGTCCATTCTGGATCCAACTGGGGGGAAGATGTCTGGTGCAAACCCTTCTTGAGAACCAGACAGCCGTGAGCAGCCCCATCCCTGTGGGAACTGGCTGAGGTCGTGCTGCTCCCCTCGTTATTCCTTTTCTTGCATTCCCGGTCCGTTGTGTCTCTTCACCACTCATTCCCATACGTTTGCTGGCTGTTCTTACCTCCAGGATGATGCTTCCTACACAGAGTGGATGCATTTTCCCCCAAGCCATGGTTTCAGCTAAAAGTGCATTGTTTGAACTCAGTAAAGCTTTTTGGGAAATGTATTTTGAGCAACTCCATTGTGTTGCCTCTTACGTGGGGAGACCAGAAATGACGGTGGGCTGCGAGGCTCCAGATCTTCCTCACTCCCCGAGGAGGGCAGCTCAGATGGGGACATCAGGATCAGGGCTGTGTCTACCAACAACTCATATGGCACCAGCACAAGCCAAATACCACTCTAGGTCTGCCTTCACCCTTCTCAGGGTTCTGCACTTCCCTAGGACATTGGTTTTTGCACCAGACCGTGGGATGTGAAATGCCAGCCCGCTGCCACACACCGATGGCACGAGGACGTGTCTCATTTTGGGTGGGGGAGACGTCCCTGCTGCAGCCTGGCAGGGATCTGCACGGCTGCAGGGCCCCGAGCAGGCGCAGGGAGTCAGTGCCAGGACCTCGCTGTGCTGTTGCATTGCTGTCATCTCCACCCAGGATTTCCCATCGCACTCGTGCTCCAGCCCTGACACTGTCTCTCGCCAAGGGCACGGTGCTGCCTGAGCCGCTGCGGGCTGCCCCGCGCCGGGAAAGCAGATTCTGGGCTGATTCTGTCTGCATTTACCTGACCTCCTGTCCCAGAAGGCTTCCCTCTGGCCTGTGCATCTCTCTGGACTCTCTTCCAAATGTGTCAGGCAGCCCAGGACAGAACAAAACAAAAAGGAAATAAATCTTCCTAAAATTGCTTCGAGGTTTTACTTTTTTTTTAGGTTCTGCTGCACCAGTCCTTGCAGACCAAATGTTATCTTTCACTTCTGGATGGTCATAGCAGCTGTAACATTTTTAATAGCACCTTCCTCTTCTAAACACCAGTCTAGAAGGCTCATTTATATTTGCGTTGGTCTATATTGATTTCTTTACCTATTTCTGTTTCAGCACTGATATTGCTGAAAAACTTAAACTACTTTGAAGATGAAGGGGCACTCTGCTGCCCATTTGTTTTCTGCTTCAGCCTAATGACATTCATCTGGTTTGCATGATCTTTTCATTAAGGGGGCTAGGCCTAATGGCACTTTACGCTTGAAAAATATCTCTGCACGCTTGCAGGGTACTTACAGCATATGGCCCTAATCCAGCCAGCGTAATTATACTGGAGGCAGTGAACTCAGCTAAGGACAGGGGGACGCCTTGGAGTGACACCAGACGCGTGAGCACAGATGCTGCCGGGGTAGGAAACATCTCCTTCGAAATCAAACTCAGAAGGAAGCGCTGGATGCCAGCAGGCACACTGAACCTACTTTCGTTACCTAAAAAAAATTGTTGACTCATGAGGTGTAATCAGTACGGTGTTTTGCAACATTTTAAAAAATGTTGCTTTTAATTCTTATTCAATTTCTTCAGGCACTGGCAATGTTGTGGCTTGGGTTGGTTTGGTTTTTTTTTTTAATTTTCAAAATGTTCTTTTTTTCCCACATGGAAGGAACACTCTCTGTCTTCCTCTTATTCCACAGAGGCAACTAAAAAGCCCAATTGCAAGAATGAAAAGAGTCAGGCTCACCATTATTAGCCAACCCGTCTTCTTACGGCTTTAGGATTCACAAGCTTAATATTCCCACAGTTCTACTTGGGCATAGGAAAATGGAACATTATCCAGAAATTGTCTTGGATTTCTCTGGGTAGGGAAAAATATAAAGCTAATGCCCTCTTGTGGCTCCTCACAGCAAAGTGTTGGGCTGCAGAGTGGTAGCAGAGTTGTCTCACCTTCTGGTTGTTATGGGGCAGGAAAGAACAGGGTTGTGTGTCCCCACACTTCATTTCGACGTGATTTTAAGGGCTGTAGATGCAAGGTGGGGTTTGGCTCACGCCTGCGAGGGAAGCCTGGGTCATCATCCGAGCCCTCGGGCAGGGCTGCAGCCAGGCTGCGGCGGGGGATGCCTTGCTGGATGGGCTGGGATGCAGGCAGCAGACCTCATCTGTAAGGTCCTGGCTTTGGCAGGTTGTTCCCCACCAGAAAACAGCGGTTTTAGAAATATTTTAAGTCAGTTTTGCAGATTTGGAGGCAGTCCAAAAAGCATAGTGTTTTTCTCCCAAGGCAAAACAGCCTGAGGGCGCCAGGGATGGAGGAGGCCACTGCTGGTCACCCAGCCGTCCATCCACCAAGTCCATCCATCCAGCAGACTTTGCAGGAACATTTAGCCTAAGTAAATTAAATGATTTGGGGGTTTTCATCAAAGCCCAGTTCTCATTTGGTTTCGAACTGCTCTGAAATGTAAAGCCGTTGCCTGTCGGTGCAAGGCACCCAATGACACATCCAAGTACATCTGAAATATTTTTAAAGCACATTAACATTAAAGCACATTTTTAAAGACATTAACATATTATAACAATAATAAAAATTCTCTATATTTTAGAGTCCATGTGCCTGCCCCCACACCAGCCTTCCAGGAAAGACCTCCATCAGCATCTGCTTCCGATTAAACAACATTGGGTTCTAGCCCAAAATAACTTCAAAGATTTATTGACTTCCATGATTTCTAAATAGTTCCCAAAGAGCAGCGGAGAGCCTGGCGTTGGCTCCGCTAACCCGGTGGGATGAGACGGTGCTCCACACTCCTTATCCCACAGATTACCAGAATATGGAGCCAATCGCTCCCCATTTGAATGCTAACCTAAAACTACTTCCACCATGAAATTTTAGGAATTTAGGACTAGTACAATTGCTGAGCAGATCAGAGATCAAATCAATGGTCCACATTACCCAGTATCCTACCGCAGCAGTGACGTCCCATTGCCTGTGAGAAGTTCCCATCCGTTAGAGGCTAGTGTCCTAAACCAGGAGGGCCATAGCTCCTCCTTACATTTGTTTCAGTCCTTCTTCTTATAAGTGGACAGCCTCTCTCTCCAAATAAATGCTGAGAGTCTGATCAAGCCCCATGAGTATCTGGTGGTTGAGAATGCCACACGCTCCAGGATCAGCATCGCTGCTGAGATGGTTCTTCAATTTTTTATTTTTTTTTAATCCATGAGAAATTTCAGCAACACCAAGATTTTTGTCAAAATACTACTTCAGAATTTTTGTAAAGGTATTTTCAGTTTGAAGTTTTCCAAAAATAGTGAAGATTTTAACTTTAAAAGATAAGATTTTTTCACTTTTGGCTTTTTGGCAAAGACCCAAACTTATTTTCTTAGGAAAAGTGTGATCTCAGAGAGGGCAAAGTTCCTTTTGTGATCACACCACACACCATCAGGAGGATGCTTACAGAAATAACAGCGGAAGAGCTACGACATCTTAGCCAAACTGCAGTTGTCGCATCGGCTTGTCCCCGCTGCGGGCAGGGGCACGCTGCTGGGCTGAGAGCCAGGAGCATCCAGCATCCAGCTCTTTGCTCTGCAAACATCCCCTGGAGTGAGTATCTGCATGGGTCCTCCCTGCTGGGATGAGCCTTTCCTGACCCTCACCCTCTGCCCAAGCAAATCCTTCCCTCCTAGCTGAGTACCAGCTCCCAAATCCGGGAGAAACTGCCCCATAAAACAGCAGGGAAATTGCCAAGTGGGTCCCTGTTGGGCGAAGCGCAGCCCCAGCACCGTTCCTCCTTGGCATGACCAGGTGAGATCTCTTAAGATGCCATGTGATGGCTCGGGATTACCAGTGTGGGACCGTTTAAGCAGAGCCCATGTTTTTCCTGGGGTCTTCCACACTCTCGTAGGGAAGAAGTGTGACAGGCTCGCACCCCGAGGAGCCCCTGGAAGTGTCCACCAAGAAGGGGACGTCGGGGGAAGAAGCGAGTAGGGAATTTGGCAGGGAGACATCACACATCTGGCCCTGCGAGACTGTACGTGCAGTCCCAGTACTCTCTGCTCATTTCTCACTTTTTCCTTTTAAAATGTCCACTTAAGGCAGAGAAATGGCTGAGAAAAGAAGAGTGATCGGCTTTTTTGGCCACAGGCCTGGAGAATATCTGGCTGACTGATGGTGATGCTGGGAGGGATGTGCCCAGCAGCAGCGGGTGCTGCGGAGGGGCTTTCCAGGGTTTCTTTTATCATGGCTCATGGTTGAAAGGAGGGCTGTGGGAGTGGGAGGCGAGCAGATGAACAGCCGTGTTTGATGGCTGGTGGTGGGGCTGACGGCTGAGATGCCGTGACAAGGGGAAGGGTAGGGAGTGCAGAAGGGAATTTGCAGCCTCTTAGGATGTTTCTGGTAGGATTTCCCTCCTTACTTCCAGGCTTTGTTCAAACCAGGGTGCTGTTTTCTGCTTGGAAAGCAGAGGCTCCTTAGAGGGGCTTTTCTTTCTCTCAACCAAATATAGATCTACTAAAAAGCATGGCTCCGATCTCTGCCAAGAGCTCCATTTCCATCAGGATTTCAGGGGCTACTTAGTGTCTCCATTTCCTGAGATTCTCTTTCCAAGAGCTTTATGCTGATCCTTCCTCCCTTCCCTGTGGGTCTGTGGGGAAGAGGTGTCTGTGGGGAAGAGGTGTCTGTGGGGAAGAGGTGTCTGTGGGGTGAGCACCGAGACTCCAGGACCGAGGACAGGGGGATGCTCTCATCCAGCTGCATTGGTGCGGAGAGCGAGGTGCTGGGCACCATGTCCAAGCTGTGTCTCCTGCGCTGTGAAACACGGTGCTTCCTCTGGGCCCTGCCGCCTTTTTCAAGCTAAAGCAATGCCTAGAGAAGACTGAGAGCATTTTTCATTGGGTTTGCTTTCCACTGACTCAAGTTGGGCTGCACTGGAGATGTGCACATCTAATTTCTATTGCAATAATATCACTGAGCGGCGAGAGACAGGACGCATCACTTAACCTCAGCCTGATCTAACATGCAGCCACTCTGACGGGTTTGCACCAGAGAGAAGGTCTGGGGGAATTACCGTGTTTTGCACAAGCTTTGCTAGGTCTCTCTGCTAAGCAGCGAGCGGGACAGGAGGGTGCTGCTGCTCCCCGCCTGCCTGCCGAGAGGGAATGGGACTGTTTGCCAGTTGCTGCTGCTCTCAGACAAAAAAGAGATGGAAAAGCCTCAGTCCTCATGCCTCTTTTGTGGCTTGGACAATGTGAGTCATGCTGAGTGCCTGGGGCAGCCGAGGCCGCTGCCTGCTGTCCCCCCCTTCCCCCAGCACTGTGGCTGCCTCTTTGCCCCGCCAACGTGGCGAGGCAATGCTTCTGCTTCACGTTCGAGGGGGGAATACAGAGGGACATATGGGAGAGGATGGAAGGACAGACTCCAGCAGCAAACGAGAAGAAGAACAAGCCCCTGAATGGCTCAGACCAGAGCGAAAGGAGCCGGCGTGTAGCAGAGGGCTCCAGCAGGAGCGTTCCCAAGCCTTCGGATCAGCAGTGGGACAGAGGAGTAAATTCGACACATATTTTCCATCCTCAGCTATCCACATTGCCCCTAACCTGATCCCAATTAGATATACAGAGGCAGCTGCCAAGGAACTTTTATGACTCATTTGAAAGGGAGCCTGCACAAGAACCGCGCATTCGAATCCAGCTGTCTCCCCTCTGTTGTTGTTTAGGGAGGACATTTGTGCTTGCTTAGCTCACCTAGGAAAGGGCCAGCGGGCCCCTGGACACAGGGGAAACTGGTTGTCAGCCCAGCCTGGGAACATGCTGTGTATTCCTTAGAAAAAGGGAGAGAGGGAATCGAGCTGGCAGGAAACGCAGCTCAGGCCTGGGAGGCGCGGGCAGCAGCCCTGCGCTCCGGGGAGCCCTCCTCGCCGCGTCGCCTTTCGCCTTGCTGGGTTCGGCTGCGAACGGAGCTAATCCCCACCGAGCACTGCGCTGCTGGGGACCCCAAACCACCCCGGGGAGTGGAAATCACTGGGGCTTGGCAGCTGCCCTCTTGTTCACAGGGGGAAAAGCCTCGCCTCTTGCAGAGGCACCAGCAAAGGTGAGATGCAGAGCATCGGATGCAAGTTAAAAGCGGGCTGATGCTCAGCAGGCAGGTCTAAGTGATACGATCAAACCTTGCTCAGGGAGGACATAGGAAATCCCCGGTTAAATGAGACCTGAAGCCCATCTGCATCTCTTAGAGCAGCCAGATACCGCTGCTCTGGAGGCAGGTGGAAGACCTGCTTCTCACAGCAGCGGGCATGCCTGCCCATATTAAGTCTCATCCTGGTCTTTAATAACAAGAGATCAACATAAACCCTGAAAAGCGCGGTTGAAAATCCCTTCCCAAATGCTTGCTGTTATTCTAACTGCAGTGATCCGTGCTATTGCCATGCTCCGCAAATTGCCTGCCTGTCCCCTGTTGTGTTTTAGGTATCAACTGTTCTGGGACAAGGTGCTTGGGATGTTTTCAGTTGGAATTGAGCAAAGAGCTAGAATATGATGAATATTTTGTGCTAGGAGTTCAGAGGCTGTCAAGCTAGGCTTTGTTAGCAAAATGCATGATTTCTGATTCCAGTGTGGTACCAGGAACCAGGAGGTTTATCTTGAAAGCTGTGACTTTAAAACAAAACAAACCAACAACCCCCCACCTTGTGAGAGAGCGAGCAGGCTTGCATCGCTCAAAATGCAGTTCTGCAAAAGTGGCCTGGAGATGCCCCAGTCTCAGAGGTGTGTGTCCTGGGCAGGGTTGATTTTCTGGGCAAACCCCCTGACTTTTAAAGATTTTGCTTTCAGTATGGAATTCTGAAAGGGAAAAATTCATTTTCCCTCAATACCTTGAAAATTTTCACTAATGGAATTGTCCTTTTACCATCCATCTCTAAAATTCAGTATCTGTGATACATCTTTCACTTGGCTTTTCAAGTTTCTGAAGCCCTGCCACTCTCTTAGCTCATATTTTCCTAGCGTTTCAAATAAGTACTACTAAATGAAAGCTGAGACTCTTATAAATTCACATGATTCTGGGAAATGGATCTTTAAGAGAAGTACCTGTTACCTCAAGACCCTTCCTAGCAAGTGCCATCGTGTCTCATGAGCCCAGGCGGGACCCTGCTGACATCTCCATCCTCCGCACTTTCAGGGCAGGGACTTACACACCCTGAAGCCGGAGCAGCATCCCGCAGAGCTAAACCACCCCTGTGCTGCACACAGGACGGTGGGAGCCCTGCGGTGTGTCCCCGGGCAGGGCTGTGCCAGGGGCTGGTGGGGAAGAGCAGGCATCGGCTGCAACACTGCATGCAGCGCTGCAGCATGCTTAGTGAGCAGGGTCCGGAGGGTTTACACCCCCCAGGATCTACCCTTGGGATGGGGTTACCTAATTTCCCTGTCTCTGACACTCTCCTTACTCCATCCCTGGGGCAGGAATGCCACGCACGGCACCTAACCCAGCACACGCGTGCCCAGCCCGGCTACCGTGGGGTTTTTGGGATCCGTTGGCTCAGGGCCTGCCCGGGTAGCCCTCTGCAGAGAAGACGGCAGCCGGCATCACTAGATGGTGCTAACGCTTGCCTTTTCCCGGGCTCCCGCAGCACCGGAGCAGCGCCCGGGCAGCGGGCACCCGGCGAGCCAGCGCCGCGGGGCTGCCCGG
The DNA here is from genome assembly GCA_013400755.1 of Pelecanoides urinatrix. Lineage (NCBI taxonomy): Eukaryota > Metazoa > Chordata > Aves > Procellariiformes > Procellariidae > Pelecanoides > Pelecanoides urinatrix. Next base: position 296,740 of record VZTQ01007463.1, on the reverse strand, counting down.
GGCGGGGGGTCCCGGTGGTCCCCAGGCACCGCTCCTCGGGGCCTTGCGGGAGATGAGAGCGGTCTTGCCATTAATAATAGCGGCGATGAGGAAGATGCTCCCTTTCTCTCTGCTTGTCTCCAGGCTCTCCAGGGGAAGGGACCGGGCTCAGCGTGTCGCAGGATGTGTCCCTGTCCTGTTAACGGGAAACTGGCCTTTCTGCCGCTGCTCCCTTCGAGGCTGTAGGTGTGAGTCTGCAACGGGGCGCGGGGATCCCCGTTCCCTCTCTGCATCAGTTTGCGCTGACTCAAACCTGGACCAGATGCGGGTTTGTTGAGGCCACGGGAGCAAAGCTGCATCATGGTTGGGGGCAACTGGCTGCAATTCCCAGTCGGTGCTCCCTGTGCTGGTGATGAGCTGGGAACACACACACGCACGTGCTTCCCCAGAGCCCCTACTGCTGCAGCACAGCACTGTCCTCCCATCACTGGTGGAGTCAGACATTCAAATGGGAGCTGGTAGGATGGGGACTTTCTCTCTTGTGGAAGGATCACGGGCTTTTGGGAGCCCCTCTCCAAACGCCTGGCTGACAAGGCACAGCCTGAGCTGATCTTACCCCTCTGCGCTGGGTGAATGGCCCTGGGGAGGTGCTGGGGCACAAGGAGGAGGAAGAAGGACTCACCCACACAGCTGACTCAATGCTGATAAGCCACCACAGCCAGACACTAGACAAATACGTCTGGGAATGTCATGTTTCTGCTCACCAGGCGCTCCTCACATCTCGCAAGGTTGAGCTCAGGGGACAGAGCTGCCCCTCATCCCTTGGAGGAAATCGGTGCTTGGAAAATGGGGCTGACTCAGCCGGAGGGTGCCGAGAGGCTCATGGTGACGGGATGAATTCCCAGCAGATGAGGAGCACGTGCTGTTGCGTGTGCCCTCCCGCAGCGTGGGCCGAGGCTGTGGTCACTCCCAGACGGGGTGCTCAGCCCCAGCCCCGGGATGTGGCCCTGGGTGCAGAAAGCAGCAGGGATGTTCAGTCAAGAGCATGAAATCTTCCATGGGGAGAGAGCACAGGCGCACTCCGTACCCTGCCCACCATCCAAAGGGGTTCCAGCTTCTGCAGGGATGGAGAGATTGTTGCAGGAAAAGGTATCTAAATGTAATTTTTCTTGTGGAGTTGGACAAAATATGGATATTTCAAGTCTCCAGAGAGCCCTGTTGGGAAGGGCAGGGATGGAAGAACACCTGCGACAGAACCAAAGCAAGGCTTCAGTTTGCTGAATTCTCAGCTTTTTTCTCCTACTTGCTCCCACCCTCCTCTGTGAGCAAACCCTCCAGAGCATCATGAACTCAGCTGTGGAAGAATGGTTATCAGAAAGGGGACATGATGTTATGTCTCTGAGCAACCCATGCTGTGGGAAATAACAGGGATGTGCAGAAAGGAGTTACCAGCGGCCTTGGCATTATCTTTGAAGGGATAACAAGAGGAACATCGCTAATGAAGCAAACATGAAATGTGGGACCAAGTCCAGTAAGGGATGGTCCGAAGGTCTGCATGGACAGCAAGTATATACCAATGGGAATAATTGTATGTAACCAATCATTATCTCACACGAGGCGCGCGTATAAGGTGGGGGGGCTATATAAGTGTTGCTTTAAGCTGTAATAAAGGAGAATGACCATACCCACATTGGGACTCATCATTACTCCGGGACCGCACTCCCACTCCGCCACCTGATATTGATCGGAACAAACTCCGACACTCAGCCATGGAAGTGGCGTATTTGAGGCCAACACATAGGTCCATGTAAGAGCTTACAAGTGAACCCAGAGCTCTGCCCTGTTTGTGAGAAACCCCAGCTTTCCAGGTCATGGTTTTGGCTGATCCTCACACCACTCACAGTGCAAATGCCAATGCCACCAGCCCAGTTGTTCTTGCTCTTGGAAGATAATTGGAGCTAGAAACACAGAAACTCGAAGGAAACCACACAGGCCAAGGCAAACCCAGGCTCAAATGCCAGCCATCACACCAACCTCACCGGCTTCATGGTGACACCAACAGGTCTCATTCAGGATGGGGAAACACTCTGACAGCACTTACTGTGCAGAGAAAGAGGGACATCATTTACCTTCGGCAGCTGACACTGCTTTGCTGCAGGTTACCTCTGGCTAGGTGAGCAGCTTTGGCTGTTTGATCAGACACATGGGAGTAATTAACATCCTGATTTTAGGATCTAATCATATCAGGCTGAGCAAATTAGCCCCTGACATTTTTAATCAAAACTCTTCTCCTCACACTGCGTTCAAAGGCAGAGAGGATGCAAGGAGGAGGATGAGGGCTGAGTAGCTGCTTCCTCCGTGATGAGGACTATGTGTCAGACCTGTTGCCACGTGCCAGCCCTGTTGCACCGGGCTCCTCCGCCTCCCATGGGGCTCATGTAGCCATGAGCCATTGCATCCATCCCTGCACCACATTCTCCGAGACAAACCCACACAGGAGCAAGAGAAGCTCAGGGCATTCTCTGAAGAAATTGCTTTCTCATGACTAAATGTCAACGTACAGAAAAAATGAACCACGACCACAGATTTACTTAAAAATCATCAGCGACTCCCCAGCCCAGAGGAAAGTCTGGTGTCGATGTTGCGGCGTGAAGCAGATGCAGGGAGAGCGGTTGCTTGTGTTGGTGAGGTCCGCTCAAACGCATCTCCTTTCAGAGAGCTTCCTGAGGCAAGCTAATGACCTGGGCAGCAGGGAGCTCCGCTGGGATGGCCTCTGAAAGGACAGCTTCTTGGCTTTATCATTATAAATAATGATTTATTTATTAGCAGCTCCTTGTGGCACCCGGGAGAGGAGCAGCTGGGATTGTACTGACACACAAACCAGTGGGGAAGCTTCAAATCAGCTCTGGCTTTCTGCAAGTCCCCTTCCCCGGGCAGGTCGGGGCATGGGCAAACCAGGAGTCACTGCCAGCCAGGCACCCTGTGACGGGGTCACCAGCACCTTTCTGCGACTAATTAAAAACCCCCTCCAGCCTGTCAGCGAGGACCCTCATCTTTTGCTTTATCATCCCTCTTCTCCTTGGGTTTCAGGGTGGTTAGAAAAGTGCAAGGAACATGCAAGATAAAGAGTTATTGTAGGCGTGGCTGGGTGCCAGCCACCCTTGTAATTTTGTTAATAGACTAATAGAGGAGCAAATGAAGCCATTGTAGGTAATATTAACACTGCACAGTCCCATCACGGTCAGAAATGTTTCAGGCTACATCATGAATAAATTTCCTTCTGCAGGATCTTATGTGCCCTTGGTTATATCAGAACCGGGCTGGTGTTGGCAGTGTTTTCAATTCTTCAGTAAAGTTTGATTTTTCTTGTAATGAACAGGCATTAATGGACCTTTTAAGTTCAGTTTTTAATGACCTGATATAACGTAAAGGAGCAAGCCCATAGTCTGGGTGGAGATTTGTCTCGGGTGTCCAGGTCATGGCACTCAAGGTGAAGGTGTTACCCACCCATTTTAGCTCTCTAGCAGTGGCAGACAGCCCTGGGGCTCCCGTGGAAACCTGCCCTGCACGAGCGCTGGGCCCCTGGGGTGTCCCGGCACTAAGAGAGTGGAAAATACCTACAACAGGCCAGAAATGCAAATACTGTGCTGAGTCGAGAAATGGCTTTAACAGAGGAGCTCTCCCGTGATGTAAACCCTGCAAACGCAAATAGCCAGGTTGCACCAGAGAAAGCCACCAGCGTTTACTTCGCTTCCTGCAGTTCCCCATCGCTCACGCTAGCTGGGATCACCTTTGCCATCATCCTCCGTTTCTCAGGCAGCCTTGGGCAGCCGATGCCAGGACAGGGATGGGAAGAGTCGCACACCGAGGGCAGGAGGAATTGCCCCGCGCACACAGCGGCTCGCTTCAGTCTGGGACATTGCTGATGCGCTCTTACCTTCAGCAGGTTGCAAAAGCTGTTGGAGCGTGAAATTGCAGCCGTGAGATGAAAATGCTCAGTGGCTGCAACACCTCTTGCAAAAAGCGTTTCCCTTTTTCCTGGTCCGGTGTGGCATTTGGGAGGGAAATGCTGGAAATCAGGATGTCTGGTTTGGGGAGGAGGCAGCCGCTGGTGCTGCCAGGCTGCTGCTGCAGCCAGGGACGCTGGTGCCCATTTTTCCTGAGCTGTGGAGACAATCGTTGAAGCAGAGCCACCATGTGCAGGGAATTGGCCTCCTCTGAGATGGAAACGGTCATCCTCTGACTGGGCAGAGGAAACAGCAAATGGGTCCAGATGGACATCATTTACGGGCTTGGTAATGGGGCTATTCCAGGATCTGAACCAAACTTGTAGGCTCAGAAATGCGATGCTCTTTGCTGTCACAACTCATGGTTTTCTTTGACTTCAACAGACAGGTTTTCACCACCACAAGCTTTTCTCCCCAGATTCCATTAGCACAGCCAAGGGACACGTGTTTCCCACCACGTGGAACCAGGCCATCGCTAATTTTAGCCACCTATTCTGGAATGACATGGTGTTAGCTCACCTACTGCCAACAGCAGGTACCCTGAGTGCTGAGAAGCACATCCCTTTCTGCCCCCAGGCCCTGAGAGGAAAGATGTGCCAGTGTTAATTGTAAATGAAATCCCTCTGTTTGAACTTTCCAGCTGCAAAAGGGGAGGGGGAGATGCAAAAAGTCTTTCTGAACTTCCCTCTCCTTCAGTTATTTTACAAAACACTTTCATGTTGGATATTTAGAGAAATAAACAGCTCCTTATGACCATCTGACCCCTTTTTTTCTCCTCCCACTCTTAATAATGAGCACCAAAGTGATGGACCATGCTAGATACAGCCATTTCCTCACTGATGCTAACTGGGGAGGAACACGCCAACTGATTCCTGGAGAAACGGCAGAAAAAAGAGAAATTTTGCTTGGGTAAAGCAGACCAAGCAGAAAGTAAAGGAGTGGGAAGGGCAGAGAGTGATGACCATGGGGTCACGCTGGCTTGGAGCGAGCTGGGAGGGGAAGGAGAACTTTGAGGGAAAATGTAAGGAGGCAGAAGGGATTAGTCCCTGCCAGGGTTAGCCAGGATGAGCTAAATACCCGGGCTTTCGTGCTTTTGCCCAGCACCAGGGCAGAGGTGATCTGGACGGGTTGCAGGAGGATTTGGGATGCTTTGGGGGAGCCTGGTGCCCACGGGATGCGATCTCCCGGGGAGCGCATGCCCCGGCGCAGGGCCCCGCGCTGCGCGGGCGCCGAGAGCCGCCTGACCTCATGCTCTGCGCCCGTGAAACCGGGGAGCGAGCGAAAAGGAGTCCGAGCAACATGAGCGAACGCAAATGTGTTTCCACTTAGCTGGTCCTCCGAGGCCAAATGATGTAACTCCCGCGAAGCCCTGCAATATGTTGGCAGGAGGAGCCTAGTGACAACTCCAACTGTAAGTTCCTGAGCTAATGAGCAGAAAAGTTGAATTAAAAAAAAAAAAAAAGGCTTTTTCTTTGGCTTAACATAGCGATCCTCCCCGGGACTGTTTTCTGAGCAGAGAAACAGCACACTGAAGGAAAATATCCAGCCCCAAAAGGCCCTGGCTCCTCTCCTCTTGGTCTAATGGGGCAAAGCCAAGGGGTCAGCACCCGTCGGGACAAGCGTTTCACACCAGCGGAGCTGGGGGTTTGCTCAGCCTGCCGAGATGCCAAAGCAGATCCCAGCTCCAGAAGCAGCTCACTGCCGTCCTGTTCTCCAGCCGTTATGGAGTTAACCACAATCACTATTACTAAGGCTGGGTTTTTCTCTCTATGTGTGTGTTACCAGCAAAAATGTTTTACTACAGCTCTCCACACAGCCACCAGCCTCCAAATGGACCATGTTACAGTAGAGCTAAATATTGTGTCAGGGACCATGTGTTTCTTGTAAGATGGGCTCGAGCCACGACTGTGTAGGAAATTGTTTATCTCTCTCCCCCCCTCCCTCTTTCTGCATTTATCCTCTCACGGGCCGCGTGGACGGCCGGGGCGCTGGCGATGGGAACTTTCCCGGGGATGCTGGCGGAGTTTTGTTTCGCAGCCCGTGCCTGCAGCGAGGAGCGTGCTCTGGTTGGGACAGCACCGCAGGGCGGCTGCGGGTCGTGGTGTCTCCTCGGCTTCGGGGTGACATGCCAGACCTGCCGTCCCAAGGGGCACGGGCGGCTCTCTCACCGGGCTCGGGTGCCATGAGGCACTGCCCCAGCACAGGGCAGGGGCCAGCACCACTGGTGCAGGCTGGCTTGGCACCGCAGATGCCTGGGGAACCCTCTGCTAGAGGGTTGGGATGGACGCTGCAACAAAACCACGCTCCTGATGTACGTGTGCGTGTGTTTCAGAGTGAAATTTGGCCAGAGAGGCATTGCCAATGCCAAGGTGAAGGTGGAGAAGAACCATCTTCTCTGATTTTGCTGGAAATCCCGCTGTCTGCTGGGTGGGTTGTAGAGCCAGATGATTAAATGAGAAGTAGAGCAATCTCTCTGAAAATTGTTTTGTTGCTGCTGCAGCTGATGCAGAGCAGCCCCTCTTCTCTGGGTGCTGGCCTGAGCCGAGCAGGGTTTGCTGCCCATGCCGTCGGCAGGGCACTGCTGTCACCGCGGGCAGGGAAAAGGCTTGGCTTCACGCTCCGATGCTGCACATCCACCCACGGCTCGGTGCTCGGCGGGGGCACCACGAGCAGGGAACCCCCCCGCCCTCACGGAGCAGGAGTCGGAGGATCTGGGACTTGGTTCTCCCCTGCGCTGCTCTGCAAGAGGGATGTCAGGGAAACCTGGGCCCCTCGTGCCTTCCTCTCCTTATCCGTCCATCTCGACGCCATGCCCAAATGCAAAAAGGCACTTTTCCTTTTTTCTGTCTCTGCTTTCTCCTGGCCACTGATCTGCACAATAGCATAATTGTATATAAACATCTGATTTCTTTTACTTTGCCTCAGTAATAGCTTGTAGCAACCCTTTCCAACATCTATTAATACTGTGCTATATATTAGATCCAGACGTCAGATCCTCAAATGTGACTATCTTCAGAATAAAGTGGGGAAAGGCTGAACACAGATCAAACGTTTGCCCTCTGGACAATTTTAAATATAGTATAAACTGCGCCTCCATATAAATTTAGCAAGGGCTCTTGCTTCTAAACACCTTGGACTTTTCTCTCTGTGAGATATTATAGATGAGGCCCGCCTGGGTCAGGCTAATGATCTCTGAACATCAGTATCCCGTGTTTCAGCCGAACCTGGCAGAGCAGTACTCCTCCCACCGCCTTTTATGTAGAGCAGAGCTATAGGAGATCAAGATCTCTTTATGTTATAGGAGGAAAACATGAGCAGAAAGAGATGAATTGACTCATCCAAAATCACCCAGTAGCCAGGTGGGAGGTAAAAACCACCGGAGTTGGACAGTGGTTGCTCCCTCCAGCAATCCCAGGACCTGGGGTGGGTTCTGATGGGAACGATGCTGAGATGCCATTTCATTTACATTTGCTCCTTGTAACACACAGGGAGATTTCCAGAGGTGCAATTGCTTCCTCAGTCATGAAGATCTGCATTTGCCTTACTCTTTGGAGAGTTTTTACTCATATAGAAATGAAGATTTTCCAGACAGACTTTTTTTTTCTGAATTATTTTGACTTTAGATAGGTTTAGAGGGCTTTTCATTGAATGTGGCTTGCCCTATCTCTTACCTACCCACCTGCAGAGGCAAAAGCAAAAAGCATCAAAACATAGCTAAAAATAAAAGCCACTTTTAATTCCTGTTCCTTCCCACCATAAGATCAGATAACTTTTGAGCAATTCTATAAACCCCAGCTCATGTTTTGGCGTAGCTGCAAGGCCTGGCTGTGCTGGCATGCGGAGCACCAGTCAAGAACTGCATCATGCTCGACCAAAGTCAGAGCTAGGGAAAGGGGCAGCGCTTTCCATTGGGAAATTATCTTTCTCTGCCCCAAAAGAAAAATCTACACAGGTTATAATAACAAAAAGGCATGTTAGCCCTGATTGTATTGCTGGGAATGAGAAAAACAGCCAGGGTTACATCTTCCAGCTGGTTATAATCCCTGGGAAGTGCACCCTGCTCTTCCTTGTTAGGACATTGTAAGGATACAGTTCCAAATTTTAAAAAGATCATGCTTTTGCAAAACCAAGCTGTAAACCTGTGTCCCCAGCTATATTTTTCTTCCATTGCTCCATGGCAGGCACACACCACTGTCAGCGGCTGCCTGTGCTGGGGCTGCTATGAGACGGAGGTGACTGCTTTGTACATCACATCGCTCCTGCAGTGATCCCACAGAAGATACTTAGTGAGTAAAGGACACCGAAGTATTTGGCTTGGAGAGAAAAACTGTGTGTGAAGATCTGCTGGGGCTTTCTGGTAGGTTTTCAGGCTTCCTAGGGCTGCTAAAAGAGATCAGATTCTTCCTCCTCTTCACCAGAAACAGCAATTTAAGGATTTCTCTGGTTCTGCTTCGCTTCTTGCTACTGGCCACTGGTCTAAATTGGGCTGGGTGAAGGACAGTGGCTGTACTTTTTTCTGCTCCTGATGGCTGGGATCGTTAAAAAGCCTGAACTGTACCATGGACTGGACCAGCCCTTCAGATGATAACCTGCTTTACCACCAGCCTGTGACCCAAATTTATTGGGCTGCAGCTGGGAATCTTTCTTTTTGATCCATCTCTACTATTAAACAGCTTCAGATAAAGCCGCAAAGCTCATTTCTAGGAAAGGAAGCCAAACAACCTAAATCTTGGAGCTGAACAGCAGTGGGGAAACGATCTTCAAACTGCATCTCCTCACCAGCTTCAAAAGCAAAGCAGCTCATTTCCACACACTACACGGCACTTCAGCAACGATTAAAGTACCTTAAACGTGCACCTTCTTCATCACAGACCCGTCTGCTGACAGGGTGCCAAGTACAACAAGCCCAATCAAAAGCATCATCCCTATCATGAATCTAATTGTCATTGTCTTGTTTCCTGAACAAGAAGAGCTGTAACAAAAATAGAGCCTGGAGAAACATGCACATCCTTGTACAGAAATAACCCCCTAAAAGCGAACTGAAAAGCCATAGAGGAGCCAGCCCACAGGCTACAGACACAAAGTGCCGAGCGAAGGAGATAACTGGCTGGTGAACGCTGGGAAATAATACCCTAAAATCCTTCTGAGCCCATTCATCACCCTGGCTTCAGTGATCATCTCGGCAATAAATTCCCTTATCATCCTATTGGAATTTGACATTAATGACCTGCCTGTTATTTCAGAGGGAGATGGACTGTAACCAGCGGGTAATTGGTAGGAAAAATTGCCGGGTGTAGCAAAGATCTGATACCATCGGAGTAGTTACACCACGAGAGAGGGAGATTAGGGAGCTCTGTTTACCACAAGGGGATTATTCATCCTGAATAAATGCGTTAGCTGCCCAGAGCCTTCCTCTTACACCCTCATTCCCTTTCAGTGGCATATGAACATCAGCACTAACACAGTTTTTTCCCAGTGACTCTGGTATGAAGAACAGCAAAGACACCGCATAGCAGAAGCTGTTGTTAGCGTACAGCTGCTTGTAAAAATTATTTAAAAGTTCTCTCCAAACCCGTGTTAGTTTATGCATTAATTTCTGAGTTGTCTCAGGAAAGAAAACTGTAATTTCTTAATCATTCACGTCACTCAGAATGCTTCTGCAAACACCTCTGCTCTGCAAAATTTTTCACAAGCAACTTTCCAAACTGCGGCTGGTTTAGGTTTTGTTTCTGGTTCTCTGCTGGAGCGACACAATAAGTTTATTAACGTTTTTCCTTGCACCTGCAGGTCAACTTTGAGTGTGTTCTGCCTAAATTATAGAGCCCATGTTTGCAGGGGAGCCTGCAGCCTTAACCAAAAATAGGACAACTGACTTCTCTAGAGTGTGTTGGGGGAGAGCTAAAAGCAAGTCCAGAGGTAAAATCCTGGCCCTGCTGCCATGAATGATAGCTTTGCCCTGGCTTGATGGGTCTATGCCTTTCGCAAAGGTTTCCTGGTCCTACCTTCCACTTCCCAGCTAACAGGACCAGCAACAGAGCCAGAACATCATTTTTTTGGTGAGCACACCTGCTTTTTAAATCAGCGCCCTGGAGTATTCACAAAAACAAAGCTGCAAGGCACAGCCACAGGAGGACTGAATTTGCTACAGAAATACCGGCATGTATTCATAATAAAACATCTGTACTATTTACCCAGCTCTGACTCTAACTTCCCGTCATGTCCTTCACCTTTCTGGGAAGAAAGAACTGGTGATGGTGGTGGGAAAATTGCTTCACTGGAGCCAAAGGGGATTTTGCAATCACTTTCACTGGAGGGCTGCTTTTAACCCTATGTATTCCCCATCTCTCTGTACCAGCCTATGGGCTCCCTACCACTGTAGGCAGTGATGGAGGAGAAGAAATGCTCCTTGTCCATGCAAACACTGGGCTCGGAGCAGAGATGAAGCATCAGACCCCTAAAGAGGGCGCAGAGCTTGGAGGGACAGATGGAAATTTTGAGCTTTGTGTTGGTAGTGTCTGAGACAGGAGGCTGGAACAGCCCTGGAGCCGCAGCGCGCTGCCCCGGCGCTGAACCGTCCCCTCCGATGGCTTTAACAGCGATTGGGAATCAATTCCCGCATCTCCGGAGCCAGCGAGAGGGGAAGGCGCAGGTAACAAACTATGGCCGTGCCTCACCTGGAGACACCGAACTCGAAACCTGGAGGTTGGATTTCTTCCCTACAGCCATGTAAAAAACTGTTAACTGCCTCGGCAGGAATCGAGCCTGTGAATCCCAGCTCGCTGCACTGCTTTTCATGGGAAGCTCTTCGTGCAAAAAAGCATCAGCAGAATGAATTACATGCCATTGTAGTGGCCACATTCCCACGTGCTCCTTGTGCTCTTCCACTTGACTCACCAATAAGGAAGCCAAGATATTTTGTTTTGAAAACACTCTAATCGATTTAATTCATAGCCGGAGCCCTTCCAGCCCAGCCCACTTGCTGGGCTGGAACATGTTTAATCCCTGCTTGCCCTGGGTTGATGGAGATGGTGTCCTCCAGCCTGTTCCCTCTTGGCTGCATCACTGGGGAATGGGTGTTCGCTGCTGGTCTTCAAGGCCATGCACAAGAATGAAAACGTTGGCAACAGCCTGAAACAAGCTCCAATTTCTTCTTGCCTTGCTGAAAGGCACGTTGTTTACCGCAGACAAATTGGAGATGCACACGCCGTGAGAGTCCAGTGAGTTCATAAAATAAAACCCTGAACAATCACAATACAATATTCCTGCAAGAAAGGTTTTCTTATCTTGATTTTTCCCCCCTTTCTTTCTCTCTCTCTTCCCCCCCCACATCTTGGACTAATCACTACCAGACCAGGAACCTTCAAACAGATTTGTTTGGAGACTTGGCGTGAGCTCATGGTAGTTGGAAGCCTTCTTGCTTTCCCTACAAAAAACAGAGCCCATTTGGAGGGGAAGGAGAGCTCCAGCGCTGAAGTCAGAACCTAAACAGCATACGTTGCAAACAAGATGAGAAGTAGAAAGCTGCCCAAAACGTCTCTGGCCCCTTCCCTGCACATCTACAGCAGAACCGCTTTCCCTTCGGCTTGTGGTGGCTGAGTTGCAAACGCTGCAAGGATGAACCCAGCAGCCTCCTGCGGTTTGTTCTTTACATCTTTGCAAGGCTGCTTCCAAAATAAGTTTGAAGGCTGTCAATCTTGTCTCAAACAGCCAGGGGCAATGACGTGTCAGTCTGTGGGAAAGCCTGGGGCTTCATCTGCACCGAACGACTGCTTCAGCAGCACTGCCCCGCCGCCCTGCCTGGCTTCTTGCCTGCAGGGATGCACCCCGATGCAAAATGGGGTGTCGTGGGGTGGGCTCCTTGGGATCTATAGCAGAAATAGGTCGAGGGGCTCATCAAAGCTGGTGAGAGAGGTCCCCCAAGGGCTGCTGTGGTCTGGAGCAGCCAGGCAGCCCCCCCCCCAGCCTTGGGGAAATGCTCTCTGATGCCCGGAGCCAAAACGCGGCTGGGGCTACGCTGTGGGATGGGGGTCGCAATCGTGGCTGTGCCCTGGGGAGCAAAACCCTGCCAAGAGGCAGGACCCCGGGGTGCAGAGTGAGGGGTGTTGCTTTCTGAGGGTGAGGAGGGCCTTTCTGCTCAGCCCGGAGGGAAGAGCGGTAGAAAATGAGGATTTAATGTCTGCCTCAGCTGGAAATTTCAGCCAATGGCAAAAACAATGGGAAGCCCCCCAAAACCAAGAAAGTCTCATCGTGAGGGGCCATCCCCCTAAACAGAGGCAGGGATGGTGCCTGGGCAGGAAATATGTCGGCCATATGAGCTTGTGAATCATCCTGGTTGTGAACAACACACTAGTCAAGAGTTGGCTAACGTGTACATCAGGACACGTGTATATATATATATGTTCTTCCGAGTTCTTCTCTTTACCTTTCTGTCCCACACAACATCCAAGCTGCTAACACTCTGAGGAGGATGATGCAGCAAAAAATAAATGTTTTAGTAAGAAACAGAGAAATGAGATTTGCATATGTTTTTCTGGGAAAAATATCAAGTTTCCCCTGTTAGAAAACGAATGTGTTGGAAACCTTGAAGCTTGTAAAACTCGAAGCCTGACTCAAGCACTGATTTGTCACGGGACTGTCACCTACACTCGTTAGTGAGGACTGCTCAACCCTCTGTCCAAAAGGAAAAATTGCTGTTGATATTTTATCAATGGATTTATGGAAGAGCAAATCCTGGTCAGGGAAGTGACTGGAGAAGCTTGTGGAAAGTTTGTGGAATACAGAATTATTCTCTGCTTGCTGCAGAGCTGTTCCCAAGGAGATTGGGAGCACAGTGATAGATGAATTTCAGAAAGCCTGGGGGCTCAGCCTGGCTAAGGGAAAAAATGCTGGTGTCTATGAGGACACCGCAAACCTGATTTTCCGCTTATATGCCTGATTATAAATCAGCAGCAAATGTACTTATGTTGACATGCCAAGTTTTCCCCTGGATGTCATTCTACAGGCACACGCTCCTTCGACCACAGGTGATTAGTTTTGATGAAGAAACCACCGAGCGAGGTGCTTTGGGGGGTACCAGCAGGAGATCCTGTTCGATCAGCACAGCGCTGCCTTTTGCCCTCAGATGCTCTGACTGCTCTGCTGAGGCAGAAGGGAGATGCCAGCAGAGACTGCAACCCAGCGGAGATCCAGCTGGTGGGAATCCTCTGTCTGCAAAGCTCCTTGAGTCTGTAAAACTGGGTCGGAAATCTCCTAAGAGGTTTTTGATTAATGTAAATTCCATTTTTTGCAGCAAAGTAAAGCTTTGGTTTATATTCATGTCCCCTTGCGGCTTATTCGGTCTGAGGTTTCCTTGCTAAGAAGTATGCACAGTTCTTTTTGCTTTCATATAAGCAGGACAGAAAGCATCCCAGTGCCTGTATTTCTGAAGAAGCCAAGGCCTGAGCCTGCAAACCAGAGCCACCAAAACACAACCCAAGCCATGAGAAGAACAAGGCAAGCACTCCAGGCAGGCTTCTGCAAACTGCAGGAAAGGAGTCACTGGGAAACTGGGGCAAAAGTTGAAACAGGATTTAATTTTTTCTGAATTGATTCATCTGTCCCTAATTAGTAATAGCTTCCCAGTGCATGATGTAAGAATATGCAGAGGGTTTTTTAATGAATAACTCTCAGCTAAGATAAAATATAGCCAATCTCAATAGATATTTGTGCAGTCAAAGATGAAAAATAGATGAGATCCCACAATCACACATGTTGAAGACTGAAATCTGTTGGAGTATGGATCCTGTCTTCTTACCAATTCATTGTAGAAAAAACAGTAAGTTTTGCATAGCCCCTGGTTTAATATTTGTATTTACTTTTACTGAGAGAGGACCCTTAAGCTCCCAAAACCGCACAATGCACGATGCTGTACAGAGGGATAACACACAAAAACTTGCCCAGACAACAAAATGCTGCCTATGATTGTTCTGAAAGTCCCAAATCCAGCTGGCAAAAAATGGTCATGTTTAATGGCACTTCAACAAAACAAATGAAGCAACTAGTTAAATTAAAAATCCATATTGTCCAATTTTTCATAGTAACAGTGTGAAACTGGGCCACGGGCTGATCTCGCTCACCTCGTAATGCACAGTTCTTCCCTTTTCCATATTGTTGCTTTGCTCCTAGTCATACCTCTTTGTACCACCCCACATATTTCATCTCAGTCCTCTGTGCTCAGACCCTTGAAATCCTTCCAGGCTGCTATCATGCCCTCTAACTTCTCTAACTCACCCCTCTGAGCCAAGCTATACATTCCAGGCTCTAATTCTTCCCCATAAACCAATCCCTCCGGGAGCCTGACCATTTTCTGATATTTCCACGAGCTGCGCAACCCCTTGCGGGTTCACTTCTCCTCTCCTAACACCAAAAAAAGCCCAGAGACTTACACCAGGGTGAGAGAAGAATCAGGTTTCTGGGTTCATTTTATAACCGGAACAAAAGACGAAGCTGGGGGATGCTGTACACGGTCCTCACCGAGCGGTGGAAGAACCAGGGCAGGACACGTTGAGCAGATGGTGATTCTGGACCGCAGATGAGCACTAAATTACTGTGTTCAAATCACATCTTTGATACACTTCCAGCTTTTATCAGATGGTTCCACTCAGTGTTTGGCACAGCTGATGCGAAGGGAAGGCCAGGAGAGCAATCAAACAGCAGAGCAGCTGAAGCAGCCCCGCGCAGGAGAAGGGCCCCGTCCCCGGGGTGCTCTGGCTGTCACGGTCCTTCCCCCTCTCCCGGGCAGCAGCATGCCAAAGTGGGGACTTCCTTGACTGCTCCCACTCTTCCAGCACCTCCAGAGCTTTAATATTTACCCCATGTGCAAAAAAACCCCAGTACCCCACAGCTACACAGCCTCTGTTCCCTCCTGCCACTTCACGTTGCAAGCAGCTCACCCAGGTGATGCGATTCTAAGTTAAACTGTCTGGGAGGATTGATAGCATGTGAGCGATTTCTCAGAGTTAAAAGACTCTCTTCCTGGGGTTTTGGCTTTGGATGACCCACGCTCCTAATGCACTCTTCACTTAATTCACCCCTGCCAGTGCAAATGCTCTTATTTATGAGGTCAGTAATCACTTTCTATCAACACGCTCTGAAAATCTGCTCCTTCCGCAAAACATTCCTTCAAGTAAATCCTTCCCCATGAATATTCTCAGTACAAGCCGAGTCCAGGGCCTGCTCAGGGCATAGGAGAGGACTTTCAAAGGACTCCCACTGAGTTCAATTGGCTCAGACCCCAAGTGAACACACATCCACACCCACGAAGCTCTGTTATAAATGGCCCCATATAAGCTCACAAGAAGGAAACCAAACCTTTCCCAAAGTCCTTTGGACGGTCCGTGGTTATTTTGCCATCCTTTTACTGCAGATGGACCACAGGGTTTTACCTCTCAGGAGGAATCTCAGGCAGCACCACAAAGCACACAGCTGAAGGGCTGTGCTAATTTAAAGTCCTTCCAGAACACTGAGTTTGGTGTCTTTTTTCTTCCTTAACTTAAAAGCCAGAAAAATATCTAGAAATGTCTGTGCAGGAGAATCAATCACATACAAAGGAACCTTCTGGGTCCCATGAAAGAGCCCGTGTTTTCAGCCTTGGCAGTTTATTCTTCTCCCTTTTGGGAGGCAGCACAGATATGTTTTCCATTTGAAATATCCCAGCGGTCTTGCAGCTCATGCTGAGCCCTCAGAAGTAAATGAGCCACTTTTCCCAGCAGCAATCCCAGCTACAATTAAGAAATTTTTTTTTTTTCAGCATACCCAGGCTGGCACTTGGTTCAAGCCATAGGAAAGCAGAGGCACTGAGTCCATGCCAGAGCAGTACCAACAAATATATAACATACAAACGTCTTTAGCTCAGGGTTTTCTGCTCCATATCTCTCAGCTGCTTCACAGGCCAACTAGAGCTCTTTATCGGTGTCATTTACTCAGCTGTCAAGTGGGTTTTTTATCCTAAAGCTCTGTAGTGGGGAAATAGGAACCTGCAATGAACTTGCCTCAAATTGAAACAGATATTTAACTAGAATAAACCAGTGGCTGGACTGAATAAACACTGCAGGCACTTTGGAAAGAATGTTAAATTGACATAAGATCTGTTGGGTGAGTTCAAGAAATGGGAGACTTTATGCTGAAGTCATAAATCTTCTGGGTTAAAAAGGGGATACTGCTGAGCTCCGCACCTTGGTGCCTCGCTGGGAGGGAGCAGTGCAGGAGGTTTGCTGTCCTAAAGGCTGCAGAGCTCTTGGTACGGGCAGTTAGAACTTCTTTCCCATCACAGCTGCTGAGGAGTGTGGACTTCATCCCCATTGCTCTCCTCCGCAACCGCTGCAGCCCAACGAAGCCTCTGGCAGAGGGTCCTGTCCACCGGCTGCGTGAACCTGGGTGTTTCATGGGGAGCTGAGTATTTGCTGCTAAACCCTGATACATGAATGTCTTGAAGGACAGCGAAGCCCAGGGCCTCTGGGCCAACACTGTTTCTTCCAGCTGGGACAGCCCCAGATGCTGTTGAGGGCCAAGGCAGCGATGAAACCCAGTGGCTTTTCTGGTGGGGCTGTCGCAGGGCAGCGAAGCTGCTACAGCTCTCGCTGTGTTTGGAAACCACAGTGCCCTCGTATGACCCTGACACGCTCTCGCCTGTCTCTGCTCTCCTTTTCCTCTGAAACGCCCGGACGGATGAAAGGGTGGATCTGTGCTCTCCGGGTCGTGGTTCCTGATCTCTTCCGAGCAGCCCTGTTGATCTGAGGGGCAAGTCCGAGCACCTTTCCTGCAGGCTGGCCGATGCCGCAGCCGCGGGAGGTGTGAATTGCCTGCTGAGCTCTGCATGGGGCACCCAGCCGACCCCCCGCACCTCTGAGAGCCGACTCGAAATGCCGATTGCCCCAGGTAACTTTTGGCCCCGTGCTGAGTAGAGCAAAACCTTCCGCGGTACTGAAATCCCATTCAACGTCTTGGCGATGTGGAGTGCCCCAGCGCAGGGCCGGTGCCATCGGGCAGTGGGCTTGTTGGAGCATTCCGCTGTAACACGGGTGGTTATTGTCACTGCACAGCAGCAGCCGGTCACAAAACACATGCGGGCTGGGAAGGAGCTGTTGGTTTTGCTTTTCTTTAAAGAAAAATGCACTTATTAAAGACAGGCTTTCAAAAACTGGATATCACACGAGACCATGATACTAATCTGCTCATGATGGATGGCCTGGGCTGGCAGGACCTGTGGCCTTTGCTCGGCCAGACCTGCCTTGGGAAGGTTTGGATATGACTGCAGTTCTGCCTCCATCTGCAAACCCCGTGTCTTGAGAAAGTAGATCACGTTTCCTGGGGATTGGGCTGATCTCGGCAAGATGCATGCCACGTCCCTCCGCGGTACCTGCAGGGTGGACTAAGCAGTGGTCCAGGGGGTGAGAGCTCGCCCCGGTAAGTCAGCCTGTGCTAAAGAATCGCAGATGTTTAATATTTCTGGTCCCCGCTCCAAGGAGAGGGAGAGAGGAGCTGCAGAGAGTACAGCAATATTTTTTCAATACATTCCATATGTTTCCTCCATAAGTCAAGATTAAACAGTGGTGCTGGTCAGAATAGAAATAAGCCTGCAGGCTGTTCTGCTGCCTTTGGAGGAAGAATCAGCCCTAGCACAGGCTCTGACCTGGCTCGAGAATACATTGCCATGGGGCCAAGTGGACTTGTCATTTACGCTGTCACCACTCTCGCTGATGCTATTGCCTTTGCAAGAAGGACTAGTCAGCCCTGGCCCCACCTGCCTGGTGGAAAACCTTGAATTTTGGCACAGCAGCTTGGGGACCTCACGTTGTCCTTGTCCTGCAGCGCGATGTGGCATTCCCAGGCAATACATGACGTCCTTCGGATCCCCCAGCCCTGGGCCACCGCAGCCCACAAGCGCACACAAGGGCTGCAAATTATTTTTTTTCTATTTTTTTTTCCTGCTTTTCTCACTCCAGCAGCAGCATTTCAGTCTTGCTACTGTCACCACTCCGGTTGCTTAGCTCCAGACACTGCAAAAGCCATCGCTGAAGATGGCAGGTCTGCAGGGAGGAGGAAAACCCAGCATCCACCAAGGGATGTCTCCTGAAGGGCACACTTGGTACAATTATGCCAGCCAAATGTGCACAGAAGTCCTCAGTAATTGCCATGGTAATCATTTCACATGTGTGGGATTTTTTAGGCTAAAGTATAATTACAGCTAATTGCTGTTTGATTTTGTTCCTGTCTATATACCCATTAAAGGAATTGTTGAAATGCTAAAAGACTTTCTTCTATCTTTTTTCTTCTCTTTTTCTTAAATCATCCTGGAAAAGAAGGGATCATGTTGCAACACTCGGAGTTCATGAATGGCCATCAGCTCTCCAACGATCGTACAACAAAGAGCCACGTTAAGCCGGCAAGAGCCTGATGTTTTCCCAGCGTTGGGAACTGACAGTCCTTGAATTTGCAGAACTAACGAGAATTTGCAAAGAGCTTGGCTGTTTGTTAATGAAACCCTTCTGGGCAAGAGGCTGAGGCTGAATTCATGTGGGGAAATGGGAGGATCTGAGCTGTTTGTTGCAAGCAGGAGAAAAGGTGCTCTCAACCAGCTGTTCTGGTGATAGAAATAAGTCACATTTCTGCTGCGTGCTCCCCATGGGAAACTGGCCCAGGTGAACAGTCTACAAAAAAATACCTCTCATGGCCTTTGTTTTCAGAAGGACTCCGTGTTGTAGAATGTCTCCTTTTTTTTCTCTCCCTGTCCTGCATTGATTTTACATTTTGCCCATCTGCCAGAGCCAGCAGAGAGAGAACTGAAGCTGGCGGGGCTTGCTGCAGGTCTAGGGATTCACCAGGAGCTTCTCTTGGCATGGCTGGTACCGGTACCGGTACCATCACTGATTATTTTTTCTCAGCACTGGTTTTTAACACAGTTGTCCCAGAGCACAACTTGGAGAGAATTAAACATCAGGTGTGCTCAAAATGTGGGGAGGTATCATGTTCTAATGGCCTGCACTGAGGCCAGATAATTCCCTTATCAATTCATTAAAGAAAAAAAAAATCTTTCAACCATCCTTCAGGATGGCTTTTGCAGGTTTTATTTTTCTATTGGAAAATTGGCTTTATGTTAAGGTGCAGGTTTTGGGAAAAGGAACAGAAAGAGTCAGTTTGCCTGTCCTGGGAGAATCCCCCATCCCTGTCCCCATTTGGAATGAAAAACTGGAACTGGGAACGATGCTAAAAGGTGAAAGTATTTTTGATTATGTCCACTGAAATGTTTTAGGTTCATTCAGCATTTGTCAAATAAAAATCACACAAAACACATGGACAAACAAAACCCTCTCTTACTGGGGCTCTACAATTTCAGCAGTCATTTTTCCAGGAGCTTCTCCCTTACTGCGTGCTTCTCCGGGGGCCGGAGCACTTGGCAGAAGCTCGTGGACATGAAGTGGGTGATGCTCGGTAGAAAAGCTGCTGAAAGAAGAGCTGGAGTGGGACTTTTATGACTCCTTTAAACACATACTGGAAGAGATGCCAAGGGAGCATCTTACCAGGCGCTGCTACCTCACCGAAATGCAATGTTCCTCTGGAGGAAGGAGAGGCCGTGGCTCACGAAGGCTGTAATATTCTCATTCTTGAGCATTGTATCCTTCAGAGGGGACCGAGACCACATGAAAACAGTCTTGACTGTGGTGAGCCACAAGCGATCGCTCCAGTCCCTCATCAGTCGCATGCAAAATTCAGAGCAGGGAGCGATCACAGAAAATGCAGGATTACGTTGCTAAGGGACTGGATGGAAAGAGCAGGCTGGTGCCATCACAGCCCTTTCCCTTGGAAAATGGGGAGCTTGTTTGCTCTGGGTTTTTTTCCCTTTTTTTTTTGCCCTTTCTATTTGGCTTCTGCCTCTGCTCCAAGAAGCCAAATTAGCTCATGGTCTGAGGCTTCAGAACTGAACATAAGCAGAAGCAAGCTGACGTTGGCTTGAAATAGAAGCAGAAATAGAGCTGTTTACCATCCTGTTTCACTTTGACACTTCGAGAGAGCAGGAAACAATTTCAGGGCATGGGCACTCACACAACCGCCACCAAAAGCACATCTGTAAGCACGACTTTCCCATGTGGCAGATGCTTTATGGCTGCTGTTTATACCCACTCCCAAATGCTCTGGGCGAGGACGTCACCTGCTTCAGTTCGGATGTCCCACCACATCCACTGGATGTTAACGAGATGATTTCCAAGGGGCTACATTGCTTTCCCTGACCAGAAGATGGGAGCCCAGGTCTCAGCTAGGAATGTCTCACTGATGCACAATTTGTTCAGGCAATACAAAACAGAGATTGAAAAGCACAGTATCCCAGCTGACTGCTTATCCCTAATTAAGATCCCTTTGAGCTGGTGACTGCATCTGAAAGCTGCTGCCCCTCTCGGCACCAGAGCCTGCATGGATATGTGGTGTATTTTTAACCAGGCTCTTCTGAGGAGGATAATGATACGGTGGTGCCTTCTCCCTGCAATTTTGTAAAGTCTCTGTGTTTGGAAGATGATTTCAGCCATGGTGCTTACATGCTAAATAGCAGGTGGAAGAAGAATGAGCTCTTGATTAAAATACGTCTAGACAGCCTTCTGTATTTTTAGGTCCTAATTTAGAGGACCTAGATGTGGAGGGATTTACATAATTCCCAAAATCTCATCTGTTGTTTCTGATGATGGTAGGACAGTTCTCATGGTCAGCCCTCAATTTTATCAGCAGTCTCAGGATATTTGGTGTTTTCCTGGTGGGCCCAACAGCTATGGAAGAATAACTGCTTCCTTTTCTGTAAAAATAGGAAATCCTCATCTTTAATGATCCCAGAGTGAATGAGTAATGGTTGAAGTTTGGGGTGGGAGGGAAGTGGAACAAGACTGCTATGAAATGGGATCTTTTGAGCCATCTCAGTCTCAAACTGCTGAAGGCTTGGGGTTGCTATGCCTATGGAGGAGACCCTTCTAGCTTTCAGACTGCTTGTGTAGCTTAAAATTCCCAGCCCTGAGTCCAGGACTGCCATCGGCCTGCAGAATTTCTTTACCCAGCATCCACCAAACCCTCTGAAGGGAAAGGCTGTCACGCAGGAATGACTGCCCCAGGGGACTCGATGTGGCAACTGAGTCTTTCCATTTGAAGGTCAGCTTGTTCCAATTCAAGCCCTGTTGGCAGCATCCTAAGGTTACAGCAAGTTTGCTGCCGGGCTGGAAGCTGCTGCCGGCAGGACGCGTTTTCTAACGGCGCGAACAGACTCAACCTAAGAACAATTTACTCTGCCTGTAGAAAAGCATCAGGATCCCAATCAGCCGTGCTCCAGGTAGCTGTGACAGCACAAAACCCACCCTGATTAGTGGAGGCATCGGGTTCACATATACTCCACTGCAATTATCTCTGGCACTCAGCTTGATTTGGAAATCAAGTTACCTAATAGCCCTGTTATTTAAACTTCTTGAGCAGACCAAAAGTTGAGTTTGCAGTTTCCATCCACCAGCGCTGGTCCGACAATCAGCCTGAGTGTTTTTAACATTTGCACCGAGCCTTGTGTTTGGTTACAAAGACCCAAGGCAGCAGGAACTCCCTGTCAGACGCAACTTGATTGAAGAACTCTACAATTATTGGCCTCTCGAATACAGACACAGTCAATAGCCAGGGTTAATTTTGCTGGGAAAGAGGAGCTGAAATTCTTTGGACTCCACTAAGAACAAAAGTGACATTTGGGTGTATTTTGCAGAGATCTAGAGAAAACAGGCTCTGGAGTGTTTGGGTACAAAATTACTTCTGCCAAAATCTATTTCTCCTGCAGAAAAACTTGATTCTGCAAGGCACGGAGCTGGTGGGGGCTGGACAGCTTGCTCAGCACTGCAGAAAGCAGGTTTCTAAATGACCACTCTCTGAACTTAACAAGGGAAAAGGAAGGGAGACACTAACTGAGGCCTAATTAAGTTTAAATTAATTCCTAAAAGGGATCGAAGGAGAAAATCAGAGGAGCTTTTTGGTCCTGGCAGAGGATTTGCAATTGCTCCCATTACCAGTAGCGCTAAAAAGATGACAGGACAAGAAAAACAAGAACTTCTGTGCCTTTTAAAATCCCCTGTTCTGTTGGGCTTAATGGCTCTTTCTTTTCAAGAAATGCTTCATCCTATGAATGTGTAACCAGCGTCGAGAAGAGGATGGCATTGCACATCTGGAATAATGCTTCATGACAGCTCTGTGGAGGTGGTAGGACTTGAAAAAGTTAATGAGAAACACAAGCTTGCAAGAAGTGGGTGGGAAAAAGGGTTAGAGATACAGCAAAGTGGTTTGCATCCAGATTGCAGGAACATTTAATGACTCAGTGTGTGCTGATTTTTCAGCTAGAGATGTTGTCAACTCCTTAACGGTTTCTCCATCCATGGGCCCATTAAGATGGGTTTAATGTACTTAAGACGTGAGTCACTATTCCAGCCCTCACAAGGCAGAGAAACCCAGGGGAAAAGATGAAATGGGTCCTTATTATGCCTGTGGATGACTAACCTCAGGAACTCTCTAACCATGTCATCTCAAGGGTATCATTCAAAACCAGTATGGGAACCCTCCCAGTGCCACACCACGATGGTGGCTGGGCAACCTGCGCCACAAGGCGAGGTTTATTTTTGGATCTGGCTCTCGCTTTCGAGGGCCATGGTCCCTGCTCCCATTGCCTGTCAGCATCCTAGGCTTCTTCCAGGCTGGGACCATCCCGGTTCCTTGGATAAGAGCTCATTTCAAAGGCAGACAAGGCTTCCCACAGCTATTGTCCTGTGGCTGTCTGCATATTTCAGCCCTTCACTATCCCTGCTCCCAGCAAGCATCTGATCAGAAGCTCTGAACTTCATCTGAAAGCACATAAATTAAACTTTGAACTAAATTAAAAGACCCCCGCCCCTCCCAACATTTACTGAAATACTCTTTAAAAACAAATCCTTATATATTCTAAACTCAAAACCATCTGGCTTTCCAAGCCTCAGGAAATTACAATTCCCATTCTGGAAATAAAATACATGTTTGTCCATATATCACATTAATTAAACCCTGTAATATGGAAAGAGGCCGGTAAAACGCTTTCCTGATGGCTGGCAGATTTGCATAGCAATTTGTCATATCACCCGTTGTTGTTGTTGTTGTTATTACTATTTCCTTCATGTCAGCTGTGTGTAGAAAGATAGTGTGTTCTTTGCTGATCAAGAGAGAAAAGTACCTGGTCTCATAGTGATCCGCTTATTATTTCTATGCCCTGTCTCGCACTGGGGAATCCCAAAGCCTTGTAGATGTGCTGTCTTATTGATTGTACCATGTGATTTTAGCAAGGAAGAGATTTAAAATTGAATGATGACACTGATAATTTATAAAAACAAGCTATGACAGGCTGAAGAAGACAGTAGATCTCTCTTCCAGTCTGCTACTGGAAGGGCTGTGGTTATATCTCCCCACTTCTGTCTCAAGGACAACTTCCCAGCTGCCTCTGTTAAGCAGTGGATGGGGAAAGCCCTTAGAGATGGAGTCTCCTCGGTGCCACCATTCCTGCAGCTCCTGGCCCGTGCGCGGGATGGTAGGAAATGCCACATCAGAAACATTCCAGCTACTGGGGAAAACGATCTGGGGACTGGGAAAACTGCAGACTTCAGTTGTTCTTCGTGGGTTTTGCATTTTTTCCTAGTGAGGTACAGTGCACGGAAAACCATCTTACACTATGTGGTCAGCATTTTTACCATAAACAGAGCAGTTGCACATTGTTAAATTATTATTAGCTTAGCTACCACTGGGAAGGTTGTCTTAGCCTCCTCCAACAGGACTAAAACAAACATCCATTGGTTGCACAAGCTCTTGACTAGTCGTGCGTTAGCATGAATGCAGGGCACTCCCATAACCTGCACTGTCTCACATCTACCCTCCCAGACACTGACCTTTCTTCCCTCCCAG
Organism: Pelecanoides urinatrix; assembly: GCA_013400755.1. Classification (NCBI taxonomy): domain Eukaryota; kingdom Metazoa; phylum Chordata; class Aves; order Procellariiformes; family Procellariidae; genus Pelecanoides; species Pelecanoides urinatrix. Next base: position 272,789 of record VZTQ01007463.1, on the reverse strand, counting down.
CCAGAGGAAAGAAGTCGGCGCAGGCATGCCTCGTCAGAGGAAATTATTTGCAAAGAGATGGGTTGAACTTGTGGATTCTGAGCAGAGTCCAAATTGTCTCAGACTTCAATACATGCCTTCATTCCCCAGTTGTGTCAGCCCATTCTAAGTTGAAGAAGTCACTGCCAAAGGAAATCTGGACCCAAATTTTGAATTCCAAACTCTGAAGCTGGCAGTATTTGTATCAAGAAATATGACAAAATTAGGGAAGTTTTCATGGCTAATTTTTTCTGCCTGGATACAGCTTATGCCATTCAGTGATGCCAACATCAACACCAATTTTGTGAAAGATTTTTATGACATTTTGCTGTGCCTATGCCACAGGATAAAGGCATTACTTTATCAGGAATGGTCTGTAAAAAGAGCACATAGCAAATCCAACTTCTCATCCTCATCCAAGGGGCATCCATCAAAACACAGTTTGGTCTGGAAGCAGCTGTGAGTCTCAGCCTGAACCTGGAGTGACCATCCCGCTGCCAGGGGAGGAGGATTTCAGCCTTCGAAGTCCTGCCGAACGGAGACTGCCAAGAAACGTGGCAGTCCGCAGCGGTAATCTCCCTGCCATGAAGCTCTGCCGCAGGGACAGCCGGCAGCAGTGTGTTCGGTCACTAGTAATTGCCACTGGATGGGAAGGTGTCCTGTACCCCAGCACCAGTTCACTGACCCCCTCCTCAGCCTGTGCAAGGATTTCAGGGCTTCGACTCCCTCGGCAGCCCAGGCAGGCTTCATTCTCTGCAATTAACAGCTACATTATTGTCAGCCAAGTAACTGTATATTCCATATGCGAAATGCAGGAGATCTTGTGACAGCTACCTCCTCTCACAAAGCAGGGGATGTTGGGCGAGACAAAACATCCCATTCCCTCTCCTCCCCTGCTAAAATAAATGTCGTATACTCTGATCAGCCTTGGTGTACATGCATGCAGCCAGCAGGAGAAAATCAAACATCAAAAGGGAAAAAAAAATCAACCTAACAGGATATTGACATCAGTAGGAGTTCTGTGAATAGAGATGAAATGTAAAATTGAGTCGCAATCCGGCTGATAGAAGTTAAAGGTGCCGTTAACCCTTGAGCAGATCTGCTGCTGACATGAAAGGGAGGAGAGCTGTTAAGGCTCAGGGCTACTTGTTCTTACATGGGCACCTGGGCTGTGTTTTTCTTAGGAATCTGGAGGGAATTTGGCACCCAAATTCCTTGGAAAGTTAGACACGTAATGCCATAGGTTCCTTGGAAATTGCCACTTCTCTTTAATCACTGCTACAGATCCAACATGTTAATGGGGAGAAAACCAGTTTTCTTCATCTTACTCTCGCTATAATTTTTCCATTGCTTATTTTCTAATGGAAAGAACCATCTGTTCCAGTGATAAGGCAAAAGAAGGATGACAAAGGAGAAAGGCAGCAAAGATGCAGGGCAAAATTTTCTGCCAGGATTTTTAGTTTGGGATGACAAATTAAAAAAAACACTAGAAGAAGTTCCTGATGGAAAATTCCTAGCAGCTTTAATGTTACAACCTCTGACCTTCAGCCAAAAAGCTCCTGCAGACACCCTGATGTATTCCCAGCACTGAGGTCTGGGCACTGGGTCTGGATTAATCCATCCTTGCAGAAGCAAAGCTCAAGTTGGGAAATCAGACCCCGAATCCAGTTTTGGGGAGTCAGCAATCCAACTGCTCCCACTGACTCGGACACCCCAACTACAACCCGCACCCCAAGATCCTGCCCTGGCGGGACGTGACCCCTAACTGCAACCTGAAATGCATGATGTTCGTATGTATCCTTAGAAAGCTCAATTTATTTTTTTTAACATTTTTTTATTTGTTTACTTTAAGAAATAATCAGGCGTAGAGTTTGTATTAAGGACTGACTTTTCTTGCACATTTTTATTTGACAGAACACAGGGATTTATTTCAGCAGTGAAGAAACAGCAAAATAACTTGTAAAGGCACACCATAATTCCATCTATTTGAAGTTGTTTCTAGCTCTGCAGCAGCCCCAGATAACTTAAGAAATTGCAAGTTCAGAAGGGATTTTTATCTCCCTGCCTGGAAAAGCATCGCCTTGACTTTATCGGTGGAATCTCAACATGAAGTTGTTGTTTAAATAACAAAGCGAGAGCGGTCGCCCCGGGTCCGAGTTTGCCCCAGGATTTGGGATGAAAGCCTGGCTGTCTGGCAGGGGAACCCTCTCCCCAGAGCAGATCCATCCCACTGGCTTTTCTCCCATGGATGAATTTGGGAGAGACACACAACACCCCCACTGCTTCAGGGGACCTCAGCCCAAAACATAAAGCAAAGCCTTGATGGAAGAAAGCAGAATAACTCCGAGCTGAGGTTTCCTGGACCACGGAAGGGTGAGCAGGTCCCATCCCTGACACAGACAGACACGTCCCCACCAGGACTTGGCTTTGACTCTCAATTGCTCTGTCTGCTCAGACGATGCCAGTTGTTAACCAGCACCACTTGCTTGGCCTGAGCTGACCCGGTCGGTACCTGGAAGCAATGAAGCAAAGAGGCCACGAAAGCAAAGCGTGTGTTATTTAACATGTTTCAACCCCATCGGCAGACCCACGGCGGTGGCATTCAGGAGGGGAAAGGCAATTTGCACCGTCACCCTGAGTGCCAGCGCTCGGCAGGTCCCGGGGTGCCGGTGCCTGGAGCTCCCAGGGCTGTGACCGCAGGAGCCGAAGCTCTGGTCCCCGTGCTGCATGTGTAGGTGCCTTCAAGGTGCTTAACATCAGGTTTTCCACTTACATTTTTTCTCCTGTTTTATAGAAACAGCCTTAATTATTACCTATTGCAGCAGGATTAGGACAAAGTGGATTAGCTGCAGGTTTTCCTGCACACGAGCTCAGGCAGAATGCAATTCCTACCCGTGCCATGCTGCAGACCTGGGCCTTAGCAAGCGTTACAGCTGGGTTTGCATTTGACTTTGCTAGAGACAGATCTTTTGGGACAAAATGTGTGTATCCCCTGCCAGGAGGGGCAGGCAGGAGGCTGCGGGTGCTCAGTTCTGAGCAGGATCAAGCGAGGGATGCGTTACCAGTCCGGCTCTGCCTTCTGGACCTGGGATCCCGGCCATGCGGTATATCACAAAGGCGATGACACAGGACATATGGAGCTGTGTGTTTCAACATACATTTTCAAAAAGCTATTTAATACATTCCTTTGCACCGAGTAATGCGTTGGAAAGGATCCAGGCTTGGGGATGTTTCTATAAACACATCATCTCTTGCTGCTTTTCTACCTCTTCTGCTGTGAGCTGAAGGATATGGTGTTTCCTTCTCTTGCTGTGGAAACCTTGGGTGTCGCTTAAGATCTTGCTGGTCCATTAAAGCACAATCTTTCACTCTTACTCAACTTTCAAGTCAGTGTAGTCCACGTCAGAAAACCTCGCAGTCTGTGGTGTTTCATATAGTCTGTGCCTTGAGGAGATGATTTCCTAGAAGCAGCCTTCTATTTCTCCAGCTATGAAAACATTCCCAGTACATCCTGTATGTGGAGATGATTATATGCAGCACACACACACCCATTAGATTGTTTTTTCTAGCTTTTTATTTGTTTGCATTGTTACTAGAGATAGGTGTCATTTTCTCACAAAACTTTTTCAACCAGAAAATGCAGGTTCAAAGATACTAGAGTGCTTTGGAAATGTGTATTGAACCTACCTGGTTCACCATTTAGGAAAAGATAAACATTTACAGTTATTTTGAAATAGAAAGTTGTTAGAAACAGGCTATAGATGTGTATTTCTATAGAACCAGCAAACAAATATATATATGATAAGTTGAAAATATAAAATCTGTTAGGTTGGGATTTTTACTTAAAAAGAACAAAGATTTAAAGCTTGGACTCAAACCTGGATGCTTTGCTCAAACCCAGGCAGATGTATTCCAGTTGGGGAGGAGGGGGTATTCAAAACAAAGTTTTATTGTTTTCCCATAATTTCTAAATTGCCAAAAAGCCAAACCAGCACTGGTTGTTACAGCCTGATATTCAAATCAACCCTTAATTGAGCCTGAAACTACCACAGTTGCTTATTTCCCACAGAAGAAATACTTGGTGTTTGTATTTTATAGTGGGTACGAAAAAGCTTTCCTTGACTGTGATGGGCAGGAATCAGCTTCTGTCCCCAGCAGCTCGGGGATACCCAGAGCATCCTGAAGCCTGTGCTGAAATTAGGGATTCAGCAGTAAAACTGATTGGAAAGTATTAGTTTTACAAAATAGCTCGCATCTGCAAATCTTTTCAAGAAAACACATATTTTGGAGAAAAATTCTGCTGGAGGGTGGTTCCTGGGTTCAGGGTAGGATAGGCAGTGGAAATGGGAACCACCCCAGAGCACATACTGGGAGCATGGGTGAGAGCCCCAGTATGTGCCTGATCCAGGTCTAACCCCCCTCGAGGAGGTCTCACAGGGTCCATCTGCCTCATTTTCTCCTCTTGGACATACTCAGCTTGGTCCAGTAAGAGACAAATCCGGTAGAGCAAAGACCCTGGAGCTAAGGATGATCTGAGCTGAGTCACCCACTCACTCTTGTGCTCTCTCCCAAAAATGCGATGACGGGTCCCCTTCTCCCTGCGAGGCGGATCGAGAGCAAATGTCACCGTTGTGACTTTCCTGCATTTCTTGCTCTCCTGCCAGCCCGGTTCAGCAGTTTTCCTCATGGCAAAGAAATGTTTCTCACAGCCTTTAACTTACATTTTTGGTCAAGTTTTCAGAGCTTGTCCTTAATAATTTGGACTTTATTTTCCTACCAGTTTCTGGCTCTGATCCAGCCCATCATATCTGGAAAGAGCCTTTACTCAGCAAGTCTCCACTTTTTCTTTTTCTGTGTGTGTTGAGGTTCTTAGTCTCCAGGACAAATACTTTCAAAGCAAAGCAAAATATAAGAGTTAATTGGAAGTTACAGTGCAGAGTGCCCTCCATGCACACACAAATGACCATCGCTGCTCTGAACTCTTGATCAAATTACCCAGAGTGAGCAGCTCGTGCTGATGCTGCACCTTTGCCTTCCTGCTCATGCAATGGGCTTTGATCGCATCTGCAATCCTGACAGCTTTCATCTATTAGCGATTGCAGAGATTCTCCCATGAGCTAGTGCAAAGTGAGCATAACGGGAGAGGGTGACTTCACTGACCCTAATTAAGAATTTATAATTAACACAAAATCTCCAGAATTAATTTTTCTGCAGTATTCAATTGGCTGTGCTGCACCAGTAACACATGAAGCATCCCTGAGGCTCAGGATTTACTGATGCTATCCTAAAGGAGGGGATAAATGAGGGCATGAACAGAAGGGATTTTTAGCTCCTTGGAAAAGGATGTGCAACAGTTAATTCTCAAAGTATAGATCATGGCCTGACTCTGCCTGGACCTTTGCTTGTGACCAGACCAGCTCCCCAACAGCTATGCTGCAAGGATGTGGGAGTAGGCATGTCCCATATTTCCTTGCCCTGCACCATCCGTAGGTGTCTGAGGAGGGCATGGTGGCTATTTCTCCCCACAATTGGCCATCACTAGGCACCAGAGGGGAGGGCAGTAATTTTCTAGGTAGTCCAACAAGCAGAGAACTACACAAGCCCTGCTCATTGCCCTTTAGGATCTGTTTAATTAGAGTCAGAAGGAATGGACAATAAGTTAGGGTCACGTTTCTATTTTATTCTAAAATGTCATTAACACCTTTACATCCAAGCAGAGATAAGCAGGTTCTGCTGTGGTTTACTCTCCTGTTGCAAGCATGAAACATCACTTTTAATAGATCTTCATCTTTTTCCCCAGAAATACAAACTGAACATATGTAATTAGAGCAAAAGTCACGTGTCTGCATTCAGAGAGACATACCAAAAAATGCAGTATGCATTCGGAGCAGTATGGAGTTAAATCTTGGGACTGGATCAAGACATCTCTAATTTTATTCTAAATGCTAATTGGAGTCTGAGAGCTCTTTGACTGAAGTAACAAGGAAAAAACAGTGCGCACCATTTCATCCAATTTCCAGAAAGCACTAGGCATGAGAACTGGACTCCCAGTTTAATTTATGTTGTGAGAATGCCTCACTGCATAATGCCTCTGTTTTCAGATATTATTAACAGAGCTGGAGTGTCCTTCCATGTGTTCTGGTGGAAAGTAACTATAAATCAAACATGCTTCTGGGATGATTGCAAAACCTCCATGAAATTTGACTCACAGTCTAAAAATGTGCTTTTGGAATGGTGGTTGCATCATGTAGGTGCTGCAAAGCAAACACAAATTGGGGAAGCTCCTCTCCCCATGGACATTCTTTCCTGCAGCACATCGCCGCACGTTTCCTCCCCGGGGGGGTTGCAGGACACTGACAGTGCATCTCCAGGAACTGCCAATGCTCCTCCCCATCTCTGCTTCCACCGTCGCTGTTCTTAGCAGCAAAAGAATCACTGGAGCTGGGATCAAAGAGGTTTGTTTCAGCTCCTGAGCTCTATTGCTGCAGTGGAGGAGAATAAAAGAGAAGGGAAAGGAGAGGAGAAACACATCTGGAGGCTGGTGCATGGCAGCTTGGCCTTCACTTCCAGCGAGCAGCGTTTGGAGAGGAAATTGCCTTGTGGATGGCTGACATGGGTGTTTGCTCCGGGGGGAGCGGTGGGCCTGGGCAGGGAAGGGAAATTCCTGAATGCCAAATCAAATACAGGAAAAAGAAGGTGGATTCTGCAAGAAAAACTATCCACTGAAGAGAGGCATGAAACAGCCAACTGCTGGCTGGGCGCTGGGGATGGGCACCCGGGTGGTGGCCCGAGGTCCTGGTGTGGAGCATGTCCCGGTGTCCCAGCATCCCGGTGTCCCAGCATCCATACTGGTGTCCCAGCATCCTGGTGTCCCAGCATCCTGGCATCCTGGTGCAGCCCGTGGGCCCGTGCATGGTCTGGTGCTGTGCTTGGGCGTGTAGGCATGGCCATTTTGCATGGACGGCTCCGGTCTCATGTTTTGTCCATTGCTGGAGCCATCCTGCACCATCTTCCAGCTTCTTTATGATGTGGAACCAGTAGTGAGGAAAAAAGAAAGGAAAAAGGAAAAAAAAGGCAAAAGAAAACAACACTATTTTCTGTGACCCTCCTCTGGCCTCTGCTTACAAAAAATCCTGGCATCCATAATGGTCAGGTCTTTGATTGAACGACATTTTAATTTGGGATATATTAGAACAGCATGTTTTCCATGAACGATCTCAGCACAGAAAGGGAAGAGGAGGCTCACAAGAACCTCTTCAGCTTCAGAGTCACAACATGTGCCCCAGATGCCATCACGACATCTTTGATAGGCAGGACAGTTGATTTAAAAGAGGGCAGGGGGGTTCGGCTAATTGAAACCATTGTGTTATGATAACCAAATGTCCTACATCTTTTGCGTCTCCCATAGATGGCAATGCACACTGAAAAAAAGAAATAATAATGCTACGTCCGTTTTAGGGGAGAGATCAAAGGATCTCCTGGAAAGATGAGCCCAGTTGTCCCTTGAATGCATCTGGGCTGCAGACAGCCTCTGGAAAAGCCTATTTCATTCATTCATGAGGCAGAGGAATGTTGTCTGGATGCTTTGAAAAGTGCATGGGCTGGTTGAGGGAGGAAAAGGCGGTGTGTAAAGGGAGCTGTGGGACCTCAACATAGCTTTTGTGGCCAGCCATGCCCAGGTCATCTAACTGTGTCTCGCCCTCCTATCGCAATGGGGTCCTCTGACGGCACTGGGCATTTCAGCAAGAGATACAGCTGGTGCTGTGGTACCCGTAACACTGACTGGGGTCTGTAACGAGAGAGGGAGTAGGAGGTGCAGTGTGTTTGTCACAAAAAGAAATAAATGCAGTGGTATTGGGAGCCCAAAGCTCCCTGTCATTCCTGGGGTACTCCGGGGTGAATAGCATTCTCCAGACTAATAGCTGTCTTTGAAGAATTAAGCCCCAGGAGCCAACGTACTCCTTGAAAGCATCTTGGCAGAAATGTATTTCTTCATCCAGACCGTGGCCTCTGAGGTAGCTCTGACCCCGCTCGCTTTCAGCTTGAATTCAGACCGGAGTCGATGGATGCAGTGAAGCTTTCTCCGCAGCGCAGGAGGTGCTGTCCGGATGAATCAGAATCATCCCAGCCCTGCAAAAAAAGGCATGTCCCTCTTGGGATCGCCCCGACACGTTCCTCTGCAGAACATCTGCTCCTGCACAGCCGGCTGCTGCCGCCGCTGCTGCAGCCGGGGCTGCCGCTCACCTTCCCTGCTCCCGCTCGGCAGGCCCAGGAACCGCTTACACAAGGGAGATATCTGCTTTATTTATAAGTTATCACTGTTTCTGCAGTAAGGGAAACGGCAGTGCCTGAGAATCAGATGGTCTGAAGGAACCTTGCTGTGCCCCTGAAGGGACGGACCCGATTTCTCCCCCCCAAAAAGGCAAAAAGCTGCCAGCGCAACTGCAAAGCTCCAACAACCTGAGTCCTCTTTCCCTGCTGTAACCATGGGACCAGCCCTTTTCCTCATCACAGGATAAATCCCATCACAGGATAAATTAAAAATAACATGTACATAATAAGCGTAAATTAGAAACAGAATATGGAGGGGAAAGGAGAGATTCGTTCCTCTGGTGCAATTTGGCCCTGCTCTGGATGCTTCCAAGGATGCCTCTGTCCCTTGCTCATGAAGATATTTCTGAGGAAAAAGGGGTGGGTTTTGCTGATTTTGGGAGGCATCTGATTGCACCAGATGGTAAATATATACTTTTTCATTCTCCTGGGAGGATGCCCTGTGAATCACCTAACAGGACTTTATTGCTTTCTTCTGCATCCCCTGGCAAATTTCTGAGCGCAAAAACTTTGTTTTGTTTGCATTTATAATGAGGCGTTTGGAAACATCTGCCAACAGCTCAGCTTACCAACCAGACAGAAAGCCCACTTTCATTTATGGGTATTTTAAATAGCAATTAAAATTACAGACCATCTTCTCCTCATACATCCACAAGCAGAAATATGCGGTATGGCCTCTAGAAATCCGGAATAACCGAAAGCAGAGCTTGCTCCTATGCTTCGTCAAGCATTATTCTGAATGCAAAGCATAACAACAAAAAACCCCCCCCTTTATTAAATACATAACACTGAGTGGATAGTTTTGCTAAACATTTATGAGATATTGGAAAATTCAACTCCAGCCCTCATGTTTCATCAGCTGCAGATAAATGCTTCAGTACAGATGGACAGAGCCCAGATGGCAACCTCGTCTGTGGAATTCGTCTCTGCTCTGGACCATATGCTGCTCAGAAGTAAAAAGGATGCAGAGCTTGCTTTGAAGCTTGGTCTGTGGGGCTCTGCGGGCGGACGGGTGCCACATGGAGACTCAGACCTTCTCAGCTGCCTGTGACCGACCTGCGAACTGAATCCTGGTGACATGGCAGGGACGAGGTGCTGGCAGCCCCGTCACCGCATATTCGTGGAGACCCATCCTGCCGGGGTGTCCCAGGCAGCCGTGGACATTCACGTTGGGACTTGGAGGTGCCATTACTGGAACATTGAATGAGACAGACGGTGGTGTCATCAGGGCAGGACAGGCTTTTAGGTATGGAGTTAGCAGAGTGAGAAAGGTTCGGTAGTTTGGCTGAGCACTTTTTTAAGATTTTCTTTCTGGAGAATGAGAGCAGTCTGTATAAGTCTGCAGCTGAATTTTGTCTCCTTCCCAAAATGCTGCTGCTCTGCATGTAGATATTAGCCTTCTTTATGCTTTCTACATTCCCATGACATGTTTTTGTTGAAGGTGCTAAGCTTTGGATGAGTAACATTCCCTAACTGCGCATCAGTTTTATCAACACCTGCTTAGCCAACCAGCAGAATCAGTGTGAGAGGAGGAGGAATAGGGCTCCTAGACACATGCCTAATTGCTAAGACTTGGTTTTCATCCTCAAATCTGCTGTGTCTGGCTTGGCGCATGGTGGCAAACTGGGCTGCCTTGGTTCAGCACAGAGGGGCACTATTAATGAGCCGCTCACTGAGTCCCCGGGTCAGAGAAAGGGTTTGGGTATAACAAGATGCAAGTGGATGCTTGATAGAGGCACAAATGGCTGTTGGAGGAATAAAGAGATTTAATCAAGCTGTGTTTGCTCAGCAAGGTGTGCCATGACTGATACCTCGTTCCTGGGCATGGGGTGCAACTCATGGCAAACTCCAGGAGACCTTCTCTATCAGCACCATCTTCACTGCGCCGCTGTCCTTCCAAAGGGGCATGTAGTACAGCTGGGTGGGCTCCATCCTGCCCTGCGCCACGAATCCCCGGGCCCCAACTCCCTTCCCCGAGCAGGGACCAGACAACACCTTCAGAGAGTCCTGTGCAATCATTATGTTTCAGAGACATATGTTTTTAAAGGTAGCAGATGTTAGAGAACGCCGTTTGCCAATTCTCTTTGGTCTAACCACTGCTCTGGGAGTTTTTCCCTTATTTATTACCTTCGAAAACAGGAGCGTGATAGCAGCCTTCACGGAGATGCAGTTTACTGATCCCTTTTTTCATTCTCTCCTTGCACTACACGACTTTCTCCCCTTCCCAACACCATGGGCACCTGCACCTGGGCAGTGAGGGCAGGGCTGGATCCTTCCCTTCCCATTTTCACTCCTCTGCTCCCCACTCCCTCCATCTCACATTTTGGCATGGCTTTAATGGAGAAGTAGAGAGCCATTTCCACTGCACGCGCAGCTCTTGTATCTTTTCCTTAGCATTTGTTTTTCCTAGATGTAGACACGTTTATCCACAGCCATTTCTACAGTTAGAGATGTTCATTTGGCATCACACGTGGAAAGTTTTAGACATCTGATCAGAATCAGTACAAGCTTCTGGGAGTTGCTTACCAGCTGAAGGAAAAAGAAAGGGCCGATATTAAAAAGAAACCTTTCCTTAATAAACTTAAGTACCGCAAATATAAACACTTAAAAACGCTATTAACTGTATTTAGAAAGTTCTGGTGAATCAATAAAATGTGGAGGTGAAAAAGTCAAGCAGAGGCAATGAAATACAAACTCTGTGTTTTTTTTCTTTGAGTGCTCTGAGAGATCCAGGCTTTAAAAAGCTGCCTCTCAATCTGCATGTCTGATTTTCTACGTGCAACTTACTGTGTTTGCTTTGGGCCTGACCCAAAGTCCTTCAAAGTCATTGCGATGGGCTGGAGTGGTGCTTTTCCCCAGCACTCGCTGCTGCAGACACTGCGCGAGCTGCGGATTGCTCAGCCGTCGCCCCAGAAGATGCCTCCAGGAGGGTTCAAGCACCCAGCTCTATGAAATGCCACCAGCTGAGGGCTTGGTCAGTGATTCCTGCCATACCGGAGCCCAGAACAGAGGAGATGAAAGCCTCTGAGCTGGCCCTTCCTGCACAGCTCTTTAGGTTTATCCTAGACCAGGCACCTAAAATGTGGAGCCAGAAGGGGAGTCTCACATCTGACCCCACTCCACACTGATTTTAGAAGCAGTGGAGGCAGAAACGCTGGGTTCAGGTGGCTCACTCTCCTAAAGAGAGCTTGGTGACCCTGTGAGCTCTTTCTTTGTCTCTTCTCTCTTTTTTTTTTTTTCTTTCTTCCTAAGGCACTCAGGGTTTGGCATGTCTAGAACTGCAGGTGCAAAGCTTAGAGGAAAAAGACTCAATTTGAGTGTCTTACCCATCGGCAGGAGGACTTTCCGGATTGCAGCAGCTGAACGTGCAAAAAGCACAGCGCTCTCCCAAACCCGAGCAAAGGCACCAGGGACAGCCAGAGCCCGATGCTCTCCTGCGCCCGCTGCTGCAGTCTCGGAGCAAAGCCGGCCTGGCCCTGGCCCCCACCCACCCGCACCCCCCCAGCGCCTCAGCCCTCCCTCCAGGGCACGTGTCAAAAAGCCGCCTTCATTTTCCTGACATGCTTTTCCTGCTCCCAGGGCTGAATTAACACTAAATGAGACCCAGATTCCTCTGTAATTATGGGGCTCTGTTCCACATCAGTCTGTTAGTGAAGATCCTCCTCTATTGCAAGGGAACTTGCCTGTCGCTTCTCCTTCTCCTCCTCCGACGCCGACACCCCCAGCTCCCTCCTGCTCTTCACATCTCCTCGTCCTCTTCCCCTGGGATCCAGCTTCACTTCTTCCCTCCACTGTCAACAAGGGATGTGAGCACGGAGGGCTGTCGGGTTTCTCCCACCGCTTCCCCTGTTCTTTGAACCGAGGACAGAGCACATGTTTTTCATGAATGAGAAAGCAATTTGAAGCCATGTAAATAAAAATAGAAACAACAAACAAACCTAACAGAACAACCCGGAAAAAGATGCTTGGGAATGGTGAGAAATACTTGTTTTCTCTTTTTCTGTGCAAGTTTTATTTCTTTCTAGCCTTTCCATCTTCCACGCTCTCCAGCTAACAAATCTTCAAAAATCTCAAGAAAGGGTTGGCCCATGGTGGCCCAAACAGAAGTGAAAAACCCCTCCAGAAAGCTCATTTGCAAAAGTCTGCTTCTATATCCCTGCGTTTTTGCAGTTTGTGGTAGGACTGGGGTTTGTCTCCTCCGCTTTAGCTCCAGCATACGTGTTCCTGGCTCCCATGGAGGCACCACTGGACAGCCCATGCCAAACCGCGCGCCAGAAACTCGACCTTCTCATGAACCTCAGGGCTATTTTCTAGTCTGCGCCCAGCTCCTTGCAGGCAGGACTGTCTGGCCAGGGGATTCTGGCCCTTTTGCATGGAAAATGAGATGTGTCGGCCTGCATGGCCAGGTGGCTTGCCAGCTGTGTCCCTAATAGCGCTTCACAGCCTCCTTGTGCTCCTCCCTTCCTTGTTCAAGGAGTTGCCTTTGCTCGTATTCGCTTCGCACATGGGTCTGCAACGAGGGGACCTGTGGGATCGTCCTCGGTGGCCTTGGGCCAGCTGGCTGACCCCCAGCTTTCCCACTGCAGCAACCAGCACGCTCCTCGACACATCAGAACTTAATGTACGACTTTTTTCTTCTTCTTCTTCCTCTTTCCAGAACTGCTCAACGTTTTAGTTACATCTTTCCCCATTTCCCCAATTTTCAGTGCAGGGTACACGGTGATCCTTACCCTCCCCTCACAGCAGATGGTGCTTGCTTAGCTGGCTAAGGTCCAGTTTGTGCTGGACTTAAACCCAGCAACACTCCTGACTCAAATCAATATTATCTACCCCAGCCTAAAGCAGTTTATGCTGATATTAATAACGAGGCATCACGTTCCAGCACTGAGGATCTGCGTTAAGCTCACCGCTCAGGACTGTAATTGAATTTCATAGCAACCTCTGCTTCGTGCCCTGGTCACCAGCATTTGCAGGGGCTCCCAAACCTCACCTGGCCAACCCCACCATGGAGCCCCTTCCTCCCTGGCTACCTGTAAGGTCAGGGACACCCTCGGTACTCCCAGACCGGTTCCCTCTTTCTTCTGCACTTACTGCATCAAAGGGAGATCTCTGGTTAAGTGGTTCTTCCAGTTACCCTATTAATGAGCCTTTTAATTAGTATCCTTTTTTGCTAAGCAATTGCTACAGCGTGAGATCCGCTTGGGAGATGCAAATGAACTGGAAGCAGGGCGTTGCAAGGTGGTGGAGGAGCTGAACGCTGCTATTAATACCTTCTGACAGGCCGCGTTAGGAGGAGCAGTAACGGCCCCGGACAGGCACGTACCTGCCGGGCATCGCGCGGTTTCCCTGCGCCGAGCAGCCCGTCTGCCTGCGACACCCACAGCTCACAGGCAGCTGCCTGGCGCCTGCCTCGCCAATGCCCACCGGCTGGTGCTCGATTCGCTGCACTGACCTGGAAAGACATTGCACACGAGTGGAGTCGAGGATGCATTTTACCTGCGTGAACCATTGCTTTAGGCAGAGGCCACGTTAAGCCGTAGAAATGAGAAATGTCTGCAGAGGGGATGCTTTTCTCAGCAGAATTAGGCTGAAGGTTCATACTCACGCAGCTCTTTCAGGCTCTGCTTTAATTTTCCCTTACTTCAGGACAGCATGAATATGGATATTGGAGATGTCACTGGTCTTCACCGCACACTTGTGGGGGGAAATTTGGGCAAGCAAGTGAGCAGGCATGCCCCAGGCAGCACGCTAAATCCCAGACCTCACCAGGATCCCATCTCATATACCATTTGCTGACATAGTCTGCTTCTTTACAGGTCCAACTGTACCAGCCCTATAACAGCCGCACTGCTCGTGCTGAGCTGCCTCTCGCCCTTGAGCCAAGCGACTTCTGCTTGCAATGAGCTGCTCAGCACCGCTCGGTAAGTCCAAAGCATGATTCCCCCCAGCATGGCTGTTGTTCTGCCAAACTAGGAAAGCAGCAGCCTGTCACTTCTGGGAAATAGCTGTACAAAACTCAGCCAAAGCTGCTTTTTCTCTGAAAGAGGAGGATATGCCTGAAGGGGCTGCTTTGGGGAAGAACAGTCCTTGCATTGAAAGGAGGGAGATGTTAGACTTCAGGCAGCAGATACTCGGTAAAGATGCTCAATCATATAAGCAGGATGAAGCTGTGGTCAAATGAGCATCAGGCTCTTGGCACATAGTACTGGCCTCTGTGGAGGCTCAGTAGAGATTTTGCCCACTGGCCACATCCTTCAATGTCCACAAAACAGAATGCACCAAGAGGGACAGCAAGAACAGTCTGATGGGCTTAATTCTGCCCAGGCTGGCTTCCTTCCCAGGTTTCTCTGGGTATTTCATGTATCACTGCAGTTTTGCTGTCACTTCTTTTGAGGTCCCAGCCCCGCTCCCCGTGTGTGTGCTCCGGGGCTGGCGAAAGGCCGGGTCCCAAGTCCGGCAGCGCTGGGAGGTGCAGCCACCCCTGCTCCAGGGAGGCCGGGGGCCGGGACAGGAGGGGTCCCCAGGCAGCAGCTGGGCTCACCGGGGACGAGCACCCTGGCAGGCCCCAGACTGCTACAGCAGCCTGCTAAAATCTGCAAGGAAAAGCAGAAAGAAGGGTCTGAAACCCCACTGGGGAGCCAGGGCTGGCAGCGCTGCTGCAGGTAAAGATCTGTTTGGGAAATTTCCAGCTGAGCTGAATTCTGCTGATGCACAATAAATGGGGACCTTTGTAGCAGCGCTGTTCAAAGCTCCCAGCTTTAAGGGCACATTTCCTGCAGCACTATGACCAATATTTCCTTCCAATACAGCAGGTTCCCCATGAATCCACATCTTGCCCCTCTCCCGGAGGCGGCATCCACCCAGCCGTCAGCTCCACTGCTGTTGCTGCCTTTTATCCTCTGCATCCCTGAGCAGAGCTCACAAGTGATGCTTTGTACCGCAGCTAGAAAAAAATAAAAGACGTGTGCTCTAACACACGAAAAAAAAATCTCATCTCACCCCTTGTGTTTTTCCTGGAAATGTCAGTGCCCTTAATGCATCAAATAATTAGAATCACTTTTCCCCTTTTGTTTGCCTTGGCCCTTGCAGCTCACATTGAACAGGCCAACATAAACCTGCGTGCACCGCAGGAATTTCAGGCACAGCCTATTCTGTAGCACTGGGCTCAGTGGGGGAATGACTCCAAAAAGCCATCGCCCTGGCTCTGCTTTGTGGGTCCGAGCAGCTACGGGCGCAGTTGGTCACTGCCCTGCGGAGGAGCCGGGAGCCCGCTGGCCAATGTCTCCTCCATCAGAAGACTTGACTGCAGATGGAGCATTCACTCCCAGGGACCCACCTCCAAGAAAACCCTCGGCTGTGGCGTCAGGGAGGAGAAAATTGGGAAATGAGTTTATACGCATTGGAGATTTCGGCTGGGAAGAGTCGGGGCTGAGGAGCACGTGCTCAGCTCGGAGCTGGCAGAGTTATGCAGGGCAGCGGTGGGACGTACCCAGCAGCCAGCCGTCAGCAAACGGCAGCTCCTCTTCCCCTTCACCTTGCACAGACGCTGCTGCTTTGTTTATTCTGACTGTCTTTTCCCCCACGTGCAGGTCAGAACAGAGTTTGGGGTCCGCAGGGCCAGGCACTGCCTCAGGGTGGCACCTGGGGGTGAAGGGCCCATGGGGGGGTCCCTGATGCTGAATGCCACGGAGGAGGAGGAGCAGCTGATGCCCATTTTGGTGCCAGAATTTTGTCAGCCCTGAATGGAAGGTCTGAGCGCAATGCTCATGGTTCAGATGGGTAAATATCCTGATGGGACGTTGAACAAGTCACTTTGACTTCGTAACTGAGAGTGTGGAGGAAGGTCCCGTCTCCTCTGGGCACCGTGGAGGTGACGTGGTGATGTGGGAGAACAGGTCCCTTGCAAGTGCTGGAAAACTGCCTGTCCTGGGCGAGGGGGGTGTTGCACCACAAATCCATGTGCAGAGGAGTTGTTCAGCATCCCCTTGGCACCCGATGTGCCATCCATACTGATCTGGGTGGACAGACGGACAGCAGGGCCAGCGTTAGACCCAGGCAGGAGCAGGCGAGGGCGGCAGCACGGACCCTGCACACTCGGCTCCTGCCTGCCGCTGCCGGCCTGCTCCCAACACTGGCTCTGATGGTAGGTTAAATATATGTCAATAGATTGTTAAATAAATATATTGAGGATTAGCTGTGCTGTAGGTATAGACCCCTTTCAGATTTGCTAAGTTTCAGCAAGTATGTTTTCAATAATTGGCTAATATTTTAAAGAAATGAATAAAACCTATGCTACTAAATCTAGTCCTTCTCTTATTATAAGACATTTATTGCATGCTTAAAAGCATATGTCTTTAATATCTGAGGCAAAAGAAAGTAATATATAAGGGATCTCTTCTTAAACTTGAATACGTGTAGGCATGATCACAATTATTAGCTATCATCAAATGTACACTGATGAAATAAAGAAACCCTATCTTTAGTAACTTTACAACTGGACATGCTTAAGAAATAAAGACAAATAAGGGAATTTCCCTCTTAAAAATTTGAGATTTCACAAGACAGAAGAAGGATCAAATGTGTTGAGATGTCTCTGCATCTTTGAGGAGATTTATAGACAAAGCAAACTGGTTCTTAGGGAGTTGTGCAGTTTTGGAAGCTAGTCTTGCTCCTGATTCCTGGTGATTATATTCTTTTGAAAAACTAAATTTGGAAAACTACCTTGCTGCTGCTGTCATCGCAGAGGTATACTGATGTGTTTTTGCAGAATTGCATTCACTTGCTGATTTATTTGTTCAGAGGTACCAACACTGCCTTTTCTCCAGGGGAAATAATTGTCCAAATTCTTGGTGAGCGGAGCCACGTGGTTTTCAAAATATTTTTGTCTGAGAACGCAATCAGATGAGGTCAGTCCTGCTCTCAGAGACCTGAGCAGAGCTCCGAAATATTACTCAGGGGGTTACTTTCATATAAGAGAGAAGAAACCAGCCCTAGCTCTGTATACCTTCCTAATGGTCTTCACAGCACTTTGTCCATCTTAGCTCTTCCTCCTCACTGCACCGCCCTGAAATATATACAGAAAATAAAAGCTGAAAATAGGCCATCCTTTTCTTACAGTGAGTATAATTAAGCCTTGGAACAGACTCCCCAAGGATATAATGCCTCCCCAATTGCTTGGAGAATTTAAATCAAGACTGGGGTGGAGATGCTGGCTTGCTCAGAGCAAGCTGCATGCTACGGGTGAGTCCCCTGGGACCCACCATCGGGGTTTGGGGTCTCCGGACTGGCTCTCACTGGGGTTTTGGCAGCTCTTTGGACACCACCAGACTCAACTGCTCTCAGTTCAGCTTCCAATGTGACGACTTTTGTTATAAGGCCAAATCAGTGAGACTCCTCGGATGCTGGTTACCAAACCCGCTTGCTGTTTTGCCTGGCGTGTTTAATGGCATCTGGTAGGACTGGGAATAAACTGGAGGCAGCCCAGGCTGCTCCGTGGGTCTCTCACACTGCAGCTGGGTCCTCTGTGCTGCGCCTGCTCATTTTGGGCTGGAGCTCTGCTTGCAGCGAAGCGGGGCTGATTGCACCAGCTTTTTCTCTTCAATGGAACAACATCAAGCTGCCTGGGATTTAGCCCAAATAGACAGATAGCCCTGGCCCAACTGCAGAAATGAGTTTAGAAAACAGCCGTGCCCCCCAAATCAGGTATAAACCTCCATGCTGAGAAAAATCTATTGAGATGAAGGACAAAAGCAGCCCCCCGGGGAAGCTACCCGCTGCCCTGGCTGCCGCAGGCTCCTCTCCAGCAGCCCCCATCGGCGGGCGCTGCCCAGACTCTCATGGATGCAGATTTTTTTAAGCCTTTGATATGCATTTCAAATCCCCACCTTGTAACAGAGGGAGAAAATACCTGATGATCTTCCCTGCTTCCAATCCCAAGGACATCAGCCCTCGGACTTTCTGAGCCGAACACGCTGCCTGTGGATGCCATACAGCTCCACAGGTTTCACTATTGCTGTCACCAGCTGAGACTCTGTCCACATCAATTTTGCTTTTTTATTTTGTTTCTGAGCTGGTGCTCGAGCTTTTTGGCTTACAGACAGATTTTCCCTTCCAAGATTTCAGTGTTGGAGGACTGTTTCCCTAATCCCCAATAGTTTAAGATTATCTCTAGCCAACTATTAATCAAAATCAGAATCCAGCACTGCTTGCTTGTGCTGTTGCACTTAAGCGCATAAAGAAATCTTCTTTTTCCTCTGAAGAAACACAGTTGCTAGTTTTTTTAATTTGCTGCTGGTTCCTTTAGCACCAGCTCCTCAGACACAGAACAGGCACATTTCTCATTCGATACTCAATATCATACAAGGATGCCACATGGGCCAAGGGTTGCTTTAAAAACACCGGTAAAACAAGCAAACACCAATTCAGGAAAGGCTTAAAATAAGCTAGAAAACAACAAAGAAACTCTCTTATTTTCTCCTTCCGCAGTATGCTCCTTCGAGTGCAGAAGAATGAATTGCCTTATAAAAACCTGGCATATTGATAGGCAATTAGCTCGTGCGGTGACATGGGTTATAGAGCAGAAGATGGATTTTTACAGCGCCTTCCATATACTATGTCTCCAAAAGCCTTCGCAGAGAAGTGAATTAGATGCCACTGACTTTTTAGGGTCGGTAGCTGGAATGGCCCCTTCTGCTTCAGTAGCGAGTTGTGCAAAACCTTGTGCTTCAAGCCCAGTTGGTGTATTGCAAAAGAGGAATCCCACAGGGCCCGAGACACAAGTCACAGAAATCCGCTTACAGGAGAGTCTGGCTCCTCCACTGACCTGGGAGCAAATTCCAGCTTAGCCACGCACAGGGTTTGTGCCTGGGCTAGGGACTTTTCCTGTTTCCCGTCCCTGTTTTGTAGTTAAATCAATTCTTTATGCCAGCACGCTCTCGTGGCTGGCAGACTAGCACCCAGGGACTTGGCACCTGGGTAGTTGCCCTAAATAATTTGTTTGTTTGGGTGCATAAAATGCTAAGAGGTGCCCTCTGAACACCGCACCTTTGAGAAATGCTTAAAATGCAATTAAAATTGCTAAAGGAAACAAGCATCCTTCCTCCCGTGCCAGCATCTCACTGGTACTGCTTGGCACTGAGCACAGTGGAAGTGGCCGGTGACCCTGCTTCGGACTCCAATCCCAAATTCTCGGTCAGGAATTCCTGCTCTGGGTGACCCTGGAAGAGGTCCAGCTGGATCCAGACTTTTCAGATCCACTGCAGACCCTGTGACAGGGTTTTTTTTCCCCATCACACAGTCTTCTAATGGGGCTTACATCAGCTCAAGCTGCCTCTCTATTTTCGCATCTCTCTGGGCTAAAAAGAAATCACACTTCCCGCAGCAACACAAACCAAGGAAACTGGTGCTGCTTTGTCATATCTAATTTCAGGCAGCTCTTTTCCTTAAGCTGGTCATGAACAAGCGAGGATAATGTAACACATAACTCGTTTCGAAAATGATTCTCCCATGCTGAGTCCTGATCTAGCGCTGTCTGAGGCACTTGCTCAATAGATTACAGCACGGTGCCAGCTCCGGCTGGCAGACTACACAGGAATTGCAGCCACAAAACTGGATGCGATTTGCATTTGTCCTGCTCACTCCGAGAGCTGTCACAGGGGCTGGATACTGCTCTCGAGCTGGCACTCGATATCTGCTGAGGAATCCCATGTTATCACTGCTGTCGTCTTCCAAGCTGCGTGTTATACAGAGAAGGAAAGCTGCCAGGTTGCTCTGCAAGCCCGTAGGTATTCTTGGAGACAAAAAACGGAGCCTGGTCCCAAAGTTGTTGTTTAAGCTTTACTTGGTTTTTATTTCCTGCAGAATTGGATGCTCCTGTCCCTCTGTCAGCTCACAAAACTGCAGCCTGGATCAAGCCAACTACGTCCTCTGTTTCAAACCAAGGACCTGATCCAGAGCTCAACAAAGCCAGAGGATGGGTGCCTGTGTTGCCAGTGTTTTCTGGATCTAGCCTGGAGAAGAGGACTGTGTGTTCAGGCTCGGCAGCTCCTGCCCTCTCCTTGCTCGTGTCCATGGAGCTGAAAACAGAAGAGCCGGTGCTCGGAGCCCGTGGGCAGCCCCGGCGCCAGCCCTCGGCTCAGCCTTGCTTTGAAGGCAAGGTGTGCTTGGACCATCTGTGGGGGCAGTTTTACCAAGGTTTTAGAAGACACCCTGCTGAAAATGGAAAGTTCACATAAAATCGTCATACAATAACCGTGAGGGGCTCAGTTTACAAATGCACTGTCTGCTGTAATAGTTCTGCCTGCTCTATTTACCAGCCAGCAATTATCCTCACTTGAGCTACTTCTTCTTTAGCTGCTTCCCAGTTGAAATGAACAGGAATGGCATTTGCTTGCTGAAATATAAAAAGGAAATCTCGCCTTTGCTGAGGAAGCACCAGACAAGCACCAGCTCTAGCCGCATCCTCCGCTTCCGAGCAGGGACGTGAGCTGGGCAGGGGCTGTGGAGGTGGGGGGCATTTGTAGGGAGCGTGGTTATCGTTTGGTCACACCACAGACACAAAACTCCTGCTTACAAACCTCGGTTTCCTAAAGCTGAAGGGCAATTTTGAGCAGAAAAGAAGTCGGTAAAACCCTCCTGCCATCGTGCTTCATTGTGCAGATCTGGGTATTTAAACTGTGATTTTTCGTGCGAGGGGGACACAGACAGATCACTCCAAATCTAACATCAGCCCGGCCGCTTGCAGGCCGTTGTACACGACCTGGAATGGCATCTATTTTATAACATAGGAGCCTTCAAGAAAGATGGTTATGTCATATTTTTTCTGCTTTGTTCACCAGAACCTGCTGCAATTTGGGAAGTGGAGAAGCAGCGGCTTAACAAGGGAATAGTTGGAGAAAGAAAAATGTTATTACTGAAACGCTGATTAAAACCAATAGTACCACAAGGTCCCCTTCAAGTGCCGAAGCCAGTCTAAGACACAGTGTTCTTAAAGATTATTATATTAAAGTTAAAATAAAAAAAAGATGGGTTTGTGGTAAATGAAAAGCGCAGCTCAGCTGAGACGGGGAAGCTGTGGATTTTAACTGCAGCGGAGCGGGGCTGCGCGCTTGCTGTGCACCGCACGGCTACGGTCCTGGGCGGGTTTGGAAGATCAGCTGCTTGATACATGGTGCCAAGCAATGATGCAGGATTGGCATCGGTATATATATGGATCAGCAGCTGGAGGCCTCTGAGGCCAGGAGCCCACTATAGGTCTCTCGTGATCCACCAGCCCCTCTTAAACCTCCCTTGAATCATCCCGTGCTGCAGAGTGCACCACCCTGTGCAGATATGTATACGTACATACGTGGAGATATATTTGGCCAGGATGTATAAACTCTGCAATGGTCTTCGGACACAACTGTGTGTGATCTTTGCTGATAGCTCACTGGAAAGGGATCTCAATTAATAAAAAGAAAATGTTCCCCTGTCTGCTGTTCCCCCTCTGAGAGTGCCAGTTTTTCCCACCGTTTATTCCCAGGGGGTACGTGCGTACCCCCCGCTGCCTTCAGCCAGCAGCCACCCCGGTCGGGTTTGGGACGGGGGCACTGACTGCGACGCTTCACTGTGAGCAATGTCCAGTTCCCCAGCTCTACCTCCTCTGCTCTGTTCTGCTGGGCTAAACAGGCTGAGCTGCTTCAGCAAGGGCAGATCTTCATCTGCAGGTGATTCATCAGTTCGTCTCCTCTATTAAGGGAAATTGGAGGATTCCTTGTGGACCCACGGTGCTGCACATGCACGGTCAGAGAGAGCTGCCGGACCAAAATTAGATGCGAGTTAGACAAGCGAGTTAAGGAGTGGTAGAAAAGAACCATTTGCTCATTTGCAGCCAAACAGCCCCGGCACAGAGCAATTAAACAGCTTGACAAAGGTCATGCAAAGAACATGTGGCAGAGCTGAGAATGAAATCCAGATCTAAGCCTTTAACCACACGGCTGCTCTCTTGCCTGTGCTGCTACAGCACAAATCGTAATTGCTCCTGAGCTTTGTCCCTTCTCCAAATAGAAGTATAAAAGCTGATGGGCGACCTTCATGCCCCAGTCCTGGAGAGGACACATGCGTGCCCTTGGGACAGCAAACAGGCTGCAGCCTTCACGCTGGTCTCCCTCTTCCAGGGTGACTTCTCCAGGCTCTCCAGGCTGGAGGGCTGAGCTCCAGCAGGGAAGAGCCAGACGTCTGTCCGATGGGAGCTCCTGGGGGAGATGGGGGCTGGAGGGGCGTTGGGGGGGACAACCACCGCAGCACTTGCTGTAGCTGGGGCAGAGCGGGAGGCGCAGCCCGAGGTGCCAGGGAGGCTCTGAACCCTTCTCCGAGGACATGCTCCACCTTCACATCTCACCTACGTCAGAATTACCTCATGTTCATAACTCCAGGAATTTCCAGCTGGCGCAGTCAAGCCTTTAGCTGCTAAATTAAAGTTTCTACCTCTCCCCGGAGAGTTATTTTCCCTCCATTCTTTTTATTAATACATTAATAATAAAGTATTGTGCTGGAGAGACACAGTGGATTCGGCTCCAAGCGTGGCAGAGCGAAACAAGTACAAACATCAGCTTGTTCATAAGCACCTCTGTCTGCAGGGGTTGAGTACCAGAAATCAAATCCTCCGCTTAGCACTTGCCAGAGCAACTGGAAGGTGTGATGGATGTTTTTTACAGGAAAGAAGCCTCCTTCTTTCCATGGCATGGCTTATCCAGCCAGGCGGCCGAGCCCTGCTGCGTGGTGGGGTCCGATCCCTAGCGCCCTCTCCCCGTGCATGCTGATGGGTGCTCTCTTCACCTCTTAAAGCTGGGATTTCTTCAGTGCAGACCCACAAAATACTTAAGGCCTGATGTACCCAGGGCTCTTGGGTTCCTCACCCCTCAGCTGTGAGGTTTGCTTTGCGACAGAGACCTGCTTTGTCCCTCTGCAGTCGGTCGTATGTCATGTTTCCAAAAGTAAACACAGTCCATCCCCCCGTGATAGGCAAAGCTGGTGAGAAGCAAGGCAAGGCTTGGAGTCGGTGGCCAGCTATTTTCCTAAGGGTGCAACTCCACAAAAACCTTTTTGGAAACCAAGATCTCCTGCCTTCTTCTGTATGGGAGGGGACATGAAGAGGTGCTTCTTAGAGGTGTGGTTTTTTTAGCCACCAATGATCAAATTCTGACTTAAACGATCACATTTACTGCTAGATCAACATATATTCTCTCTTATCTCATTCGTAGCCCTGGAGGGAGCAGCAGGCACCTGAAATGTGATTGTGGTGGCAGGAAATTTCAGATGCAGCCACTGACCGGCAGGTCAGGGCTTTGATCAGGCACTGATTGCGGCACCTGACGAGTACAAATGGGTTGGAGATTAAGAGAATGACTGAACATATGGAGCCTGGCCCGTAAACTGGAGCCAGCCCAAAAGTGGGATTTTTGCAGGTGGTTCCCATGCCTGTTTTCCGTGCTCCCACACACAGTCGGTGCTGCATGAGGGTCCTGCTTCCCACGTGGAGGGATGGGGACCACCTGCCCCAAACAAACCAAGCGCTGAGGTGCGTGTACATAGGTGCAGGATTATATGTCAGGTGGGGACAAGGCAAAATAAGGGAGAGCGAGTGGCCTCGGTGCCAAGGCTTATGCTTTCCGTACTTTCACGGCACTCTACGACAAGGGGTTGCTGTTGGTTTCCTAACACAAACCTAGAAAAGCCAGCTGGGGCTCAAGGCAAGTGCAAGGAAAAACCTCTGTCTCGCATCAATAACCCCGGCCTCAACGGGCAGCTTTGTGCCAAGGGCTGGTTCTGCAACAGGGCGAGGTGGGCTCGGGGTGGTTAATAAATCCCTGTATTCGCGGCGTCAGTGAGTTAAACACACTGTTTATTAACAGGGGTGGCCCACGAACACCGCAGATCCATGCAGATGTTATCGTCCTACATGTGGGCAAATGTCCATTAGGGCAGGACATAAATAAATCGTCCCGCTCTAACCATATCTCTGGTTTCTGTTGTGATCTGAGCTCCGACGCACAGTTGTAAATGCAAATGGAAAATTGCACAGTCTGCAATCTGTTGGTTCATTACAGTGTGTATATTGTTTTATCCATTAACCTGGGACCTGGTTGGGTAATCGCCGCACAAATCTCCAACTGAATGTTGATTTATGATGGTGCCTTTCTCCCAGCGTTTCGGTGCTTTACAAGAAGTACAAGCTGACTACACAAAGGGGTTTTTTTGGCATTGCGACGTGCAGCCATCTTTGGGCTGCAGTGTAGCGGGGGTTTAATGATGTACAGCGAAATGGCTGAACGCTGAAACATGGCAGCTGGGAAGGGAAGAGAAATGCAAAGGAACAGACACTTCTTGAACCTGTAAAGCTGTGACACGGTAGCAGCTACGGAGTTGATATGCCCTGAAATGTCACTGTGTGATGAATTATACATACGATGTTAGAGAGGAAAAGTTGCCATCGGTTGGGAATAAAACACAATTCTTCGTTCATTTACACCGCAGTGGGGATTTGTGTCTGCAGAAGGCGCATCCCTGATGTGGAAATCAGGCGGGAAAGCGGTGGCTGACACCTCTGCTCTCCCTCGCAGCACGGAAGGGCCTTGGTGGGAGCAGTCCTTTTTATCTCCCATCACGAGATCCGCAGCAGAGCATCTGCTTGCCCGCTCCAGGGCAATCCGGACAAATCCCACGGCACCTTATCCTGTCCTGCTGGCCGGGGGAGAAGGGCTGTAGGACAGGAGGGAAAGATTTACAGGAAACACCTTGGAATAGCCAAGCTTAGGGAAAAAAAGCAGCAGGAGGTTGAAATTTCACATTATTAACAGCTGAGCTGCCAGCTGAGCCCAATTCTGGGTGATTGAGCAAAGCAGGAGTGGGCTTTATTAGGAGCCCCAGGTAGCTCCTTCTCCTCTGCCTGCCTGGGGCGGTGCTGGGGCAGACAGGGCTGAGCTGGGGCACAGACACACCGGGGAACAGCTTCCCTGGGTCCTGCGAGGCTGCTGGAGGACATCGGTCTTTTTTTTTTCATGCTCTGCCATCCTTGGGAAGGACCTTCAAGCTGGTGATGCGCAGCAGGTGCTGAAGGTGGGAACTGGTCTCTGGGAGCCCCTGTGCAAAGTGCTCCCCTTTGTCTGGGGGGGTCTGGGCAGACACTGGGACCAGCTCCAGGTACAGAGGATGCTGCGGGCAGCTGGGGAGGGCTCCCCACCTGGGGATGAAGGCAAAAGGAGTATTTTTTTTTTTCTTCTAGCATTTTCATGTATTCCGTGTGTAGTGATCTAAAAAAAGCCTGTATGCTTTTGATGTGGGCCAGGTTGAATATTGTGGGTAATGACAGGTTAAAATTCCTGAGTGGTGCTGTAGAAACAGCTGGTTGAATATTATAGCTTGAATCAGACCAAGTCTGCTAGTGGGTGATCTAGAAATTACAGACATACCCCTGCACGTAGCTATAAACAGAGGGATGTTAATGGTGGGGAAGTGCTATTTATTTTAGTGTATTCTTAGCATGAAAAAGAGACATTTGTTTTGGTAAACTTATGTGGAAGCAATGTATTTGTATTATAGCAGCATCCCAACAATAGACTGGTATGTTATTGTGCACAGAATGTAAAATATAAAGCTAAAAGGCACTCCCTTGTCCTATGACCTTGTAACCCAAAGGGCTGAGGATGCTCCCCAGGCCACACTGGCTTTTGGAGAGCTGTATTTCTTCTGACCTTGCTCAGAGAGCACAGGCTGCTGTTAGCTGGAAAACTCTAACTTCTGCTGAAGGTGGGATTTAATTAGAGGACAAGAACTACTCCTGTGAATGGATAGTAGCTTTACAAGTATAGTAATGAACTTTCCAATGACTGGGTTTTTTCACTTTGTTTAATACTGATAGGAAAGAAGGCAAAATATCTTGGTTTGTGATATTTATTGCTCACAGCTTAGTTTGATTCACTTGAACCTGAATTTCAAAGCCACATTAAAGTCAAGGGGTGTGAATCCACTTAAATTGAAACCAAATGACAGCTGGCTGGGATGCCTGGGAAGGGAAACCATGGAGCTATGCACGCTTCCCACTGAACCTGATGGGAAAATGATTATACCTTCGTTAATGGGAAAACTCCCATTGACTGCTGGTGGCAAAATTGGATTTCTAGTTGGCACATAAATACAATACCTGTGCTTGTAAGCTTATGTGTGAGTGAGGACCTAAAATAATGAAAACTCATTGGTAGCCTCAGCCTGAAAGTTGGTGCAGGTTGCTGAGGTCCAGCTGAACCCCTGAGGAGCAGTGGGGGATACTTGTGAGGGGAGGAGGCAGTTTTCAGCATAAACAATTAAAAAATAATTTGTGACATAACTACAGAACAGCATTCCAGGGACTGGAGGCACCATTCCTTCTTCCTCATTAATTAAAGATAATCTAAAATTACTGTCTCTAATTATTTGCAGAGAAGAGTTCAGCAGCTCTAACATAATGCAGTGATTGAAGTTGAAAAACTCCTTAAGCCCCAGGAAAATGTGAACTGGCATCCCCTTGCAGTGTCACTAAAAGCAAATATCTTTATGAACAATTAAGATGGGTAGCTCTGAATTAATGAGGAGGAGGGTTGGGGTGCCCACAACACTGGGGTGTTGTTCTGTAGCTCTGCTGGTGCTGAGATGCACTTAGAGGATTGGTTTGCTTTCTTCTCAAGTGTCTCTTGTGTTCCCAATCAATGGTGAATTAGTTCCAGCTATTAGCAATAATTGCCAGCTTCTCCTTGAAGATGAGCTGAGTTTTGCAGACTGCAAAGCTGATAGTTGCAGGTTTTCTCTCCAAATGCTTCTTAAGTGTCTTCATGTGCTTCCATTTATGTGCAGGTGAGAAACACTGGTTAGTTCATGCTGCTTGTAAATGCACATTGAGGTGCACTGATGCACTGGTCACACTGTGGGTGCACCAGCGCAGAAATGCTTGTCCTTGACATGTGAGAAGTTTCTTCTCTTCACCCAGATCAAAGCCAAAGCTCATCTCTTCTACTTGGTTCTCAGCCAGCACCCCTTTGCAGACTGCAAGTCAAAGCTGGCTTTGAGGGAAAAAGATGGGATAGTGGGTTTCTGACCTCTGGGTGTCTGCTAGAGAACCAGGGAGCTGGGGATGGTGGGATCAGCACTGTGCTGTGCAAAGGATGTCAGTAAAAATACCAGTGAAAGGGAATAGGGTGACATTACTTGCAGTCTGTCTGACATCGTTTGCCAAACAGGCCCTTGAAAATGGTGCTAAAAGCCTGGGGAAATGTGAAGCTGGTGGAAAATATGCAGTTTAAAAGCACTTTCTGCAGTACTGCTAAATAGGTGGAAATTGAGCTCTTGTATCAGGTACAGCTGCTGCTTGTCAGGGGCCCCTGTGGGTGTGTGGCTGCTGGGCCCTTGCCTGGGCTTGCACAGGGTTCTCCTGCGCTTGCAGAAGTCAAACCCTGGGGCTCTGCCGGACCCGCTGCCCTGGTGAAGTCCCGACAGCGAGCCTGCCCTGCTGGGGTCTGGCCCCCTCCATCCAACTCGCTGAAGCTGGAGGTCTGGCAAATATTTGGTTTTTTTGTGTGCAGAGCCAGGCTTTGTGCCCAGACCAGGGTGGCCTGTTGTGTGCATATAGTACATGGAAGAAATGCTGAAGAAGTGGGGGTGACACTTGAAATGGGGGTTGTTACTGGGGCAGGACAGCAGGTCCCCCCAGGCTCGGGAGAGGGAAGTGTTTTGCCTTGCCTGGGAGCAGGGAGGGAAGGTGAAAGGAAGGGCTGCTTTTCATCCAAAATCCTATTCAGGATACAGTCTTGCCCTTCGAGCTTCTGTCTTTCTCTGCTTCCATTCCCCTGTAAAATGGGAATTGCAGATTTTTTTTCACTGGGCTGTTTTTCAAACAAGGACTTTGGGATTGGGTCTTGACTCATGAAGTGTATCTGAAGTCACACCATGCGGCTCGTGTCAGGCACAGCTCCCTTTACCCAGCCAGGCTCATCCACGCCCCTGTTATATTCCCTTCTCTTGGCTTTATAGACGCTTATAGCCTCATGGCTCTTGAGCTCATACTTTCCTATTGAGCAGCTTCACAGTCAATCTTCATTAACCATTACCAATCTTGCATAGCTTCTTGCTCTAATTTCATGCTGAAATAATTCTGTAATCTTTTCCAGAATTATATGAGCTTTCTATAAGTTGTTGGGCATCTCCATACCATAATTTAAGAAAGGGGTGGTAGAAGACACAAAAGATGGTTTAGAGAAACTAAACTTTCCTCTCAATGCAGCAAGCTGTCTCCTAAATACACTTTACTGCACAGGAGACCAGACTGATGCATTCATTTTGGAGCCAA
Organism: Pelecanoides urinatrix; assembly: GCA_013400755.1. Classification (NCBI taxonomy): domain Eukaryota; kingdom Metazoa; phylum Chordata; class Aves; order Procellariiformes; family Procellariidae; genus Pelecanoides; species Pelecanoides urinatrix. Next base: position 244,087 of record VZTQ01007463.1, on the reverse strand, counting down.
GACATGGGGATGCTTATTGTGCTGCACGTTAGTCATTGTGCTCCTGAATTCAATGGAGCAGAGAGGGCTTAAAGCTCCCCCAAATAATTTCCTGCCTAGGACAAACCAGGTGCCATTACCCTGCTGTAAGGCAGGAGGCACATGTACCTCCTCATTTAAAAAAAAGTATGAGCATGATTTTGAAAAACCATTTATCATTCCCATCACAGCTTGCATAAGTGTCACCTTGCAGTGTCTAGCCAAGAGAGACAATGGTGTCTGTGGCTGAGAGCAAAAAAAAACCCTGGGGCAGCTCCTCAGATCATGGTGGTGGTTACCAGCCCCATGTGTTTGACATCTCTGAAGCTGCTGAGAACACGGACCTGGACCTCTGTTCTCCCAGTGTCAGCTCTTTCCACCATGTGTGGGTGCGTGTCCTCCCTCCCCAGCAGGAGAAACAAGTGAAAGCAGCAACAACAGTCACTCTTTAGACCCTGCCAGCTGAATGGAAGAACTAATCAATCTGTCTTGCTCTGCTTGTTTAATGTTCCTCTTCTGCAGAGAAGTGAGACAGTTACTTACACTTTCCAATATGTTGGGACAGTCTTTTGGCCTCAAAATGCTCCAGAATAATGAAAAAGTCTATTTACAGTAGCAAAAGCTCAGTCTGTTACCTCCTGGGATTAATTTACTACACTGGGATTTCTGTGAAGACTGTTTTCTGTCTCAAAAATAAGAGTGTCTTGGCAGCTCCTTACTAATGCCAGGTATTAAGTTTTTGCAAAGGTACCATGTGATTTATTTCTTAAAGATTTGGGAGACCTTTTTTTGAGGGAGAAAGGGGAAAAAACCTCTGTTCTCCTGTGATGGCAAGAGTGGCAGAGCTGCTCTTGGACCACAGATGCATCTGAAGGAGCCGACCCCGCTGCAGCCGGGGCTGGAGGCATTTGCAGAAAGGTCAGGCTGTGGCAGAGCTGCCCAAATCCTCCTTGTACGAGGGCCACCAGTATTACCAGGCTAATGGTGAAGGTCTTGATCCAGTTGCATGCAGCAGGCCAGGAAAACGCAGCCCCTGCCCTGGGCCAGGAGCCAGCGTAGCCACAGCAGTCCCCTGGCTTTGCTTGGCTTGATGGCTGGCCAGCCTTTCTGGGGGCCAGGTTTGGCCCAGCAGCTCCTGGACCACTCTTCTTGGTTTCAATCACCATTTCGATTTACAGCTTTGGAAGTTGCTTGGTTTTCAGACCGCCCTCGGAGCTGGGAACATGATATTTTGCAGGGCTGGTTACTCCTGCAAAATAATCTGCTGGTTGCAGTCCTGCACATCTGGCTGTGCAGAAGTGCAGCCGCCACCACCGTTGCCAGGGAAGCTGGTTTGGGAGCAGCAGAACCCTGTGAGGTGCATTTGTTCTGTGGGGGATGTTGGAAACACCCCAGCAGGTGGTGGAGCTGTTCTGTGTTGTGGTGGTTGGATACTGTGCGATACCAGATGTATTAGGGATAGGTTTTGCACAATGTTGTCTCCTGTTCTGGTGGATAAGTGAAGAGGGCAGCACTCTGAGCACCAGACATGTCCTATCATCTGGGACTGGCTAAATCTGTCCCTTTTGGAAGCTGCTGTGTTTATTACAGTTATTGTTTTGCTCTGTTATTTTGCTTTGGAGGAGTACTAGGGGAGGCTCTGGCTCTCAGTACATATACATGCTCAGCGTAGCATTGAACTGTGATCTTTGCTGCCCTGATCTGTGGGAGATATTTATTTCTACTGCAAACCGGTGTCTGGAGCAGCCGTTGGGGCTGTTCTCTGCTGGCAGTGGTGAGGGAGCGCTACCCCTGCTCATCCCGCACTCGCTGCCGTGGCCTCAGAGAGCTGCAGTACAGCCCAAGTGTGGCAAGTGGGGGCTTTCCCTACCATAGGTCCATTCCCGCTACAGAATATTGCAGTTTGTTTGCCCATGTGAAAGATGAGCAAACCCAACCAACTGCTAAACTGAAAAGAATACAAAAGAAATATGTGTTTTATTCTCTTCCTGCATTCCTCTCTCCCTGGATGCAGGCTCTGGCCTTTCCCATCCTCTACTCCCTGGCTTCTTCCCTCCCCGCTTGCTGGTGCCTCCACACGGGTGCAATTTTGCTAGTGCATTTACATTCTTTGAGTCGAAATTGGACTGTGGGAGCTCCTGCTGTAGCTTTGATTCACAAAACTCCAGGCTGATGTCGCTGGAGGCAGTTAAGAAAACAAAAGCACAGAAGAAATGAAAAAGCCAGCTGTGTAGTAGAAGTGCTGGGAGTTTGCTGTTCCAGGTCACAACTGGGATTTCACTTCTGTATCGTGATGCCAGTTGTGGTACATCAGCCCCTGGGCTACCCAAAGGGGTTATGAGTTTCTTGCAGCCTATAGATCCTAGAGGAAGACAGCTGATTTTCCATTACTGAGAAACCCTCTGGATCCCGGAGGGTCCCTGAACTTAATTATTCCTAAGGCTGACCAGCTCATAAATTTCACATTTCATTAAATTGGTTGCTCTTGTTTAAAAACAACATCCCAGCTGTTCCCTGTGTTCATCTCAGGTCTAACAAGGGGAAAAAGTAGGGTTTGTCCAACAGTCTTGAGGACTTGTAGCTTTTTCCATATGATATCTTCTCATGTGTTGAAGGACTGGTAGACTCATCATGGTGTCTTCTCACTGTAAGATGTGTTTGGCAAGAAGAAATCCCTTTTTCTCTTGCGTCGAAAGAAAGCCATGATATGTATGAGAAATGCAAATAGCTTGGCTAATTCTGGAAGTCAGCAGCTAAGATTATGGCCTGTATCCCACAGAGTGGGATTGAGCCTTGGCCCTGGTTCTTCGCGCTGTGTGTATTATCAGCTGTAACTGCACCATTGTCAGACCTCTGGACAGAATAAGTGATGAACATAAAGCCAGAAGTAATTCAGCTCTTAGGAGGAGGCTGATATACTGTGCTGTTCTTTTTTTTGCAAGAGATTTATTTTCAGTTAACCTTACTAAATATCCTGAAAATGTTCATGTTAACCTCTTCCTTGGATGTAAAAAAATACTTGGATTGCTCACATGTGTGTCAACATTCATGTATGCTACCACTTCACTAGAAGCAATGTAACTTGAATTTCCAAATTTGCATGCAGCATTTGAGCAGGCTCAGGAGAAAAACATTTGTGATGGCACTTTCCTCTTCCTTCCACCTTTCTCTGAAGTGTAGCAGTAGTCTTGTCTCTCACCTCTGAATACCAAGATTTTCCATACTAGTTCCAATTTATGTGGGTAAATACACTGAGCTGGAAAGAGAAGATTGCAGCCTAACGAGGCAAAGCCATGACATGGTGGTAAGAAAGTTTCATTTAATTCAAGATCTGTGGCAGTAATAGTTGGCATGGGTTTTTTTGTACCACTGGCACAGATGTGTTTATGAACTGGTGACTCCTGCAAAGTACATGCTGGGAATGGTTCCCTGTGAGGCCCCCAAAAGCTGTTGCGGTCACTATGGCAGCTGGGCCTGGGGAAGAGGTGGGGGGAACACTGGGGCAATGTGGTTTGCTCTCTGGAAGAAACAAATGGTGAGTTCCCCAGAGGGATGGTGTGTCTAGAAAAGGCCATTTGACAGCCTCGGAGTGGTGTTTTGGCAGGCATACTCATAGAATTATCAAAAGCCATAAAAAGATGGAGTTTTGCAGCCTCTCCTTTTTTTAACAAAGCCCGTAGATCATCTCCTTTTCATGTTACTGTGCTTTAAAAGAGATGGGAGTGATGGCTACAGAGAACAGCTCTTTTCCTTATCCCCAGGGCTATTGATACCAACGCAGCATTTGGGAAACAACAGAGCTCCTGTTTAAACTAATAATGTTAACTCCATGTCATAGCATAGCCAGCAAGGGGATGAATAACCCTGTACAGCTAATTGTGCTTAAGCCGAATGGCAGTGATGAAAACACGCTGTTTGTATTGTATGACCATTCCTGTGCAGGAGAAATGATAGTGATGCTTGGTCCTGGGGCAGCGTGTTGATAGCAGGAGCCTTGCAAGGGAGGGGGAGAGGTCCTTGCTGGGAGGAGAGCCCCAAGGAGAAGGTTGTGATGGCCACAGTGGCTCAAGGGCTCCTTTTTGCACACCCTCTGCTTCCAACTGGGCTGCCTGCAAGGTTATAAATCAATGAGAGAAAAGGAGAGGCTGTTCTGGGCTGCTGCTGTGCTGTAGGGGTGTGGAGAGCTTCCACCTCTGCGTAGCTCTCCTGGAGGGAATGCTTGCAGGGTGCCTGGGTTCACAGCTCAGCGAGCTGCCCTCTTCTCTTTTGCGGTTTCTCTTAATGCCAGTGCTCCCGTTGCATGCAGCTTTTTCAGAGTTGCTGGGATAAATTCTGCAAATAATCTGCCCCTGGGGTTTTGTGCAAATGGCCCAACTTTGCCCCAAACTCGCTCTTGATTATTGTGGTGATGCTGCTGCTGTTGTGGAAAATGCTGGTTCTGCTGTTGTACGCATAATTCTTGGCAAAGTTCAGTTTTGTGCACAAATCACCATCTTTGTCTTGCTTTGGAAGGATCTGCATGTGAATTAACTTCAATTACACTTAATTGACATCTTTAGCAGCAAATGTTGATCTCAATCCTGCTATTAAATGATACTTGTGCTGCCACATGCTGAACATCTGTAGTGAACTGAGATGCTCGGTGTCTCTGAAGGCCAAACTGTATATTGCGTCGTATGATTCCTTCTGTGCTTCTGTGTTCATGGGAGTTCAGTAAATGAAAAGCCAGAGCAGGATGATAAGGAAGACATGTATACAGCTTATCAGACTTCACGTATCAGATGCTGCAGCACTCACAGAGGAGAAGTTGCAGCTGGCAGTAAATAAAACAGCCACCAGCCAGATTTTTGTCATGTCCCATGGGGATAATGTTGCATGTGAGAATGAACCACAGGAAGCAAATGTAGCAAAGTGAGTCACTGTTGGGGTTGGGGATTGCTCTTGGGCTTCAAACTGTACCCTTGGGGGGCTGCCATCCCCTCCTGTAGTGCCTGAGGGAATTTGGGCTGTAGCAAGGAGAATGCAGAGCAGCAACTGTGCTTGTCTGGCTTTATTTACTCCATGGGGATCTGTGGGGGGGATAATGACTTTACAGTGGACTCTAGACTGATATTTTCATAAACGTGTTTCCAACCTGCTCAATCCATTCTTAAACTACAGACTTGAGAAATACAGATATTCAGAGGTATTTAGTTATTCATTTGGGGATGCACAAAATGCAGGTGCTGAGGAGGTCAGCATATAGCTTTATGGGGAAATGATTGAACCAGCACATCTGTGATGTTCTTAGCATTAGGACACAGTTCAGCTGCTATACAATATGCCAAAAAACTTAAACTTTATATGATGTGACTGAACAGCTTTCAGTACCACACTACCCATGTACCTATGACCAATGCTCCTGTACTCCAGAATTACTTCTGAACTAAACCACAGCTCTTTGTACCTGAAAAGAGCCACTTCTGATTTTTCCCTTCATTCTGCCTTGGAGTAGATCAAGTGAAAAGTCACAGGCAAGAGATTTACAGGATATTTTTCAGAGCTGTCTGAGAATGATCTTGATATGTTTGCTTCCTTTGCAGTTGGCAAGCTCTGCTTTTCTGGGGCTAAACCTGTGGAAACTTATCATTTATCTTCCCCAGCTGGGAAGGAGGAGGCCAGGTTTAAATCTGTGCTCCAAATCAGGTAGACAGCACTACATCTCATAATATGACATTCAGTGTTTTTTCTCAAAAAAAAAAGTAGTTTTACAGCCAGTGCAGGGACTGCTGTTGAACTTCAGTGGCTGATTCATCAAAGACTCAGTACAGGGGCTGGGAAATAATTTAGGTTTCTTCCCCATGCCAGTGACTCAGTCAAAAGGCTCTTTCCTTTGGCTCTTATGGTGAGCTACCAATTCAGGCGGGAGCTATGCACATCTTGCTGCTGGAAGTCCTCAGCCCGGTCCCTGCTGATGTCTCTTGGTATCTGTTAAAGGCTAGTCTGCTTCCTGCTGTGCTAAGACAAATTAGCAGAGGATGTGGGAGAGGACTGGCTGGTTGATGTGCCTGCCTCTGCTGCAAAGGCACTTTATTAGGAGCATGCGACTTGCTTTAGCAGGACAGGTGCTGTTCCCCAGGCTGCTCTGTGCTTCCCTTCCTTATCTTCTGCAAACCCGATTTCTTCTACTCGCACATCTGCTTTCCACGTTTGCTGCCTCCTGCTCCAGTGAGGGTCATACAGAGCTGCTGGGTGGGATCCCAACTCCCCTCTGCCACCCATGGGGGCCCACCCAGCTGAGATCCTCCAGTGTTGATGGTGAGAAATGGGGATGGCATTGCCTGCTGTTAACAGCCAGAAATGTGCAGGGAAGGATGGCAAGAAAGCAATTCTGGCTTTCTGTGAATGACTGTCCTTATTCAGATCTCAGGCCCCGCGTGTGGGCCTTTTTGCATGAAAAAAACTCAATGAAGTCAAAGAAGTTCATAGGGCAACAGGATTGCTTTGGCTGTAAGTAGTTCTACTGACATACTTGGATGTAACTAAGCAGAGGTCAGGCATGGGGTCTTTAAGAGGAGACTTGATTTTTTAAGTTACTTTTTGAGATTTTTAGTGTTGGATTAACCGTTTGCTTTGTAATCACATTTTTTTCATTGGGTGCCTCTAGCGAATCAGATTGTAGATGGTCCTGGAGAGCTCAGAGGGAAAGCAGCACCTTGCAAATCCACTACGGAGGTATCTTGTGAACCTTGCCATTTCCAGTAGCATATAAAAAAAATCGGCTTAGAAAAGCAGCAAGTATTTTGGGTGTTTAGCCAAACAGCAAACATCCTGCAAGTCTCTTATTGCTAATCAGAGGCAGGCAAAACTGTTGTGATGAAAAGTGAAGTTATTTGGAAGTTGGAGTGCACTTGCAATTGAATGCAACTTAGAAAATGGTTTGTTTCAATGCATATTCTTCAGGACTTGAACATGTCTTTTCTAAATTTTCTAATTTTCTAAAAAGCCTGTTTACATGTAACAGTAAGATGTTTGGAGTAAAAGCTATTTTACTCCAGTGATGCAGCATGGGTGTAACGAATGCAAGGATGGGCATAGCCCTAAGGGGTTCCCATAGTTATTAGTGTTGGAAGCATTTACAGGGAGAAAGAAATGGGGTCTCTGAGACCCAGCATCTCGAGGGTCCCAGCTTGCAATACCTGCCTGTTAGAAGTTGGCATGACCTGCAGTAACTCTTTGTGTGGCCATTTATTCCAAGGGACTGGACTTCTGCAAGGCTGCCCCAAAATCAGTGGGATACAGGAGGGTCTTAAGGACAGGTTAGCACTCATATTTGTGGGCTTTCCAACACTGTAGACCTTAAACTAGTATTAGTTTCCTCCTGATATCTTTAATTGCCAGAGGAAACAACCTTCTGCTGAGTCTCTGTTCCCTTTTGAAGGAAAATGAGATCCCAGGGGTGCAAGAACTGTAAAAAAAATCAAAAGGGATGAACACTTTCATGACATAATGTCAGTGATGTGTCTTGCCAGTCCAAACTTGGCTGGCATATTGATGCAGTAAACTGTATCCGCTGGGTAAGCAAATGGTGTCACCCTCTTCCCAGATCCCAAACAACCTCCTCAATGTGTAGGCAGCAGCCGCTGATCCTCATGGAACAAACATGTCCCCTTCCAATGTGAGAGACAACACAAGGTTCTTTGATTCCTCCTAATTGCATTTCAGTGTTTGTGGCCCAATTGTACAGTTTCTGCAGAAGTTCAGCAATTTTGGTTGCTGGCTTCCTCTCTTTGCTGACCTACAAATACCAGTTTTCAGGGAAAGATTTATGAGCAGCATGAAATTACCATCTTGTAAAAGCACAAATCACGGCTATAAATAGGGGTCTGGAATATGCACAGAAACCCCAAGGGAATAGTGACTCTTGCTTTGTCTGTGCAGGACAGCCCTGCTAACCCAGGTTGAGGAGGAGTCCAGTGCTTTGACTCTTGTAAACTGGCAGAGCGCCAGCCAACCTTCCCCTAATCCGTATCCTCGCAAGGATGGAAATAACATCTGGCCACACTGACAGTAGTCAGGCTTTATAGTAATGGAAAGCTCTGAAAACTGAACCTTCTCAAGCCTTGTATGCATTTATCTTCCTTTCCAGAACATTAGTAGGTAGAGTTTGTTTTCAGTGAGTTATTTAGCAGAAAGAGGGATTAGACCTTGGGCTAGCATTGATTAACCCCTGCATGTTGAGTTGTTTAACAGCATAATGGATTAATCATGTTTGCTGGTGACCTTTGTCAATGGGATCCTTCATCTGAAGACCCTTCTGTCTCTTTAAATACACAGATCCTTAAAAGTGGAATCTATGCTAAAATGTCCCTAAAGTGAATAGCTGGTTTAGCAGAGCACAGGACTGGGGCAAATAGTGCCAGAGTCTCTGATCTTGGGTTTGATGTTGCATGAGTTAAGTCTTATGGGAACCCCTCTCATGCAGCTACTTAGCACTGCCCATAGAATTATCAGTAAGTATTTAAGTCCTCCATGAGAGCTGTGTATGAGCTGGAAATAAATTGTAGTCTGAATGGAAAAGCATTTCTGGAAAAGGACTGAATTTTCTGTGGGTCTTGGAAGACTGTAGAATGAGAGTCAGTTAGCAATAAGATTTAAGGTCACCCTGGAAATTAAATCACAGTCATGTTTTGTGATTAAGTAGTTGACTTTTTAATTTGAAGGAAGGCATGGGGACAGAGGTGCTGCAAGCATAAATGTGTGAAGCTGATGGCCTTTGATGGAGCTATGTCAGTTGAAATCAGCTGAGCATCTGATCTGGATAATATGCTGAAGCCAGGGACCAAGGGGGAGAAAAACTGCTCAGTGGGGCCAAACATGACACCAAGAAAAGCTTCTCTAACTGCAGGAAGGCACTGATGGCAATTTAAGACATGCCAGAAGGGTATAAAGGGCCCTTATATAAATCAGCCTTGGACCCAGTAGAATATGTCAGAGGTGAGGGCATCTCCTCAGCTCTTCCATGCTCTCAGCAGTGCCACAAGGAAAGCTGTTATACTTGACTTTGCAAGCAAAATACCTTCCCACTGCAGCCTGGAGTTCTTTCTGGACTCATTTTGCTGTAGTACAAGTCAGGTCAAGAAGTTTGTTTGGTTTGCTAAAAAAGATACTCTAGTTCAAACAAGACTTAATTCATTGAAGCCCCATGGCCTCTGTGAAACATGAACCCCCTCTGGCCTCATGATTTATGAATACAAAGCCATGGGGAAGTCTTGCCAGAGGAAAACAAGCTGTATGATAGGTAAATGAAAGGCACTGGGGCAGGAAAGGGTTAAAGACACCCATAAATGTGGAAGCCACACAGCTGGGAGATGTAATGAGCTGTCAAGTGGTCTGCTCCCCCGAGAGGGGCTTTGCTTCTGTGGAGGGGGATAGTCTGGAGTTGGTGCCCTTGCTTTGGTGGAGGGTTTGGGACAGGTCTGCTGTAGCCCCGTGCTTTTGATCTGTCTGTACAAATCTGAACAGACTTGAAAAGAGAATAAATCTCTAGCAGTGTTGTGAGGCTGTGTTTTGTGATGTTCTGAGGTGGAAGGGACTGAACCAGGTGAGCAGCCATCAGGACTGGGTCCCAGGGAAGGGGCAGGACCCAGCTGAGCCTTCCAGCCTTCTCTCCCAGCCTGAGATGCACTGCCAAATTCCTATTGTTGTGATCACCAGCAGTGAAAAAAACCCCACATCTGGTCCTAATCAGGACCACATGAATCTCTATGCCAACTTAATCTCCCCCAAATGTTAATTATACATATATCTATTTCTTGATGCTTAGGAATTGCCTATATGCATCAGATGTCTGGGAGTTTCTCTGTGTATGTTTGCAGAACCCCTAACGGGCACAGTGCTGCTTCTCAGGGCTAATAAAACAGCAAGGAGTGACAAAGCTGTGGCTGTGGTTGCACTCTGAAGTTGCACATAATGATGCAGCAAACCCTTTTAACCCAACAAGATAGTTATAACTTACAGGGTAAGTATAAATGCTGCTAGAGATCTCCCCACCTTTGGGGAGGGGGCTGCAGGCAAAAAGAATGCAAACCAATGGTATATATACATATAGCTAGGTAGTTTAAGTTTTCTGAAAAGTATGGTTTAGTTGCAATTCAAAGATAGGAAGCACAGCAGACCATGGTCTGTCTGCTACCTGTTCCTTGACACAGTTGCTTTAATGCCTCAGGAAAGAACAATTACTTTGCTGCTTTTTCTGGATCAGATCCTCCATGGGATCCAACATTGGTGGAGTATTTTGCATTGCTGATCTTGAAAATATAAATGTGTGGCCAAAACTCCTTGGACTTCCTCAAAGGTGTCTGAGAAATGTGTTAAAAAAAACCCAAAACAAAAAACCCCACAACCCCAACAAACAAAAAAACCCCACAAAACCCACCCTAGGCCTCCAAATGTAAACAGGAGACCTTAGGATGCTGCTCTGGTCTGGAACTGAACTGGGAACAAAACCAGGTCTGTATTTAAAACATAATTAAGCAAGAAACCCTGTTAAGAGGTGACCAGCCAATTTGCAGTTTCAGGTAGCTGTAAAACCTGGTAGCAATATCAGAAGACTGTAGATGCCACAGAAAGGCACCAGCATGAGAAGGCATCATCCCCCAAGCAGCAGTTGAGCATCTGTTGTAGAAATATGGTGGATATGTGGGTGCTGCATCCTGGAAACCCAGCAGAAATGAGAGGCTGGAGCACGAACCAGGGCTAGCAGGTGGTGGGGTGATCTAGGGTGGTATATTGGTGCTTAATGCGGATGTATGAGTGCTGTGGCTCTACCCCAACAAATTAACTATCTGGCACCTTGATCTGGCTGAGGTCTGTGCACCTTTGGCCATGCTGTCTGGCTCACCCTAGAGCTTCCCAAACTGGAAAACTCATCAGTGGGGAGAGAAGGGAGTAAGTTATTGTGGGGACTTGTGGAAAGGTGCTGATGTGTCTGAGAAGGTGACTTACTGGAAACACTGAATGGACAGAAGTAAAAATTAGTCATGTTAGAGACCACTTGATAGCTGGATTGGGTTCGTTGAGTGATTCATCCACAAAAATGACTGCTTCGCCTGACATTTTATTTCCCCTCTCTATTTAGAAAGTAGCTTAGACTTACTAAGACTGTTGCCCGTTGTCTGAATTACTTTTTGATAGCTGGGTGGTGCGCATAGCATCCTTGTATTCTCATAATTTCTAAACCACTACTTCAGCAAAGGGGGGAAAAGACAACAAAATGAACGGTTTTGTCACTCCAGAAGCTCTTGGTGGAATGAACCTGTAATCTTGTGAAATCAAAGGGGAATCTAGGGAATGTGCCATTTTTGGCATAGTTAATGCAACAAAATTATAAATGGAAATAGCTGGCTGGAAATTGTGTTACATGGTTAATTGACAGAAATATTAGAGAAGGGAAAATGTGGATGAAAATTGCTAGGTAAAATAAAATCTTGAGGCTTTAAGTTGCTCTGTTTCTTTTTTTTTTGAGGAAGGACTAGAGGATGAAAGGACCATCAGCTGATGCAACCAAAATGTACTGGGATGCTTTAATCAGTTACTGGACCTGGGCAGAAAAATTCATAAATTATCCCAATTTGGGGTGTGCTTGGACATATGTAGAGATGCAAATTTTTGCATTGCTACTGCTCATAGGGATGAAAAAACACTTGTGATTTTTTTTTTTGCCAGCTTATGTGTGTGGAAAACATAGAAAATGACATTCCTTGTCCTGAAGAGCGTACATGGTCAACAGGCAAAACAGGCAGAAGGCTGCTGGGATGTCTTGTACATGCCGCAAAGGCAGGAGAAGGCTGTGACCCACTTGCCCAATGGTGGGAGCAGGAGCCACAAGGCTTGTCTTAGTGCTGTGACCATGATTTCTTGTGAAATTCACCCAAATTTTTTCAGGATTAGTGAGCTGCAGAAACCATCAGTGGGAAAGATCTCTCTGGTCATCCAACACACTCTCATGCCAGGGCAGGATTGTTTCCAACAGCGTATATGTTTCTCCAGACTGGTTTGATATGACTCAAGCAATGGGATTTTTCACCACTTCCTTTGGGAAGTCTAACAGATCTTCCATAGCTGAGGAGATTTTAATGTAAAGATTTTTTTCCTGATAACTTAGTCTGAATTTGATGCTATTTAATTTCCAACCAGTAATCCCACGCATGCCCTAAGCTCTACCTGTTTTGGTGTTGTACCCTCATATACACGCAGGTAGCACATGCTCAGGTTGCATGGGCTGCTTTTGAGAGTACAGAGCTCTGGAACTGTTGTAATACCCCCCCAAAAATGCACAGATGTCTTAGAGATGGCTCTTTCTGAGAAAGCTCTTCAGGGAAGAAGTTGGGTTGCCATGCTTGCAAAAACTATTCCATATCCTATGGATCAAGATTTACAACTTCTGCTGACTTCTTATTCAGTCTGATATCCCAGGATTTCCAGCAATTTATATTTTGGGTTCAGGGCTTTCCTGGGTAGGATTCTAGCACATCCCATTAGGAAAGGGCTCTGCTCAAAGCTAATTGTAGCTAAATGTAGTAGGAGAAAATCAATTGCTGGCTTTTCCTTGGTACAATACCAAATCTTGCTTATGTTTAGAAGCTACCAAAGATGGTCTTTACTACTATCAAATAACTGTCCATGGAATATTTGGCAGAAATGGTATGGCGATTGCTTGAAGAGGTAGGTAATGGGGGGGATTGCTGGGGATGAGCACAACTGACATCTGTCCTGGTCATTATTTCAGGAAATGTAAGGCAGCAGGGAGGAGAATGACCTCAGTTCTTGAAACTGAGTTCTTGCTGGTTTCTTTACCAGCAAAACTACTCATCTGCATTCTTGGAATAACAATGAGATAAAAAAAAGAAACCCTACAACCTGACAATTGTTGAAAAAAATGTATTGTGTTCCTGGCAGATGGAGTGTTAAGTAAACTTGTGATCACTGTTAACATCCAAAAAGTGGAGGTGCATGAGAAATAAGTTGTCATCTGTTCATTTGACTCCTGCCCATCCCTATTCATCTCTGGGGAAAATATTAAAAGCCTTCTTTGAGGATAGGCTTGAAAATTAACACCACAGTGGTCCAGATGAAAATATTCCAAACAGGCACCCATGCTCAACCCCTGAAGCCAGATGTCGCTGGTGATTTTGGACCTGTACCTAAGCTTTGTGGTTTGGGCTCACCTTTAATCTTCAGACATGATTATGATGGATAGACTGGAGCTAGAAAGTTAACTCTGTGGTCTGTATTCAACAAAACCTTCATTGGGGTCAGTGAGAGTTTAGTCCAAGTCACTTCATTTTTTTGACCCTTGTGAAGATCATAGGGTAAGTCACAGGTCCGTGTTAATGTGCAGCCTCGTGGTTTAACATAACACTTTCTGTAGCACCAAGGATTATCTCCTTGAAGTCTAGACAGATTATATAGGGTTTAGCCTGGGCCATTGACTGCAGATCATAGGGCATGAGGAAATAAAACACAGGGATGTGAAGAGGGAATGGCAACTCCCACCAGCCTTCCAGGCTGGCACTGGGCATGGAGAGGGACTGATGAAAGGGGAAGAAGGTGAACAGAGTTCATCCTTCTCAATAGGCATCACGGTGCAATTTGTCCTTCTGCATTTAATAGATCAGTATGGTTCAAACACATACAAGGCTTGGAGTCGTTAACATGAAACTGAAGAGAAGGCAACAACACTGGAAAAAGAGGAGGAGTGGAAAGTCTGTTCTCTTTATAATGCTATTTCCTCTATTAAACAAACCTCTTTGACTATGAAACATTTAAACATACAAAAAACAAGCCCCACCTTGTGTTGGCTGCTCTTTCCACTGATGGGGCTTGTCCTGGTGCCACCTCATGGCAAAAATCAGATTTGAATTTCCACCAGAGCAGCTGGGATCTGGAAGAATTGGCTGTCCAGCCCCTAGCCTCACAGCACTGTAGCTGTTTTGTAAAGAAACTGGCCTGCAAAGCCAAAACAGGTGCTTAACCACAGGAGTTGGTGGTATTTTTATTTCTGTGTTTTGTGATTTGTCTTTCTGGGAGAAAAAAATTAACTCTTTCTGGAGTTGTACATTTTAATATTTGGGAGATACCTGTTGAATCTATTCATCATGTCACCAGCCAGCCTGGAGTGTAATTGGAACATAACAGTATCTGCTCTATATGCTCGGTATCACCTGCTAGCTTGCAGTATTGCAATATCAGTGTTGATGTGCTACCCATCACCAAGTTCTATAAATGCAGATTTGTGATGGCCTTTGGTCAAAACCTTTTCAGAAAGGTTTTAGGGCATTGGGGAAGTTGTTGCCACACTGCAGCCCTGCAACAGGGCAGGAATGGATGTGAACAGTCGTGGAGAGTACAGTAAACACTGCTCAGATTAAAGACCACACAGAGTACAGAGCACTGAGGCTTGAGACAGTGTCCAGCTTTGGGATGCCAGATGTGGTGCTTCCTCTGTGGATTAATGGATAGCTTTATTTTTCAAGTCTCAGTCCAAAATGCCTCAGTAGCACTACACTCTTTTTTTTCTTAAGCTGAATTTCGGAGCAATCTTTCCCATGGCAACAGGTGTGAGATATAAGTCAGGATTGTGACTTCACATAAGACAAATCATAAATGTGGGTTGGGATAGGGATGCAACTGTGTTTAAATTTTTGCAAAGAATAAAGGCAGGTTAAAAGATTGCAGAGGAAAGTTGCCTTTTTAGATACGTGTGCTCTTCATAAATAGTATTTGAAATCCTTCCTGAGAGCAGTTGTCTTTCCTGACTATGCAACAGCTCAGGCAATTCTAAGAAAGTCTCATTTTCAGTCTGTTCTCAGCAGCTGGTCATAGGGTGTAACTGCTTATCAGTAACACCTAAGGCTATTCCTTCTGATTACCCCAATGCTTACTTTCCAACTACAGAATAATGCCCTTTTGGGTTTTTGGCTGAATGCTCATGTCTGGTTTCATAGCATATAAATGATTTAAAAAAAATCTTTTTACCTATGTATCCTAAGTTTTTTTTGGAAAGCTCACAAATGCATCCTCCATCCTATAAACAACAGCTAGCTGGGCTCAAGATGCATTTAATCATGAAAATACTTCTATAAACTGCTTTTTCTTAAAGATATTTGGCCATCTGCCACTGCTGCAATGTATTCCTTTGGCTATTCAGATGTTACCCTGACTGGCTGCTGGAGGGATTTGGAGTTGGTGTCAACAAACCCAGCTGGTGTAAACCTACTTGGAGCTTGCACCACCAGATGATCTGGCCTGCTCCGACTCGGAGGTTGGCTCTTTAAACTTGGCATGTGGATGCTGGAATTTTCCAGTTTGCTATTACAAGATTATTTCTGTATTTCTCTGTTATTGTCAAGGAGGGGCGAACAGGTCTGAGCAAGCTTCTAAATCACCTGAAAAGCAACTGGAAACTCATTCTTACTGCTCAGCGAAAGCTCCCTGGGCCAGGTTCTCAACTGGTGTAAAGCAAAGTTGCTTTGCATGTGGATCCAGGTTTGGGTAATCTAGCTTGCTTCTGGAGTTGAGAGCCCTTGGAAAATGGGTGGTGTGTAAGTGAGTACTGTTCTGAGCTGCTTTTGTTTCCCTCTGCAGTGCTTTTGATGCTTTTAGGTATTCCTTTCCTATTGCTGTTATGCCTCTGGTAGGGCAGGAAATGTCAACACTCTGGTTAGTGTTCAGGTGTTAGTGGGATTTTCACTTGCAGCTGCAGAAGACAAAACAGGGTCTCATTCCAAAACAATGAGTTGTTTGTATGAGCAGAAATGCCAATCTGGGATGAGAAGACCCAGGATCCTGGCATTTGTGTAACCGGGGCTGAAATCGGACACCACCTCTGTCAGGGAGGCTGGTAGTGCCTCTCAAGGGTGGTGCATCCATAGAAATACTGTGGGTCAAGTTATTACTTTATTGTAATAAGAAGGGTTACTGGGAAGGAGGGTATTTGCAACCCACAGGGGTTGCTAGTGCTTTTAGCTATTCTAGTTCTGTATCCATATGCCTGAGATGCTTCATTGTCCATACAAATGGAGGGGTGAGAAAGCATCTCTGATGCAGTGTTTGTGAGCTGTGGAATAGCTTCTCTGCTCCATACCAGAGGCAGCTGTGAGCCTGTGGAAAGGACTGTTGCTGTCAGTAGTGGGATATTTTAAAGCAGGAGGAAGGTGCAGTGGTGATGGATACTGTCATTGCTGGCTGCACCCAGTGGGTGCTCTGCAGTGGTGGTTGCAGGGTTGCACAGGTGTTACTTGTACGGAAAGAGCTTGCCTCCAGGCTCCTCCTGGATATGGAGCATTGCTTAATTTGTCTCGCCAGCCTCTAGTCATCTGGTTACTCATGAAAGGCAAGAACGGGAAGGGGCTTTCATCCAAGAGATTTGCCCGGGAGTGCCACTGGCACCGAACCCACCCTACACGTGGCTGCAGCCAGCACATGCATGCTGCGTGCCTCCTCCCTGCTCCTGACGCAGGGGCTTGCAGCCAATCTGCCTTTCACCTCTCTCTGGTGAAAGGCTCTTTCATCAGAGAATCTCTTCTTGTGTGTGGCTCATGCTCCAGCCTTTCCAGTTTCATGGGGAGGCTGGTAGGGAGGGGGAAGGCATCTCAACAGGTTCAGAGGTACAGAGAGATTTCCTATGGCTCTTCTCCACTGAACCATTAGATAATTTATTTATTAAGCTACAAGCTGAGCGGACTGGGTGCACCCCTTTCCCTTTGCTTCTGTCTGCAGATCTGGTGGGACTTGGCCTCCTGTGCTTGTATGTTTTGATGTGTTAGTTTGACATCAATTACCTGACCAAGAAACTTTCATTCCAGCAAGTCAAAGATTTATGCTGAGTGAATAGCTAAAGCTCAACATAAGCCCCTGTTGTGCTGAGTTCTTCTATCAGACAGCCCAAAGCAGGGACAGGATGAGTGACCCCTAACTCATGCATTGCCCCCCTTGTATATGATAAACAGAATGACCAGTGGCTGCCCAGGTTCTTGCAGTGCTGAATGATCAAACCCATGGACAAAAGCGGGAGTCCAGGGTAGGCAGAGTGTGGCAGTTCAGGTGACAGCAATGGTTATTTTCCCTGCGGATGAGGAAAGCCTTAAGGATGCTGCTGTGCAAGGACTGGGGAGGGCTGGGATGCTTTGGTGTGAGTCTATAGGTGAAATCACTGTTCTGTGAAAATCAGTACACCTCCAATCATTAAAGTCATGGGAGCTGGGACTGTCACCTGGATGTGTGTTAGCAGTGATGTTCAGATCCTTAAGGCTCTGACAAAGCAAGTATTGATACCAGCAAGTGTCTTCAAAGCATTTTAGTTAAGGGAGAGGGCTGCATTTTTTTGTTCTTCCTCCTTTGGTCTCCAGATGACCTGATCCTGGGTTTCTGAGGGCTCTGCAGCATTCTGTGCCACCTAGTCCTACAGCGTGAGGCCTGTCCTCCTGCTGAGGGAGGACTTTGCTGGAGGAAAGGATGTGGCGTGGGGAAGTCCCACCAGCTTTTGTTTTTTCAATACTGTACTACTATTGCTGCTATACAATGCCAGAACAAGTAAAACCACTTGAAGTTGATGTTTACTGGTGTGATGCATCAGCCACTGCTGGTGTGCAAAGGCGATCAGTGGCATAGCGAGAGGAAGAGCCCCAGGAGCAGAGCAGTGCTGGGCTGGACCCCAGGACAAGCTGTGGGTGCAGCTGCAGGGCCAGCAGCGCTTTCACCCCTCTGTGTCCTCCTTGCTTGCCTGCCAGAGGAGGGTTTCACCACCCCAGCACCCAGCTGGCCTGGCAGGGGATGCTGCCTTCCCTTTCCACTCCTTCCTGCTTGCACTTTTTACCCTTTGCATGCACGTTTTGCAGCGGCGGCCTTACTTTTCCGTCAAATCCTTGCATTTTCCACAAGCCCCGGGCTCTATCTCCCTCGGGAACCCGAAAGAGCAGGGGGCTGGGAGGGAAAGGGTGAGAAAACCCCGGCTTGTGCTAATTCCCGTGGGGAAAGGAGAGGAAGGAACCTGTTTTGGGGGCCGGGGCAGCCCGGCTGCTGCAGCCCCGCAGCGTTCGAACTTGCCGCGGGGCCGGGCC
>VZTQ01007463.1:0-225946 GCA_013400755.1 Pelecanoides urinatrix | reverse complement strand
GGGGGCGGGGGGGCCGCACCGCCCGGCCCTGATTTGCTGCATGGCTCTGAGATTGACAAACTCTTGCCTTGGGTTTAAAAGAAGAGGAAAAAAAAAAGGGGGGTGGGAGGAAAAGAAAAGAAAAGTTTTTCGCTGCAGGAGCAGGCAGGGGCCGGGAGTGAGCGCGGCGGAGCCCCCGACAGCCCTCCGCCCGCCCCATGGCTTTATAAAGCGGCTGCTCTCCGGGGGGGGCTGGCGGGGGGGTCTGAGCGGCTTTTCTTCACTTGTATATATTTTTTTTTCACCCTTTCCCCCCGAGTTGTCCCGAGTCGGTGCCCCGTTTTTTGTGGACCATGGATACGCACACGCGGTGGAAAAAGCGCAGTTGGATACGGAGCTGGCCGGTGCCCGCTGCCCTGGTGCTGCTGGGTGCCCTGTCCCTCGGCCGGGCAGGTAAGCGAGCCCCGAGCCCCCCCACCCCATCCCCGGGCGGCCAGTCCCGGCGGCCGCGGGAGGGAGGCGGGTGTCAGCGGCGTGCGGGGCCGGGGGGAGCCGGAGCCGTGCGGGTGGGGAGGGTGAGGTGGCTTTTGTGCGGGGCAAAACATTTGTCTTTCCTTACTCAAGGCATTCCGGAAAAAAAAAAAAAAGAAAAACCAAAACCCACCCAACCTCCTTTAGCTGCCCGAGTCTCTGAATGCCATTTGTCAGGGGGCCCGTAAAAGGGGAAAAAACTTAAAACAATACTTTATTCGCCTTTCTTAGAGCAGGGCTGCCTGTTGCTGGGCTCGTTTTTCTGGAGCAAAAGTCAGGATGTGTTTCTGGAGGCTCTAGTTCTTTATATATCTGCGTATATATATGTGAATATATATTTAGTCAACTGGAAACCTCTGCTCTTGCCTAGTTCCTCCTCCTTGAGGAGAAGAAACTTTTTGTCCAGCAGTAATCTGCTCTCCCCTCCGCACATCAAAGCGGCAGATCTCGGTACACAAAAGCTTTGCAGCCGCTTCTGCTCGGGACCCCACGGCTCTCTCTGCCCCCTCGCCACCCCCAGTTTGCAGGGTTTCTCCCTAAAATTGTGGCTGTTGAGTGTGGCAAGAGGAAGCTCTGAAGTAGCAGATGTGTAACGGCACTAGACACGCAGCCAGAAAAACCCTGGAATGTGGGTTTTTTTTTACAATCATGCAGGAGTGGGACTAAGCACTTTATTTTACTAAGTGGAGGCTTTGGGTTTGCTGAGCGCGTTTCGAGAGCTCTGCTTTCCAAATGTCTGCCTTCCCCGGGCGGGCTGTGAAATGCCAGAGCAGCACAGAGGGAGACTTGTGGATCTGCTGGAAAAGTTTTCTGTGTGTGTTCAGAGAGTTTTCTGAGTTTGTAGTGGACACTTGGAGGCATCGGTGCTCTGAGGTCTTTTTATATTGTATTTCAAGGGAGAGGCTAAGAAGCGGTTTGTTGGTAAAGCTGATTTTGAAAATCTGAAAAGTTAAAGTAGATGGAGTTCTGCAAGGAGGGTGACCAGAAACTGAGAAGTGCCCCGAAGAGCTGGGCTGTCCGGGGTTCGGCTTTCATGCTTGATTTTTGTGTGCTCTGGGTATTTTCTCCTGGGAAGCCCAGGCAGGGGTGTTTGCAGGGTTGTTTGGGTGTTACCAGGACAAATGTGTGTGGGATTCTGTATTACAGCTGCATGATTGCAAATTATTGTAATTTCTAGGTTCTTAAAATGACCTTAAGGAAGAAAAGGTGGGTGTATGAGGAATGCTTTCATTAATGGTTTGCTTGCAAAGTCTGAGCAAGATGGAAAATAAGTTGCTGGTCGATGAATAAAATGCCTCTAGAACATCACTGCAGGAAAAGTTAATGGCAGTCGGAGCTACCACAGGAGTTTGTCTTGTACTGCAAAAGTATGGGACAGTTAGAGACTAGAGGAGTTCTGGAGTGATATAGCTCGTCTTGAGTTCCCTTTTCGTGCAGCGAGCTGGTCAGGCTGCCTGTTACTTTGTGTTGGAACCGGAATTATTTACCGGTCTCAACTATTCCAAAGGAAAGTTGACAGTTTTCCTTTTTCTTTTGTTTGTGCTGATGTTTTAATGGTTTCAGAGCATCCTTAGGTATTTTTCCTGTTGGTGTATATCCTTCAGACAGCTTCTGCAGAAGATCTAGCTCCTCTTTAAAGCGATCTGGCAACTTCTCTGAAGCTTTTGGGTCCAGCTGCGGGAAGCAGAGGGCTGGCTGGGCTAATGCTGCGGTGGGTGGCTGGAGAGGTTTTGTAGGGCTGATGTGCTGCTCCAAGCAATGACTCTTGCAGTGAAAGACTTTGAGTTTTCCTAATGAGCCTCCTAATAGGACATCAAATAATTTGGATGAGGGAGGAGTCTGACTGGGACTGCTGATGGCATTGACTAATGCTCTTTATAGCTCTTTTTTTAATCTTTCCAAGTTCTCTTTGGTTTTATTTCAGCTCAGATTGTTTCTGTTTCAGTTTCATTTTAGTTGGCTTCTCTGTATGGAGAGAGGTGAATCTTCTCTAATCTTCAGAAACAGGTCCATCAGGTTGCTCCAAAGAAAAGGGGAAGACACCCTGCAGAGAGGGTTTCCAGAAAAATAGAGAAATAGCAATATCAAAGGCAACATGAACTGAACTGCCTCTGAACACTGCCCTTCCAGCTCAGATTTTCCCATATTTTAACAGATGATGTCACCCAAAAATCTAACCCACAGTCAAAGTTGGAATCTGTCTCTGCTTTTACAAATCCCTATAAAATTGAATCAGGTTTCTGGGTGAAAATTTTTGGAAGCAGCAGCTTCCTTTAGTGGCAAAGAAAAGTGTAATAAGAATACATGGCATGCCCTTTAAAAGAAATAAAAATGCTGGAAATTATGAAGTATCCTATTACCATCTGTTGCTTCTCTCCTTGGCTCTTCCCCAGTCATCTAGAATGAGCTAAAAAAAATAAAAACCTTTATCCAGCCAGCTAGAAGTGTTTTGTTTAATATTTTGCCAATCAAAAGTGTTGATATTGTTTTACAAGAAGAAATATGACTTTATAAGTCTGGAATTGATGGCAGATCTGATTTCCAGTGTAAAACCTGGATTATACTGTCAATGTATTGCCAGATTGGAACAGGATTTTGTAATTTAAAAGCACCCAGCTGTCGGACATGCCCTGTCCAGGGGACGCAGTAGAGGCGTTCAGCTGAGGTGATATATTATTCTTCCATGTAAGCTGGGGTCAAGATGAAGACTCTTTGCTGACCATTCCCTTCGAGGTGGTTTTTGAAGGCTGCTCCTGCGCTCGCTTCCCCGCAGTGCTGGGGCCGTGCTGGATGTGGGAGCTGGTTTCAGACTCGTGGTCATTGAGCCAGTTCTGCTGGCTCCCACCAAAGCTAACGGGAGTTTTGGCTTTTCAGTCTGATGCATCAGTGTTGCCTGGGCAATAATTTGTTGGGGATTGGAGAAATCCCATTTAATCTCTGGTCTTAAGGGGTAGCTCTAAGGCAAAATCTGCTGAAGAGTTGCTAATTTTTAGCATACAAAGAGGGACAACAGTGTGGACTTGTCTGCTGCCATTTCTAGCTCAGATCTCTAATGCTGGTTCCTCACATATAAAACCACTTTTAAAAAGCAAGTGTAATCCAACAAACAAAACTGTCTTGGTGTTACTCCTACTGCTTGCAGACATAGTCTGCCCTAGAACAAATAGGGAGGGACAGTAAAGGGGATGTGCATCCTTATTGTAAGTGGGTACTGTCCCTGCCCCTTATATTTTGTTGTTGGAGATGGACTTTTCAGGTTCATTCCTTTTCAAAATGTAGAGCAAATCTAGCTATAGGTTTGTCTCATGGTAACTTGCAGTTGTGCTGTAGTGTTGCAGGATTGTACTAATATCCATCAGAAGCCTTTGGGCTGTGACTCAGTAATGTGGCTCCTGCTCTGATCTGTGCTGTGGGAGGGCGATGCAGGTGTGGAGGTGCAAGCCTTAACTGGGCATACCCTACTGGTGGTTCCCAGGAGAAGTTAATTTGAGTGCTGTTTCTCTGTACGAATGGGACCAGCAGTGCACTGTGTGGTGTTCAGCATAACAGTTGTAATTCTGAAGTAACTTTTTTTCCTTGGAGCTCCAACATGGAAATCTTTGCCACTCTCTGAGGCCCAGGCCCTTAATGGCATGTAGATGTCCTCTCACCCTTGGTAGCACGTGCCCAGTTGCTTTTCTTCTAATGCTGAAGATGTGGTCTGGTGCTGTCTGTCCATCTCTGCTTTGGTGACTCAAAATTTCCCTGTCTGTCCTGCAGCCTGGTTTCAGGGCACAGGCTTAGAGTATGTGTTCTCACAACTGCTTTGAATTACAATTTTGAAGATGAAACAAAGTGTGGCATCAGATGCTGAGAAGCAGAAGGCACTGCTGTGGCATATGCCACTAATGCAGAGGCATTTGTGTGGAGTACCATTTATAGATGCGTTTTAGGTGATCTGAGTTTTGTCTAGACTTCAGAAATAAATCTGTGGGAGTACTTTCCAGGAAACTGTTCTTCAGTCTGAGTTTTATTTTTCTGCAGAGGTAAAGCAAATTGGCAATTAATTCTCTTGATTACTTTTTCTACTTCTTGTCTTATGCCCTGATTCTTTGACCCTGCTCCCTGTGTTTTCCCTCTCCCCATGCTATCTGGATGCTGGGCTGGCATGGTGGTGCTGCCCTTCCCAAAGCAGGTGGAGGATGGATGCCCATCACTCTGTAAACATGAAAGCCTCAAATGTGGATGTTGTGGAAAAACTGCACAGAGCAATCCTGCTGTGAATGCTCCCACACAAGCAGATTGAGGATTAGGGGCTTTGTGGCCCAGCAAACCTACAAGGGGTAATGAAGGGAAGGGGGACAGGCCAGCTGGCCCCTGGGGAGATGGCGTAATAAAAAAAGTGCTTAAATTGAGGTATCGCCGTAGTGATCGATGGTTTTGCTGTTTATGTGTTTGCATGGTTGCCTGCAGATATGTCTGGAGAGTGGTGGGACCTGGGAAGAGCTGGGAGCTGAGCCCCCCGGGCTGTTGGATGGCAGCAAACACTGCAGGGGCAGAGATGGGTCTAGGACCTTGTTCAAGCAAATGATGCAGGCAGGGGCTGCTTGGCCTTAAAGGACTTCCAAAGGGTCAAGGAGACCCCAGAGAGGAGCCTCTCCGGCCTGCTGGTTGGCACTGGCATTAGATAGTAAGGACTGGTCTGCCTATGCTGTGGTTCCGGGTGGAGGTGCCCAGGTCTGGAGTGATTTGGGAAGAGAGATTCCATTTGGAGCTCGTGCTCTGCTGTCGTGTGAATTGACTTTGAAGTTGTAGCAGCCCCTAAGACAGGGGAAATCCCTGCTGTGTTACAAGTATAAATTTGGCACTTCATCATGTATGTACACACTCGCCCACGTATGCTCTTGCCTGGTTTGTTTAGCAGAAGTCTTATCCTCGGGATACAGATATCATTCTATAAAATGAATTATTTTGCAGAGAAAGGTCTAAAACATTCTTTGGATTCTGTTGAAAACATGGTTATAACTTCTCGATACCTGGATTTTGGTAAATGGAAACTGCTGTTTAAAATGAGAGAAGAATTATCTGGGAGATAAACCAGGAATGAACCACAAAACATACCTCTTCTCAGACTTTTTTCATGTGGTGGAAGACTTCTTCCACTCTCCATCCTGTGTTTTTACCCAGTGTTGACTTCAACTCCTCACGTGTTTAGGAAAGCCCTGACTCTGCCGCGGGTCTCTGATACTGCTACTGTTGAGAACATTGTGGGAATGCCGAGGCCTTAAACAGTCATCTGCTGGAATTGGGTCAAATTTAAGAGCTGCAGGATTTGTCCCACAGTAAAAGTCAGTGTCGCCACAGAGGCACGTGCACACGAGTTGTGCTTCTTCTGGAGTTCAGTTTGATAATCTCCACCGGTTTCCCTGCACTGTCTGCGTAGGTTCTTGACTTTGACCTTCTTTTTAGTAGGGAGTGCAACCATCTACCTTGGATATATGGCAAGTCTGTTTGATATAAGCTGTAGGACCTGGTACTGGCATTGTGCTGGGGGGCTCTGTCCCCACTAAGGGGGTTCCCCCTTGGATCGGCTGATGTGGGGAGCCCTGCGGGAGGGCTGATACACCCAGAGGCATCGTTCCTCCTGCGCTTCCTTCCAAGCCCTGGTTCTGCTGAGATGAGGAGGCTTCTCTGTGTTTGGATATGTTCTTCTAGATCAGGACTGCTCAGTGCCTTTTTGGCTCTTGTTATTTTTATTTGGGTTTCTCTGTTTATGACCCCTTTGGAGGGCAGCTATTGTACAGAGCTGTCAGGAACAGCAGTCTGAAGATGTTGATAGGTTTTTATTCCCTGCTAAGGACATAGTGGCTTTCTGGAGAGGTTTTAGGAGATTTTTTTTTTGGAAGGGAAAGCCTTCCAGGTGGATGCTGTCTTATGCTTTCTGGAGAAGGCAGAGAGCCTCATATCTGTATCAGGAAACAGTTTCACGGGGGTTTGGCTGTCCTCCTTTGGCTGAGCATCAGCAAAGCATAGCAGTGTCCTGAGCTAGCAGCTTCGTTTGGCTGCGGGTGCAAATCCTTGACCAAGGAGGAGATTATGCAATCCTTCAGACCCTTCAGATTTTTTCTGCCTCCTGGTATTGCCTGTTACCTACTTATACCTTTGGCTGTTGTTAGTCTAGGCAGTGCATTCCCTCTTCTTTGCCTTCCTGGCTTGCTTGAGAGAGGTTCCTGGGACACTCTTCTCCAGTTGCAGCCTGCCCTTGCTGTATATCAAAGATTTTATTCTTACTAGCTAGATTGGAGCTTATATGATAGGTACTGAGTTTGCAAGCTGGCTTTTTTTTAAAAATAAAGTAAAATATATCTTTGTGTGAAAGAAAGAAAAACCCAGTATGGGAAGAACGAGCAAAACCAGAAAAAGTTGAGACATGAAAGAATGGAAAAATTTTGTTAAAATCTAATGTTATATGGAAAAAACTTAGGTTGGCAACATGGTATAATTAGCCACCGGGTTACTGTTGGCAAGTTTCAAGGCTCTTGAAATGAAGCCTAGCACTCAGTGAACTGTCCAAATGATGCCGTGGTTTCTCTGTGGATGTGTCTGGAAAATCTTTAGAACTAAAATAAATAAATGAAGGAGCTACACAAAAGGCATTTTTGAGGTTGGTTGCTCTGAGTCTGGGCTCTTTCTCTCCAGAAGCCAACAGCATTCTTAGCATCATCTGGAAGCTTTCACAATGTTGAGATGTCATTTTTTGAAACTAGGAAAATGGTATTAATATATTCACAATACTGGAGTTTTCCTTTGAGATTGTATAATAAGTTGGAGAGAAAAAGGATAGTTTAGGGATTGAATGAGTGGAATGAGCTACATCAGTGCTCATTCCTAACCTCTGCTGCAGGCTTTCTCCCAGCCCTTAGGCACATCCCTGTGTTTCCCATGCCCTGGGCCTGATCCTGTCTCCCTGCATGGAACCTGGCATTGAGGTGTTGCTTTAACACAAATTTAACACTGATATGCCAACAAGATGTGTTTTCAAGAACTGAAGTGTTCTAAGAGTCTCCTTTCATCCCTGTGCCTCAGGTGATGTTAGTGATTGCGGTCTAGGAGTTTTCTACCTTAAAAATACTTTTCCTCTCTGGGATGGTGTTTTCCTGTCTAGCAACACTAGTGCTACGCTGCAAATCCAGAAGGTTATTTGGATTTTGCCTTCAGATTTGGACAGACTTCTTGCAGGTTATATGATGGGGTACAACACAGAACACCACGTTGTTATACTGACTGCGCTCAGAACACTTTGAAGCATTAGATCTATAAGTGAAATCCAAAGCGGGCAGAGGATCTTAGGCAGCCACACACGTGCTTGAGTTTACTGGGAAAAAAAAACCACTTTTGGAAGGTGGAGGGATGCAAATGGAAGTGGGGTGCTGGATCCCGAAGCTGGATATCCCCACGGGGATGTTAAGCCTGTGCTGTGGGCAGGAACAGGAGGTCAGGTAAGCTGATGTCAGCCTGTCTTTAGCTGGCTTTGGGGTGGTGACAGTCAGCTGTTTTGCTGATGTAAGGAAGTAATCCCAGTGTATTTTGTTGCTGAGCCACGGGCTGTGGGCTAAGCGCATTCATCCCTCTGGGTTTGGTTTGGTTTCTTGAAGTCTCCTGTGCCTTATGCTATTCCTTGTGGTGCTCAGCCCTGCTGCTCTAGATGCACCGGAGAAAGACCTGAAGGCCAAACCTTAGTCTTGCTGGCTCAGGGACAGCTTTCCGTTGGTCTGAACAGAGTCTGGATGTCGCCCAGAGGAGCTAGGCACCCTGTTTTCCCAATGAGGGGTGGGGGTGTATGTTTGGGGGGATCTTTTCTTCTCCTTAAGAAGCTACAGCTTGCTGAAGACCCGAGTGATCTGCCTAGCTTAAATGCAGCTAAATCTTGCTGTTACCTCGGGATGAGCCTGTATGCCATCCCTGCCTGGATCAAGCTGTGTGTCTGCAGCCAGGGAGATGCTAATTCTTTCAAAGTAAATAAAGTAATAAGTTTTTTCCTGGCTCAGCTTTTAAGCAGACTGTATAAAGCCCTTTTCTTTCCTTGCCTTTCTGCACTTCGCTGCTATAACTTGCAAAGGGACAGGGGAGTTTGCAGCTCTGCTGGAAACGCTGTAAGAGGTTGATGTGGGGGAACTCCTAGAGAGAAGAGGTCACTAAGGGGTCTGCTGGAGCCCCTGCTTGACGGGACTGTCGGGCGGCTTCGGTGGCCAGATTTAGCCTTTCATTTGCATGTCAGCTGGAGTTTCTATTTTTTGAGCGTGGATATACAGGAAAGAGCTGTGCTTTGGCTGAGCTCATGTATCCTCACGGAGCGCCTCGCTGGCCTCTTTTCCTCTGCTGTTCCTCCCTCCACCCCCTTTTTTTGTTTCCAAGACAATACTTAAGTAAGAATTCATTGCAGCTGAATTCCTGGAGATGACACTGCCAGTTTCCCAGGATCTCTTGTACTCCTGCAGCATTTTACACAGTGATTTTTTTTTTGTGCGGCTCATTCAGCTGCACCCCTCAAATATGAATTAAGCAGTGGGTTTGTGTGGTCTTTGAGGGGGCTCATCTTAGATATGCTGGAATGAGATATCTACTCTGTGTGCTCTTGTCTGCTGCAGGGTAGAGATTTGGTCCGAGGGCTGCAGTTCACCAGCTGAATAATGAATGCATTGTTTGTATGCCCTTATTTCCAGCTTGCACCATTAAAAGTGAATAGAAAGGTCAAGGAGATGAGTCACTGAATACAAGTGTCATTCTGCTCAGAAGAAATGGAAAAAAGGAGCTTCCAAGTGAGGTGTTTCAGCTGGTGCCAAACAGTTCTCTTTCACTGTACTCTCAGGGAGTTACAAGGGTAAATCGCAGCTGAGATCTGCTCAAGTGTTCAAGCACCTAAAAGTTGGCAAGGGGCTGGAGCTGGGCTTCAGCTGTGGTTGCCAGGGGCTCCGAAGGCAGCTGCTGATGTAGGCTGGGTACAGAAAATCAGGGTGATACTCCAGAAGTGTTGGGCTCATTGCTATTGTTTTGCATAACTTATAGGGTTATAAGCTCTTGTTCTCAGCTTCTTTAGATACCCAGTGGTACCCAGAAGGCGAGACCTCCTCCAAATCAATGCGGGGACTTGTAATACTCAGCCAGGCCACTTTCCTTCAACACTTAGAGCAAGGGTTAGTAGTGCTGTGAAGGTGCTGTCATGGGACAGGATCTTGTGAAATGCTGATGAGAAAGCGTGTGCCCCTGGAGCCACGGGCCCCAGCTCGGTTCCTGCAGCATCCTGGGGGAAGGAGCTGCAGCGTCGGAGCAGGGTGGGGGACGTGTGAGTCTGCAGGGCCCATCCCCTGCCCTGGCCCTAGTCAATGCCCAGTTGTAAATTAAGCTTTTTTAATTTCCTGCCCAAAAGCTTCATTGAACAAGCTCCAGGCAGCTGGTTAACCACACTGGCAGAGCGCTGAAAATACAAACGTGGCTTGTGGGCTGCATGTGTGGAAGGGGGAGTGGTGGGTGAGCTGTGAGTGGGTTAATGCCAAGTGGGTGGGATAGGATGGGGACTTGGCCAGAATTTTCCTTTAATTGATACTGCTGGGGCAATTTCAATAAAACAGTGGTGGCCAGGAGGCCAGAAAACAGAAGCCAGTTCGGAAGTTGTTAATGCTTTTTTAATGGGGTAGAATTTCCTTAAGTCATGGGCTCCTGTACCTATGGGTTTCCTTTTTCATGTGGCTGAATCACCTTCCTTTGGGGTTATCAGCATTTTGGCTAATTGCTTTTCACTGTCCTGGAAAGGAAGCATCCACAGTGCGCTTGAGATGGTGGTATGCTGTGGCAGACACCCCTGCATATTGTCTAGTGCTGCTTTGGTATTTTGGCAGAATATGAATACTGAGAGACAGTACATAGAAATATTTACATTTTTGATTTCTAGCCATTGGATTTTTCTGTTCTGAAGTCAATCCTCTGGTCTAAAACCAGATATTCCTCCAAAAAATAATGAAAGCTTTAGAATCTTGATTTATCCTCCCCCATCAAAATACACCTTCAGCAGAAAATTAAGCCAACTATTTTTCTTGTGCACTTAATGCAAGATCATTTCCATAAACAACTTCCAGATGAATTTGTCAGTTTAGCTTTGATCCAAGGTGGTCGAAAATTCAACACAAATTCCATTTTATATCAAATGACTGGGAACTGGGAGTCATTTGCTAATGATGCAATAGTGTGATGCTGACTGAGGGCTGTACAAGGCAGGGGCTGATGGCTTGTGGCTCGTGTGTGGGAGGACTGTGCCTGGTTTGTGTGGTGAAGCGTTGGGTCTATAACCCTTGTGTTGGTATTGCATGGAAATTAAAGATTTCTGCCGACAGATGAGGTAGGTGGTAGGTGTGTTTGGCTGCTGACAGGCAGGATGCTGCTTCTGGCAGCATGAGATGTATGGGACCATGTATGTATGTATGCACTTGGTGGTGTGACTCCATGGGAGCCACCACGCAGGAGAAGCCGGCTGCGGGGCAGGAGCCAGGCTGGATGTGCCCCTCGGAGGGTTTCCCCTGGTAGATACGAGTCTGCCCATCCCCTGAGTACAGCATCTGTTCCCTGACCATGGGCTGCTCAGTGTCTTGTCTTGGAAAGCTGTGGATTCCTTGAAGGATAAGGACTGTTCGCCTGGAGCCCTGCGGCTGCAGATGCTTTTCTTGATGAGGCTGATGGTTTTTCTCTTGGTCCTGTTGGGTATTCTGCTTTTTGTAGCAGGGAGGGCAGATCACTAAGAATCCCCTCATCGTTTCTCCGCTCCAAAAGCCACGCGAGGGTGGGAGGAGGAAGCGGCTTTCATCCTGGTCACTGCCTCTGGCACATGCTGGCGAGTGCTCATATAGGAAAACTGCTAGGAATGTTCTCTCACAAGGGTTTGCAGGGATCGGGAGAGGCATATTATCACGTCTTGTACACTTTGAGAGAAAGTCCCTCACTCTGCCTCTCTCAAATGTTTAAATTAAAACAATCTGTCTTTCTGCAACTGTTGGATGTTTTCCCTGCTGACCTCAGGAGCTGGGACTTTGAGGAGGAGCAAACAGACCCCAGTGCTTATAACTGGCTCTGGCTTTTTTTTTAAGCTTCAGTCCTGATTCCCTGCAGGATGCAAACCAGAAAAACAATAAGGGCCATATCTGCTCTGGAAACATCAATTTTCCCAGTGCTTTGTAATTACAGAGCTATATCAGGAAGCAGTGAAGCCTTTATGTGCTGGAGGGTATTGTCTTGCAAGACTATGTATAGAAAAGGCAGCAGGCACACTCAACCCTTCTGCCAGAGCCGGTGCAGGGGGTTAAGTCCTCTCCAGAGTCTCACCATCTTCTTTTCCAACCACAGACCTATTCCCACAGCAGAGTCTGACTGTGAGATGCTCCCTGTGAGCAGAGCTAAGAACTAAGCGCTGGGCAGGATCAGCCCTTTACTACCTAAATGGGAAAGCACAGCCCAGAAGCTTTGCAGCCCTTGGCAGGCAGCAGTGCCCATGGATGCTGGACGCGGCGCTTTGTACCCAGCCTCCGAATGCAGCCGCGGTCCCTGCTTAGGGGATTCCTGCGCACTGAGGGGAAAATCATCCCTGTGCATGGGCCAGGATTTTTGGTCCAACCCTTTGGCACTTATACACTGAGTCTTGTCTTGGCCTCGGGCCCCGTGGCTGGGCAGAGACGGGATTTTTTTTGCTTCTTGGCTGCGAGTCCGGCTCTTGCAGCACCGCACTGTTGCAGGAATCTGTCCACGTGGAGCTGCGGGTGGATGCAGGGCTGGGACCTGATTCCTGTTGACTTTGGGAATTTAGGCAGTGAAGTAGCATAGCATCATCAGGCCTAAGTCACAAACCCACCCTTCATCTCTTCTCTATCGCTGCTTTTGACTTGCTGCTTTCGTTGCCCGCATGCCTGCATTTTTTGGCAGTTATGGAGCATTTACAGTGCTGGTTGGGATTCAGCCTAGGAAGATGCAATGTGATTTCTTGTGGCAATGGGGAATAGGCTGGGATAACACCAAGCTGATAAGACTTTTTCCTATGAAATATGAACAAGAACCAAAACTGGAGCTTGTTTTGGGTGTGGAAATGTCTGTAAAGAGCTTTAGGTTCCTCATTTAAGGTACTTAAAAATTCACACCAATAAACTTAGAGATGCTCTGAAACTTTCAGAGTCAGAACATCAGTTAAAGATGTTCTGCACATTTAGAGTAACTGAGTAACTCAGAGTGCTTCCCTTCCTGCAGCTCCCTTCTCCAAAGCCTTGGCCAGACAAGCTGGGGCCCTCCTTGCCCTGGGGACACTCATCCCAAATAACGAACAGCCGTGCTGCTAAAATGAGCATGATTCCTGCAAGCCTGGAAATAGCTGAGTTTCTGCTGCTTGAGCAGAGCTGGCCAATTTGTGGCCTGGGACTAAGGTTTTTATGGATGAAGCTGAAACATCTGCTTTTGGGGGAGTAAAATCTGCCACGCTTTTGCTTTAGTTCATGTGGCCTCTAAGAACCCAGGTGGGATTTGGGGCCCCATATACCTGCCCCTGTTGTGACTTGTGGGGTCAAACTGATTATTTTTCTGATGGTGGCAAAATGTCCAGTTCCAGAGTATCTTATAGGAAACTTTAGTTAATGGAAAGGCTGAAAATGGATGTGGGAGATGAAGGGGAGCTTCTATGAAACTGAAATGGGTTCTCTTATGCTGAGGAACGAAAGCTGCAGATGTGCCCCAAGAAATGTGCTTGGGGGAACAGATCTGATTCAATGCTTTTCTTTCCATTTTAGTGAGCAATGAATGATAGCGGAGGGGGTGTTAATGCGGCCAGGTATGTCATGCCTGTGTAATGTCAGTCGACACAGGATTAAATTAGGCATGTGGAAAATTCTTCTAGGAAGTAAAGTCTAGTGAGAAATAATCATCGGGGCACTTGGGAGGGGAAATAACCTGCTCCAGACAAGCCACAGTCCTCATCTGTGCCCCTGGAAATCTGCCAAGCGATGGATCAGCAGTTCGGAAGGAAGGGGCGCTTGGCGCGGGTGAGGCTCACTGGTCTGAGAGCGGTTCTGCCCTCGGAAGTGCCTCGTCTTGTGTAAAACCTCCCAGAGCGAGCGGAGGGAGGGATGGACGTGGGGCAGGAGCTGCTCTGCCAGGCGAGATGTCAGTCCCTCGTGGAGAGGAGGCACTGGAGGAACTAATGCTCCACCGAGGTTTGGGGGTGGAAAGCAGAAACCCTTTTCCTTTGCGCCAAGGGCTGCAGTAGGATTATTTTAGATGTTTGCTGAAACAACGGAGCCCAATGGCAAGAGGGCAGGGCTGGAGCGAGGAGGACGCGATGTGCACACTGTGACTCCAACCTTGGTGGAGCCTTTTCATACGGGCTGGTCAGTCCTGGTTAGTGTTAAACTCCTGTTTCATGCCACCAACCTCAGCAATGCTTAGACTGGGTTTATGGCTGCTTTGAATTGACACAGTGGTGAATTTGACCCATAATGTCCTGTTTTTAATACACATTTATTCTATTATCCATGCATGTAGGGATGGACTTGCAACCAGAACTTCTCTGCATGTGTGTCCTGATGGTTTTTGACAGGAACGGGCAGGAGGAGCCTGGATGGCACTGGAAAAGGGCAGAGCCCTTTCCAAACTCCCATGGGTTTGACTCTTGTATGCAGCTGTTATATTTTCTAGGGTGTCTTTCTTAATGTCAAAGGGAATGTCTCCTCCCTTCTCCTTGCTCTGGAAAAGATATCTCAGCATGTTAATGAAGGAAGAGGAACATACTGTAAGTGACCTATTTGCACTTTTGTAAGGACAAAACTTATTTTCCTGTAGCTATGAAAAGTCTGTCTTCCCTTTGAGTAATAAATGAGGGCATATAAAATGTACACAGATTACTTTCAAGCTATTGTGTATACCCTATGACAACGTACTTCATATATGGCTTATTTTAGTGATGGAGAGAATATCAAGCATGCTCCATGTATGAATCGGTCTTCTCAAAATAGTGATAACTCTTGGCATTGCCTTGTCTCCAGTTTCCCAAATATTTTCTTACACCATTTGGCTGCTTCCAGTACTCAATGTGCCTTTTGCTCATCTGTATGATGAGTGGTGCTGGGCTGCTGTACTTGTCTGCATGGATTGATGCCTTGGTGTGTCATTTACCTTCTCTCTCTGTATGTGAATATACCAAACATTACTTACATGCATTCACGAGTGGATGCACAAATGATTGGAAGTGTCAGCATGCACTTTTCCAGATGGTGGAAGCATGTTCCTTCATTTATTTCAAATGTCAAACTCAGTGAAATTAATTACTACCAGGCTTGAACTGAAGTGTCGGAGTGATTCTTGTCTCCGTTTCACCAGTGCGGGGTGAAGCTGCACACACTCCGTGGCAGGAACAGCCTTCAGGACTTGAAATGCAATCACTAAACTGTGAGTCCAAGCAATGCAAAGATCTGGATTTGCAGCAGGGTGACCAGTTGTTATGGGTTTAATGGGGAAAGCTGGGTTTGCTCTTGGTGGGGAGGGATGTCTTGTGGGGGAAGAATGGCTTGGTCAGTGGAAGACTAACTTTGTCTTGGGTTTCTTCTCTGCTGTGCATGGCATGAACGCAGCAGCTTGCCTGGGAAGCGCCTTGCTGTTGCTGTGCTTGTGATTGCAGTGCTGGTACCCTGGTGCTTGATCTGGCATCTCCCATTGCACTCCAGTAAGCTCTAGATCTACCCTTAATCTTTCTCCCTTCTATTTATCTGCAAGAGGATGCTGTTGGGTTTTATTTGTGCTATGTCTCGATAAGTTCTCAGGCTCTTTGGGCATAGAAATTGAAGTACTCAAGTTGGGCAGGGTTGTGGAGAAGTTGCTCTGGTCAGATGTTGGGAAAGCTGCAGGGATGGATGCTGGATTTGGGTGCCCAAGTTAGGGCAAGGAAGGACTGAATTTCAGCTTAACAGCTCTCTGAATGAAAGCTCTGAGCTCTCAGCATTTTTGGAAACTGGGGTGGGTAAGTCTCAAGATGGTGCCATTGAAATTGAAGCAGTAACAGAAAATGTATTTCTTAGTTGCTGTTGTGTTTTATTCCTGCTGTCTGTTTGCATCGAGGCCGTCCTGGTTCTGGGAACTGTGCAGAGCTCCAGGGAGTTGCTTGGTATTTCGTGCAGCCCCTGGGTCAGAGGCAGAGCTGGGAGGCTTCATCCAGAGCCTTAGACACAATAACTGTGCATGCATTTTAGAGTGTTTGGTTTCCACCCTGCATTTTGCTCCATATAAAAAGAGAGTGTGTTCTTGTAAGGGCTTTGCTAGATAATTCCTTCTAATAATCCTTTGCATTTCTCAAACACTTTTGTTCTTTTCAGAAGATACCTTGGAGCAATTCTGTTAAGTGGATCACCAGTTTGCCATTTACCTTAGGGAAATAGCTGTTACCAGAGAATTTCTAACTACACCTAATTTAGGATTCCCCCATTTTTAACCTCGTGGTCCTCTGTGCCTCTCAGGCTGTTATCTGGGCCTGATACTCTCTGTCTTAGTGGCCACTTCTTCCAGTGTCTCTCCCAAAGTTATTTGTGAGCCCTCCCTTGCCTACCATACCCAGAAAAATAAACAGCCCTCTCTCCTTTTGCCCTCTATTGTTTCTCTTTTGTGCTAAGTACAGTAATGCCTCTGAGCTACCCCAGGGCTCCTGCGTTCCCGTGCTTCCCATCCCTCTCACAAAGGACCTCTTTTCTCCCTGCCTTCTGCGTGTTGGAGCTCTGCAAATATGTGCCAGGGACCCTTTGCTCTATATGAAAATAGCCCCTACCTTTTTGTAGCTGTCATTTATTTTTGCTTCTTTAATTAGACTTGATCCTGCTTGTATATTTTTTTTTTCCTCTGACCCTGCTTTTTACTGCAGTGAGTAAGTTTTTTTGAAAAATTTTTCAGCTTCCTTTCTACCTGTGCATACCCAGCCATGCTGGCTCACACAAGTCTTCTCTTTGGATTAAGTTGAAAGGAACTTTAATTGCAAGACACTGAACTTTCCCAAATATTTCCTACTTGTGTGTTGTAAGGCTCCCCTGGGATGGGACTGCACGCTTGTAGTTCAGATTCTCTTTCCATCTGCTTTTGTCTAAAGCTGGCAAGCTATTTGTGCGACTCCCTCATACTTGCCTCCGTGGGTATTTTAATACTGCTGTCATCATTGAATTTGAAATATTCTTACTCAGTGGCATCTTTATTCATCCTGGCTGGCTGCTTTTCAAGGATCATGTCCAAACAAAGGACCTGATAACTTCTCATGTGCTGACTGTCATATGCTGAGACTGGTTTCTCTATGTGTAAGAGAAGGATCTTTCCCTGCAATGAATTGCCCACCTCTGTCAGGATTTCAGTGGAGTGATGCTGAGGGTCTGCACTGTGGTATCCTGCTTATGTACAGCTAAGCTGTTCTCCCACCTCATCAATATCTCATTAATCAAAATCCCTCTGCTGCTGCTGATCAAAGCCCTGGCCTTTGCACAGGCACAGACTTATCTGGGAAAACATTTCCAGCTTGGTTTTCGGTGACCACCCTGGAGTGTGTCCTGCAGCCACCTGAGCACCTTTATTGTCCCCAGCCGTACTGCTGCTCGTCCTGTCTCCCAGCTTGTTTAGAACATTTCTGCAGATCCAGCTTCATCCCCTGCCAAAGTCACTGCCTCTTCCTCCCTCTGCCTTCAACTCTTCAGCCAGCTCTGCTGCTGCCTTGAGTTGGTACCCACGGTGGCTGCTGCCAGACGATGTGGGTGCGATGTAGGCTGGCAATATTTCCAAATGCATCTCTGGGGGTCCGCTGTCCTTCCAGAGCATCCTGGCACATCCCTTTGCTTTGTGAAGGGCTCTTTCATTCTGGTGACTTTGCCTGGATGGTGTTTTTAGTTGTTTCTGAGTTGTAAAGGTGTGCTTGGCAGAGGAGATCAGTGGTGTGTGCTGTTTAACCATGGTGCTTTCTAAAGTAAAAAACCCACTTTGAGATGCTGTATAATTTCTCCAGGAGAAAGAAGGAGAAAGTGAGTGTGCCACGCTGCTGCTGTGCAGATCAAGGGCCTGAAAGGGGATATCTTCCCCTGCCCTTTGCAGAAATGTGAGGAGGAATAAAGGGAGAGGAGAGCAGTTTAACTGTGGGGACAGAAGTGCTAGTTCATAGTTGTGCTGGAATGGGACAAACTCACCCAGGGGATAGAGGATGGAGTTGGGAAGGAAGGGTGAGCATTGCAGTGGTGAGAAGTGGTTTCCAGTGTGCTTTGCAGGTGTGTTTATTGCCAAACCTTGATTGATGAAATGGAAAGAAGCAAACAAATAAAAATTCCCCACCTGGGTCTGCATGCATGGGAGTTGCTGGGGAGGCTGGGGCTGCGCGGGTGGAGGTGGCCAACAGCTGCTTTTTGTAGACGGTGCGTGCCGGGCGGATTCCTGCCCCATGAGCTTGTCTGCTCGAAACAGCCTGTGGGGTCTTGTTAAAAACTGTTAAAGGGCAATAGGGCATGTTAGTCGTCATCCTCACAGAATGACTGACACGTCGTTACGGAGGGTCTGCTGAGTGGCTTGGGGGTTGAGGCAGGCTCTTGTGCATGCGCTTGGGGGGAAGGTTACGATGTATTTGGGACTGAACAGCAGTGGCAGAAAAAAATTCCAGTTCAAGGCTTAAGTGATGTTTAATGTCTAACATAGGTGATTAAGGGGAAGTTTATTGGTTGGTCAAGTCAGTATGGTCTAATGTTCAGGGCTGCAGATGAACTGTCTCTTCATCTCTCACTGACTCCTGGGACCTTGCTCAAGGCCACTTGGATTATTATCCTGCTTATGATAAAGGAAGAAAATAAATTTAACAAGGAATGTTGTGAGTCTTTAAAACAAAGGGGATAATGTCAAGGTAAATGTCTTCTGCTACAGAGAGAACAGTTTAAAAAGTGGTTAATATGTCAGGGTATTGATTTCTATGCTGCTTTACTCCTCTGTTTTACCTGCTGCATTTTTGCACGCTTTGGAAGGGTGAGAATGATGTGGGCTCTGCTTGTACTGTAGTTGAGACAGGGTAGAGTACACATCAATACCAATCTACATTTAGTCTAGCTTTGCTGGATGGCTCATTTGAAGCCAAATGGCTTTCAGGGGCTGCAGAGCTTAGTGCAGGAGCTGAGTGTCTCACCCTTGGAGCCTGGGGCACTGATTTTGCTGCTGGAGGTGCCCGAGGTTGCTGTGTTGGATCTTGCTTGGGTGTCTCTACATGCTGTGATTGCATTGCTCGACATCATGTAAATGAATGCTGCTTGTGCTGTGTTCTCATACAAATTTATCTTTTGATTACCCATCTCTTAGGGACAGATTCCTATCTGTCAGCCTTATCACCTTACCTTATTAAGTAAATTGCTGCTGAACATATTGGGATTGTTTGAAAGCAAAGTAATATACTATTCCTCAGTGGGAATAGGGCCTGGAAGAGTTATGTGGGGAGCATATGGCTGGGCTAGGCTTCTGCAGAAAACCTCAGCTCTGCTAAGCAGTTTGATTTACAAAGCTGGAGTTCAGTTGTTTCCCTTTTGAGAATTCAGTTGTCTGATGGAAACCTGGTTCTTCAGTATCAGCAAAAATCAAAACCAAACCAAAAAAATCCCAGCTTTAGTGGCCATCAAGGTGTTTCTCTTGTGCACTTCACTGGCTTTAAATGGAGTATCTCTGTATAGTTGTCTGTGATTTGTGTCCTGGAAACTCAGAACAATTTGAGAAGTATTTGTTCTTTGGTAAAATTCTGAATTCCTTTCCAAATTTGGCACCATTTTAGGTTGGGGGACATCAGGAGAGTGGCCTTGCAGTGAAATTATTCTTTCAGCATCTCTTTAATCTGTCTTCTGGTTGTAGTCTGAAATGCGAGGAAGAGTCTGTATTTGGGATTAAAATTGCATTTCACTACTGCTGGCAGTGAGATCTTTCTAAAGCAGCACCAAGACTTTGTTTCATATTTGCTGTTGTGTCTGACCCTCGGTAGAGCTCTGAAACAGCTCCGATCTGGATGAATCGTCACTCTTTGCACCCAGAGTCCCTATGTGTCTTCCTTCTTTACTGTTTATACTGCTAATTGCCCCAAACTCATGCTCTCGGGTTTAAGGCACTACATGAACTACGATCTGAAGAACAAGTTCACTGGCAACCCAGGCGGGGGAAACCTGCATTGAAGGGGGGCAATGGCTTGTTGGGCTTCCCTCTGCTGCCCGTGACTGAAAAGGCAGAGAAAATAAAATGTGGTGGGAATTGCTGCTGAAGGTGCAAAGAATGGGCCAAGTTGCTCTGCAGAAGTGTGAGAGAAAGGCGTTAATCCCACTGGTTCCCTTTGCCAAGAGCGTACACGTGCCACCCTTTATGTTCCCCTGTTTGTTGGGTGCTTTATTTATTTTTCCTGCCTGGGAAAGAGAATTTGCCCAGCTGCCTGTCAGGAGCAGGCAGTGGTGGTTTGAAGGGCTCAGCATCCCGCTGCTGCCAGGGTCTGGCTCTCTTTGCCCACGGCGGTGCTCACCCTGCAGCAGTGCCAAGCACCTCATCTGTCTGCCAAGATCCTTTTTCTATGTCACCTAAGTTAGTTGCTTGCGGTTAAGAAGCCAGAAGTATCATTTCCTGAAAGCACTTGGAGTATATATGTATTAGGATACAAAAAAGCATCATTATAATCTGCAAATGTTACAGGCCTGACTGATCAAAGTTGTGATTGAGCATTTTCAACCTTCAAGTATGATGAAGAGGTTGTGCCATGAACCAGTTCCAGGCAAGTGAAAATAAGCTTGAGTCTGGAATTGACCTCTTCCAGATGCTGAGGCAAAGCAAGGTTGTCTTTGTTTTTTTGGTGTGGGTTTTTTTTCTTTGCTTACAGCCTGAGAAAAGATGTTCTGGAGACAGCTATGGAAATACAAAGCCCTTTTCTTACCTACAGAAAGAAACGCAGCACCAGTCACCACGCTTGCTGAATATTGCATAAGGAAATCTTCAGTTGCTTCCATTCATTAGCTGGAAAGTAATTAGTTAGAGAAAAATATATTTTCATATATTTTTATTGGTGCTTCGGGACTGGTTCGTGGGAAGGTTACCCAATATTTATTATCTACCTTTTTGCTAGGAGGGAACACTAATTGCTGACTTGTTTGAGTTAAATGGGCTGTCAGCATGTCAGGTTCTTGCAAATGCAAACACAGAGGGTCACCTTTCCCTCAGGCTCCCCAAGAACATCTTGCACAGAGACTTGTGTTTGAGCAAATGAATCTGGGTCTCTGCACCACCTCCTTATTGGGAAGGTAGCAGCTTCCAAAGACAGCGTTTGCTGGCTTTAGGTCTTTCTTTAGGTCTTTCCTCTCTTCACATCTGAATAGGAGGGGTGAGAAATTTTTCTTACTGTTCTAGCTTAGCTTTATGGCCCTGGAGAGCTTCATTTCTATTTTCTCAGCCGTGCTCTGATGGGATTGTCTTGCTTTTGGTAGCTTGAATCCCAGCTCAAAAGGCCTCAAGAGCACAATAAAACTGAGAAAACAGAAGGAAAAAGACATTCAGCAAGCGATTATGTACTTCAGCTATCTATTGCTGGATATCAGCTAGTGGTGTGATGTGGGGGTGAGATGGACAGTCAAACCTGAGCTACATGTGCAGAATGAGGGTCATGCCCAGGAGCAGGCATGGTCACCAGTCCCTCCCTGCATGCTGGGAGCAAGTCTGTGATGGGGATATTGTGTTGTCTCATCTCCTCTCTTAGAAGATTTGGCAAAGCTGGAAGGGATTTAGGAGACAGCAGCTGGAGCAGTGGTAGGGCTCGGAGGCTGGGCTTGCAGGGACTCATTGAAACAAGTCAGTAGGGAAAGGTCCTTTCCAGATGCTCAGGAGCATGAAGGGATTTGGGTGCTGAATTGACTATTTGCTCAAACTGGTGAATTTGAGAGCTGAGTGCCTGAGCCTGACCATAGGGAGAAGGGGTGAGAAGGGTAGAGAAGTCCTGAAGGACCTGGTTTGGGGACCTTTACAGCTATTGCACAAAGCACAGCCAGAAAAATGCCCTGAAGGACGAGTGCCCTGGCAGGAGATGGGCTGCAGACCAGCAGATCTGTTGCTCTTGCAGCTTGTGCTCTGCTGTCCCCAGCTCTCCTGCCTCTGTGCTCCCTGTTGAAGCGAGGTCCCTGCAGGCACCTGGGCAGCTGCAGGTGGTGTCACCATTTTGGTTCCTTTCCAGCAGTGGAAAGAGGCAATTTTAATAATGGGATTGATGAGAGGAGCCTGTGCGTGCAGGGAGTTTCAGGGATTTCCAGTGGTGTGATCTGGAAGTGTGCACAGAAGCGACTTTGAACAAATCTCTTGGGTGTTTCTCACTGCAAGCCAGGAGTGGTTTTTCTTATCTTCTGCTTCATCAGTACACTTGAAACCTCACCCTAAAACTGGCTCGTGCATGTTTTTATTCTCAGTAAAGACCACTGTAAGTACCTTAGCATAGAAGGATCAAGATAGGCCAGGTGGATTACTCTTGGCCACATCACTCGTATGCTACAGTAGGACTTCAGGATTGAGGTGCACTTTGCTGGGTAGTCTGCATGCGTTCAGGGAAAGACTAGTCCCAAAAGCTAATATATAAAGCAGAGATGTGCAAAAGTTGCTAGTCCAGTGTCATAGCACAGTGCTGGTGTTAGAGCTGAGAAAGAGCCAGGCCTGAGTGGGCATTTCTGCCAGGAGACCTCTTGCCCATTCCCTGTCCATTTTCCATTTCCCCGGCACGCAGTCAGCCAGAGGCAGAAGCCATCCCTCCTCCATCCCCCGGTGTCTGCAGGGACATCATCCCTTTCCCGACAGCCCCCTCTCCCGAATTCCCCGGGGGAGCAGGAGGGCAGCGACAGCTCCGGTGCTGCCCATGGCTCAAGCACCACTTCTCCTTGTCAGTGCTGCTGGGAGAACTTGCCATGATTTTTTTCTTTTTATAACTGTCATTGGTCTCTAATTAGATGGTTGATGCCAAAGTAATAATAATAAAAGGCTCTTTATTTAAAACAAACCCCTGTGAATAATTATGTAAATATTTGTCTGGGCTAGTGTTAGTCTGAGTCCTGGGAAAGCTTTTTGGATGGGTATCTTGGATACTTCTTGTTAGCTTTTATAGTAGCATATTTCAATTTAGATGCTATCTTTGGGTTTGAATTCTCCTTCATGTATAATGGAAGACCTGAAATGACATTTCGGCTATTAAGTGCAGCAGATATTTCCAAGAACAGTCAATGTAAAAATCACACTGTAACCAGTTTAGTAGAAAATATGTGAAGGGGGGAAATGATCATGCAGCTGTGACCCAAATTTTCTAAAATCGGTTCTTGTCCCTGTGTGACTTGGTCACTGCTGCAAAACACCACAGTGGCAGCCGTGGGTTTCAAGCAGATGAAGCCGTGATCCTATAGGAATATTGGTACATGATGAGCAAAAATCCATCATCTCCTTTAAATCAGCTCCTGAAACAGTGGTGAGAGATAGTTTCTGATGGTGGCTTTGCTGCCTGTGGGAGGGTTTGCCTCCCATCCCAGGTAGGATGGTGCAGGGAGGAGAGGGCTGGTGCTGGGTAATTAGCTCCTATTTGGCTCCTGATAGCTATTTGTAATGGAGATACTGGGAGGGGGTTAATGGGTTGGCTTTCTCCCCTAATGACCCAGGGTCAGAGATCACAAAGGTCGGTCAAGGCTGAACAGGAGTTTCTTGATGTGACCCTAATGCCACTTGATGTCCTCAGTTAATGGTAATAAACCCCCTTCCACCATTTGGTGCTGCCTGGACCAGGGGCTGTGGGTGGGGAGGAATCCATGCTTTTAATGCAAAACCTGACAATGTGCCACTTCTTAATTTAGGCAGTAGGGAGATATACCATGTCCTTGTGTTTTATTTGTGATGGGACTGGAAATGGGAAAGGAATGGGAGCTGGAGTGTTGTATTTGGATGAGCCTCTTCTGCATGGTTGGACATCAACAGATTATATATTATTCTAGCTGGTCCATAAAAAAACTCAATTGGCCTAAGGCAAAATAACGTTCATTCCCTGATGACATTAACAAAGAAATCCATTTAAAGACCTAATCGGGAATAAGATCTGCTGCATAAATACAGATTAGAACTGAGAAAATCACTAGGAATTAGTAATTTAAGTGGTGAATTTCTCCCTGCTTGCAGACTTCCCTTGAGGGCATCACAGCTCTTTGGTTGGTTTGTGGTGTTTGCAGAGAACTGATGAAACTCATGGCTGTGGGTGGTTAATTCAGGCCTGCATCTTCTTCCTGCTGTTCTTGCCCTGAAAGCAGCACCTGTGTTGTGCAGACGTGGGCTGTATCAGTTCACAAAGGAACTAATGCTCCTGAGAAAACTTTGGAAAACAAGCTTCAGAAACACTTTTCAAGCAGATACTAATTTGAAATCTGCCTTCTGGCTACATTTTTGATGAGGAAAATCAGATATAGATATAAAGTAAATGCTAAAAGTTCATAGACTTAAACATCTGAGAGAAAAAATTGGTTTTATATTTTTTCCCGTGTCAAAATATTCAAGTATACAGTAGTGCTGGAAATAATTCAGTGTTGGGCTTTTTAAAAATATTTCATTGGATTATTTTAAAATAAAGTACTTATGCTTGGTCCCATTAACTTTATGGACAACTAAAAACCCCACAGTGCATGAAAATGAGTCTTTAGCTCCTAAATGACTGAATTCTGGAACCATCCCAGCTGGGCTACCTGTGTGGGTGTGGGGTAGTGCCCTGCAGTAAACTTCTCTGTGGTTTTGTTCCTTTTTAAGTGGCTGATGTGATGTGCCAACCATTGCCAGCCTGACTGTAGCTGCAATGTTTACCATGGTGGAAATGATTGTAATTATGCAGGTGCTTGTGTTAATGTCTTTAAGCTCATGGTTGGGCAATCTGCTTGCAGCACCAAAACAGAAATTAAAGGCCTGGGCATGGCTATAGGAAGGCTGCAGAGAGGGTGTTATTCCAGAATGGCTAATGTTCCCCCAAAGCTTGTCCATTTTGGCTGCTCTTTCCAGACTATGTTGATCTATAGAAGATGCTGTCTGTCCCTCTTGTCCCCTGTGTCCTTGCACCATAGCAGCTCCAGCCGTGGTTGCTGGACAACCTGCTCTAATGGTACCTCTTCAGCATCTCCCATTTTCCCCGAGTACCACTAGAAGGTGCTGAGAAGGAACATAATCCCTTGCACTGCACTTGTGAGGGTAGTCCTGTTTCCCCTGGCACAGGCTTCATTTAGAGAGTGGCCTGATGAGCTCTTTTTCTTTTTGCTAACCATGAAGTGTCAAGAAGAGATGCGCTATTGAGCACCCTATATGGATGTAGGCTGATTATGTGCATCCTGGTGTGTTCAGCTGTGCTTCCAGCTGAAGTTGAATGGGGGAGGAGGAGGAGAAGCTCTGACCATGGCTTGTTCTTGTTCCAAACTGCCCTGACATGCATGTAGGCTGCTGGGTGCTCGTAAGCATCCAGTGTAGATGGGCTGTGGGGCTTCCTGGGTGTAGGGCACGGCTGTGTCTGCATATGATGGCTCCAGCCTGCCTGATGCAATTCCTGTCCCATGGCTGAGTGCTCAGTGACATCCCTGGGATGCAATGAGATGGTCACCAGCATAGAATGACCCAGAGGGCTGCAGAGTATTGCTTTTGCAGGAGAACCACAGTTCAGCTGTTTGAATTTTGTTTCTCTTTCTGGAAGGTTTTTGTTTTGGGAGGTTTTGAGAGAGGTGTCATGCAGAGGAGGCCACTGTCTTGATTCCTGTCTCCCTGGTTTCATCAAAGGGTGATGCCCTTTTTGTTCTTGATTCAGTGCCAGGTAGTTTTGGATACCAAAAGGAGGAAGAAAGGTGTTCTGTGATGTGCTGGAGCAGATGGTGGCCCTGGCAGCACGTTGTGGCTGAGGGAGGATGCTCACACATGCTCTGACAGAGGCTGTTATGTCAGGTCTTCGTGTATTGTTTTCCTCTGTCTGGGAGATGAGCACACCAGCTTCTTTCTTCCTTGCAGGAGTAACTATTCTGCAGCCCATTAAAACTGGTTGCAAAACTTCTGTTGACTTTAATGTGCTGCAAGATCAGGCTCTAATTAAATTTTGCAAAGAGCATTAAGTGAGTGATCATTGCAACATACTTTGAAAATGCAATTGCTGTCCAAGTGCCAGATCGTATGGAAACACGTGGCACTCCTTAGAGCAAAGACAAAAGGTAGAACTTTCCTTTTCTCCCTTCAAATGCACCTG
Source organism: Pelecanoides urinatrix (assembly GCA_013400755.1). Taxonomy (NCBI): domain Eukaryota; kingdom Metazoa; phylum Chordata; class Aves; order Procellariiformes; family Procellariidae; genus Pelecanoides; species Pelecanoides urinatrix. Next base: position 200,151 of record VZTQ01007463.1, on the reverse strand, counting down.
CTTGAGAGCTGCAGGAGCCCTCGTGTTGGCTGCAGTTGGCTTAGGTGTGAGTCCCACGGCAGCACAGGGAAACTGGGAAGGCAGTGGATATCCTGTAAGGCCCAGCCAGAAAATAGTGATCACTTATAGAAGCAGTAAATAATGTTTTGCTTAAACTGTCATGAGCCTGAATGAAACCTGTGGTTTGGTTGGGTTGCCTTGACTGTGCACCATGGTCACGGTGGAGTGTCTCGGAGTCCCTCAAGTGATGCTGACGTGTCTGCAGCACTTTGCTCTGTGCACGTGGTCCTGGGCTTGAGCTGTGACCTGCCTCGTGTCGGGACGGCTCAGTGTGAAAGAGATGCTGCCTGTGGACATCATGTCCTCCCTGTCACCGAGCTGGGCCATGTGGTCAGATGTCTGTGGAGGTACTTGCTGGTTCCTCATCACCTCCTGAAGAAAAGCATGAGGTGCCATGTGTAGAGAGGGGACAATTCTTGTGTCAGAGGTTTTCCCCTCTGCTTCAACCTCAATGCTATACCTGCAGAGCTGCTTGCCAAAAGGCTGTGCCAAGGTTTTGCTTGGGAAGAATGATAGGCTCCTTGGATGGGATTTCCATCTCTTGCTGGTATGTCTCCGTGTGCTGCCTCAGGGCTGAGGCAATTCAGGGGCCTTGCAAGGATTTTAAAGTGGTGTTTTTGAGTAAAGAAACCAGAGACTTGGGTGGGAGGGAAGGAGGAGAGTGCCAGTTCATTGGCACATAACTCGCCTCCCTTTATGGCTGGCTTTCAGAAACAGTTCCTAAAACTGAGCTTTCTTTAAGACCTCTCGGTTAATCATTCAGAAGATGGAGTCATGCTCCGTCACCGTCTCCTTTTGCAGATTTGCTGAGCGTGTGAGTTTGTAGTTTTAATAACTGAAAGTTTTAGACTTCATTCACCCTTAGTTGTTAAAAGGGCAAGACTCCTGCTAGTAATCAAAATTCTGCTGGAAAACTTCCCAAAATGTCACAGTGACCCAGGAATACTTGATCCAACTGGTGGGAGATTGGAAAGCTCCCCCTGGATCCCGGCTGGCCGGGATGGGAGCAGCGGGGCCGTGGGCAGGGTGGTATGCGAGGCATCTCCGCTGCAGCCCGGGCGTGTGAGCAGAGGCAATGACAGCGACTGCGAAGCTGGTGATTCACCTAATTCTTTTGACCCTGCTGTCGGGACGGGCCCGTAAAAACTCCTTGGACACTGAACAGTCGCTCTGAGCGCTGACGTGGGCTGGGGGTTTGGCAAGGCTTGACTTGGGCTCTGCCTTAAAAGGCTTTGTGCTTTGCTCTTGAGCGGATGGGATGGTTTGCTTCAGCGGGGAGGGGGGTGGAAGGAAGAAGTCGTGCCATAGCCCCCTTCTTGGGGCCAACTGGTGAAACCCAGTTCAGATCCCGTTGGCAGCCTCACCCATCTGTGCAGGGATCAAAGAGGTGGTGTGCCTTGGCTCTGCACCCTCAACCTGCCCTGCTGGGGACCCACCACCCCCCTTTCCCTGTGCTCTGGATCTTGTTCATCACCTTTTCCCAGGATTGGTGGGAACGGGGGTCAGCAGCTCCTTGAAAGGGGCAGAAGCCCCTCCTGTGGGCTCTCTCCTCCCTGAGCTCTTGGCACGCAGCAGCGGGCTGTCCCTAACCTCCTGGTGACAGATGTGTCACTTGGCCGCTCTCTGGCTCCCACGCTGGCACGGGGCAGGAGTCGCCCTGGCCAGAGCTGCTCTGCTATCAGAAGGAAGTTGCCGTTCTCCCTGACCCTTTAGCACCCTTTTTCTTCTGCTGGGCAACCCCTGTGCTCGTGCAGCCAGCCCTCTATCCTTTTTTTTTCGCCCCTACCAGGGGAGAATCTGAAATCCTCCGTTCATTAAAATGAAGGGGTTGTTTGCTGCTCTTGAATGGGGCTGGGATTTCTCCCAAAGTCCTAAATGTTTGCCTGTTTCCTGTGCATTGTGTCTTTAAGTTTTGTGTAGTGTTTGCAGCAGAGATTTGTTGTGCGTGGTTTAATTATATTCTGTGGAGGAAAGGCCTGCTCTTTGCTTGCTGTTAGCTGCTAACACCACTGCTTTGTTAGAAACCGAAATGATTGATTATTTAAAAAAAAAAAGATTTACACTCAAAGGAACAAAGATTATTTGATTCTTTGAATTTAATGTAGTCTTGCAGAGCTGCTCCAATATCAGTTCTGGGTTTCTTTCTTTCCCTTTTGGGATTATGCACACGATCTTTCAAATCTGACTCTGCATAATGGTTTCCTTTGTTCACAGTTGGGACTATTTGGGCCTTTAAAAAAAACCCATAAGGGGATGACATGAGTCACTGGTGAAATATTCAGCTATCTAGAGCAATGTGAATTGACACAGCTCTGTTGCAGCTCTTGGAAGGAGCTGATGTGCACCAGATGAGTATCTGACCCCTTTTATAGCTGGCCTTTTTTTCTGTATTATGCCCCTTCCTAGGGAACAAACTTTTATATCTTCAATCCTGCAGTTTGGATTCCTTGATTCTCCTCCTTAAATTGCCTTTCCTCTTTGTCCAAATATATAATTTTGTTTTATTGGGCTGCTGGGATGCTGAAGAATTCAAGGGGCTGTATTAAGCCCATCCAAAGGATGCTTGAGCAATGGCAACCGGAGCTTTATAGTCTTATTTTTGTCTATATTTTGTCTTAGTCTCTGCCATCTTGTTTTAGTCAGTTATCCAAGGGCTGCAGCTAAGAGGTCAACACTGGTGAGAAGTGTTTAGATAAGGAGTAGGAATTATTGAAATCCCACAGGCATGACCTGGAGACTCCAGGCTCCTTAGAAACGCATCCCGAAGTGAAGCAGCTTCCAGTTCTCATCTGTGTTTGGCTCACTTGTGGATCCTCGGCACAGGAGCGTTTTACCCCTTGGTATTTAATTCCTAGTATATGCCAAGATGTCGATGTCAGCCTCTGGGCAGCTGCCTGGAGGGTGAGAAACCCCAAGCCCAGAGGACGGGCATCCTTCCCCCTGCATGCTCTGCTCTGCCCTGCTGGTCTGTTTGGTCCTCCAAAGGAAATAATTGAGTGTTTATTTAGCACTAAGAATAAACTAGCTTGGAAAAGTATTTAAAGAGGCAAAAGCTGGTAAAGATGGAAGGGAAGGGGTCTGTTTGGTGTGTTTTCACGCAGGGCAGTAGAGCACCCAGCGCGGTGCCCTGGCAGTAGCTCTGTGGGTGCGGGGGCTCAGCTCCCTCCTGGAGGGACCCCAACCTTGGCTGGGTTTCTTGGGTCAGGATTAAAGCATGGTGCTGCTGCTGGGTCACAGCTGGCTCTTCCCGTCCCCGATGGCTGTGGTACTGCTGTGTGAGGACACCCCGGTCTGACCTCTCATGGCTCAGGGGCCTTTTGGGCTTCTGTTGGAAATCACCTTTTCCCTTTAAAAATATGCAATAGCCTCTCCTCCATCTCCTCCTGGGAGTGGGTTTTTGCTGTGCATTCAGGCAGCCCTGCAGAATTCTCCTTTTCTGTTTAAGAAGGTGATGCAGCGAGACAGGGAAGTGCTCTGCCTAATGTTGTTTGTGCAGAATATATTGCTATTAATTGGGGAAAATACAGTAATAACTTCATGGTCGTCATCTGCGTACCTGAAACTGCCTTAAAAAAATTCTCTTATACCTCACAACACAGATACTGGTGATTTTCTGGCTTAATGATGACAAAAATGAGAGACGGGGGTGTTAAGGAGTAGGTTCTCTGGTGGCATAAGTAGACCTTGTTTCATTAAAGAGTTTTAGATCCACCTTATCTATTGAGTTACCTGGCACTAACTGGCTGGGCCAAGGCTCTGGGTGAGACAGCAGCCCAGCGGGGTACAGGAGCTGGATCTGCCCATGCTGGGGGTTGTATTGTGCTCTTGGAGATGGTGATGGAAACCTGGGGCAACTCTTGGATCACCAAATTTACCTTGGTGTAGCTGAGCCCGGGATCCAACTCTTCTTTTTTTTTATTTTCTCTCATTTTTTTATCTGGTGTCTTTACATCAGAAAAATAAGTTCTTCATCTATTGAATATGATTCCAGTTATTCATTGTTTTGCATCAGTTCACAGCAATCCCCTTTGGCTTTGAAATGTATGAAACTATCCTTCTGGTTAAGGTCTAAAGCGAGATGGGTAGTTAAGGAGGCAGGGAGAGCCGGGAAAGCTCTTGCAGGTGTCCGAGCACAGTGTGTGCGTGCAGAGCCATGGGGCTGGAGCAGTGGGCAAGGACACGCAGGTCCAGTTGCTCCTTTTGACTCTGAGGAATTGGGACAGCAGGGTGAGCACAACAGGGTCACGCCAGCCAGCCTGCATGCTGTTAGATCTGTGTGCAGCAGAAACAAGGCGATTCAAGTTATTTGGTTAATTGTAGGCAGGTTATCTGCAGTGTATCGCTTCACTTTTTCTGTGAAAATGATTCTTTCCATCTTTCTGTGGGACTTGAGATACTTTTGAAGGAGATGCTACTCTTGAAATAGTCCTTATTCACTTTATTTACTGTCATCACTTGCTGTGGGTTAAGATGGCAAGTTTGTTTTATATTGCTTGTCATATAGGAAGGCTTTGCTTCCCTGTAAACCTGCTTCACTGGTGATATGACACTTGGATACAAATACCCAGGCTGCTGGGTTACGTATTAAATGATGAGAAAATTGCAGAGGGCACCTGGAATGAGCTGGGAACATAAATGCTTATTCATTCTTCACCTTATGACCTCAAATCTTTGGCAATCGTTGCACATAAACTATAGCATGACTAAGTGCTGTGTCATTAAGTCCTGAAGGTCTTTGGATGCCCTTTAGCTGTTATGAAACCGAATATAGAAGAATGGTTCTCCACTGTTAGAGGATAGTGACCCCTTTTCCAGACACCCAAATGTCTCAGTTATTGCATTAATACAACAATGGGTCAGCTGTGCACAATAAATGTGTGTCTCAGGATGCTGATGAAGAATTTTTTCCACTTTGAAGGGTATTGTAAGGCAAAAAGTTGAAGAAAGGGGATTTTTTTGACTAAGGTCCAGGAATGTGTTCAGTGAAGATGCCGAAGGCATGCTGATGTCAGGTAAGACTGAATGAGCTACAGATGTACCTCACAACGGCAGTGGCAGTTACCGTGGCAGTGCAGCTGCTTTCCTGTCTCATGGCCAGCACGTTGCACTGGGCAGCGCTGGTGGTGTGTGTGCGATTTTGGTTGATTAAACTGCTCTGCTAAAACCTTTTCAGCCTCTGGTCCATGGAGATCTTTGGGGGCCTCCTGACCATTTTGGTGAGACAAGCAGCAGGTAGCTGGAAAAGCAAATCTGTCTTCAGCAATACACCAAATAAATACAGAGCATCCTCTGCAGCTCCCCTGGAAAATGCATAGAGGTCCGTGAAGAGGACAAGGTAGATCTAGGTGCTAACTGGTTTGGAGTATGCGAACCGCTGCAGGGTCAGCTCACATCACATGAGGACACTGGCCTGATTAGGGAAATAGTTTTCTTGCTGAGTGGTGGATGTGTGGTCTTTCCAGGTCCTCGGAGGAAGGAACAGGCTGGGCATGGTTTGGGAGCTGGTCTGCTGCTCTCATTACTGCAAATGTTCTCAAAGGGTTGGCTTTGATCTTGGGGGATGTCAAGCCAGAGCTTTTCACTAGCAATCAAATGAATGCAACAGAGCCATTAAGAATTGGGGTAGGTTTTCCAGATGTGCTCTCTGTGTTACAGAAACAGCATTTCTGCTCCTTCCAGCCCCACGCTGCGTACCCAGCTCTGGGGCACCTGGCACGGTGGCTTGGGAAGTCCGCGTTGCCTTTGGGTCCTCATTATCCCTGTGCTAAGTGTGCCTTGTTAAGTTTACAGTTGAGATATAGTGTTGCGGTTTTGCCAGCTTGCTGGGATTTGTAGGAGACTTGTGATACCTATTGGGGGTTTCTTGCTTTCTTTTTCTGAAAGTCTCTGCTCCTGGAGCTGTGGGATTGCTTCACTTAAAAAAAAATCTTCCCAAATGACAGCTGGAAAAGCTTGAAGATGACACTGAAAAACTGGGAGGCAACTCTCAGAACAGACTTACGAAATTTCTTGTGCATAATTGGACTTCAATAACAGGTTTATAAACCCAACTGTATATAGTTGGGAAAACAAAAATATATTTAAACTTTATAATTTACTGGAATCCAGACTGTACTCTATGAATAGCTGGCTTTGCCTTTCGACCAGTGCATGTTGGTGCTGCTCAGTTCACCCTGATGGGCTGTGCGGGGTGGCCGGGGAGAGCAGCCGCCTCCAAATGCCGTGGTGTAAAGCAGGAGGCCACGGAGAATGTGTCACCAGCGCTGCAAGGCTCCAATAGCTTCAGCCTTCAACTCAGTGACAAGTTTAAATATTGCGGATTTCCTTGGGGGTAAGGATTGAATTAAAGACCTTGAAAAATGATGGGAGAGAGAATTGTTTTGAGGCTTGTTATTTGTAACTTGGTAATTTTTCAGACACTGGAAATGCAGATACCCACAAGTAACATAAGCGACTTATGTATCCTAATGCTTGGTAAAGTGCTTTGGGGCCCATTCAAGATCTTTGCTTCAGGTGTTAAAAATTATTATTACAGGCATAAGTATGGCTTAGATTAATGACTTCTGGCTAGTGCTGTGTATGCTGGGATTTTCAGCATGGTCTACAGAAGCTGCAGGTCCATGTTGAGCTGAATTCCAATAGCACCATTTCCATTGGGTTCTTGGGTTGGGTTTATTTTTTTGGAGGGGGGAATAATGTCTTATTTTCCTGCTGATCCATACTGCTTTGAAGAATGTTATGCTGGGGAACAGCCAAGGGGGGGGTGATGAAATGGGAGGAGCAGGGAACTGGTGGCGTGTGCCCTCTCTGGGCTGACACCCGTTAGCCCTTGCAGGGGTGAAGCGGGGACAGCACGGCTTCCCCTGGTGAAAGCCAAACAAAACGCCTTGGCCAGGGAAGATAAAATTAGGAGGGTCTTGGGCTTGATATCAAGTTTGGAGAAACCGATTTGTTTAACCTTTGCATAATGGTCCTGTGGTAGATGGTGCATGGAAAAAGTCTTGGAACTGACCTTCACTGCAGTTGCTAAACAAGGGCTGGTTGTTCCCTTTTCTGTTCTGTGACTAGCAAGTGTAATGGCATTTTAAAAAAAATCTTTGTTTATTATTGCACGTGTCCTGAAGGATCAGCAGGGCTTAAGACCTCTTATCTTCTTAAAATTTGATTTAAAGAACAGTCAGGGAAACAAAAGGTGAGGATGAACAACCCAGTTACGTTGGGAATGGTGTTTGCCCACAGGCAGGGGTGTTCAGTGTGCTCTCTAATATCCACCTTCAGAGGTTAATGATTTCCTTTTGAGTTCCTGGGGGATATTTCTGCTCCTGCATCCCACACCTGAGTCAGAGCAGGTGGTTTGGCTGTGGTTGAGGGGTGGCAGGGCATGGCCACACTGACCCTGTTTTGGCTTCAGCCTATGCCCAGCCCAAAGCCAGGAGCTTATTTCAATGAATGCTGCTTGATTTGCTTTAATGTTGATGTGTAAGAAAGAAAAATTGGCTATTAGCTGCTGCTGAGTGCGGGTAGAGTTATAAGCTTAATACAGCTGCCTCTCTTCCAGGTTTTAACAGGTAATTAAATAATTAAGAGTCAGATTAACACAAAGATTGGTCTTGTGGTTAAAGCCTTGGTCAGACAAGGAGGAATTGGGGATTTAACTCCTTGTTTTGCCACTGTGGCTCATCAGTGAGTCATTCATCTCTGCTCTGTTAAAATGGGAGCTAATGCTCCTTTTTGCTCTTGTTCAAGGGCTTTACACGCTGCTGGGTGCAGGCTTTTGGGGCAGCCTCTGGTCTCATTTTGGCTATTTGGGGTTTGCCTCTTTGTGGACTGGGTAGATTGCCACCCTCCTCCAGCACAGCAGGGACCGAGCTGCCGGTCTTTTTAGGGAGCCCTGTGCATCTCGAGTGAAAGAAAGATCCTGTGTGTAATGCTGCATAGTAATGTCATTCATGAAATAGCAAGTGAAAAAAAAAAAAGCGTTCATAAAGCAACAGCTAATTCAGTTCTCAGATGAAGGCCAAGCCCAGTGCAAGTTTGTAAGAAGTACCCTGTAGGGCCTGGTTTTGGTCAGTCTGGTCTCTGTCCTTCTGTGCGTGATACTGTCATAGCTCCTAACAGGAGATTGCTGAGTTTAGATTTGGCTGAAAAATCAAGGGGAAATAAATAAACCCAAATCAAGGGGAAATAAACCAATTAGCTGGGCAGGAATAAGAGCTGATCCTGTGTGAAGCTTATCTTTCTAGAATGAGCTGGAGACTTTCATGCTGCTTAAGTCCTACTCAGACCGATGCTCTTAGTGATGAAGTGCAACACGAGTGGTCTGTAGGGCTTCACCTGGCTCCTTAGCTCCCCTTTGATTTCCAGGAGCAAGCAGAGGCGAGACACTCGTGCACATCTGTGAGCAGAGGTTATTTCCTCTCCTGCTGGTTACCTGTCTGGTTTGCAGTTTGTTTGTGCAATGCCCAGACTGTTATTTTAGTTAAGTATCTCGCTTTGACCTAATCCATCATAGTTAGGGAGGTAGAGAGGCTCTTCCCTCTAAATGAAGATGAATTGCATGTTGTGTTTGGAGCTCGCAGCAGCGCGGGAGGCAGGTGCTGGAATCATCCTTTACAAATGAAGTGCAGCAGCAGGGTGCTGGTGATGGGTGGGGGTTGCTCAGAGGGCTCCGAGCAGGGACTGGAGCGCTGAGCCTGCTGCCTGCTCATGGCCGCTCGCTTCTGGAGGAGGTCCAGGTCTTTTGAGTGCCCGTCGCCTTGCTATAACCGCTGCAGGAGCTTTTGGCAAGCAGTTGCCATGTGGCTTGCAAGCAGTGTCATCCTGTTAATACACAGAGCTGGTGAAATCTTCCTTCCTCTTAATATGCTGCACAATTTTAGCTATAAGATCATGAGAACGAGCAGCATTTAACTTGTCCAGCACCATATGCTTCTTGCCTATGAGACAGCCACGACTGGCTCGAGTGTGTGCTGGGGCTCCCTTCCCGAAGGAGATGATGTCCACACCGTTGTTTGTCACAACAGTAACTGGCCTTTGGGATGATGGATTCTTCTGCAGATGTTTCTGTTCCTGCAGACACCTGGGCCCTGCTGTGGCCGCTCTCCGAGGGACGGCTTGTGTGCAGGGCTGTGAGTGAGCCTCGAATCGCCCGGCGCGGGGACCGGGCTGATGTCAGGAGTCTGGAATTCGCATCCCCTCCCCCTTGCCTTTGCCTTTTTCCCCTCTCCTCCCTAAATAAATGTTGGAGGCAGCTTAGGAGCTGGCTGATTTGAATCTCTTGGAGCACAGGGATGTAACTGGAAGCAGAACTGGAGTTTTATTGTAATTTTAGTTGCTTAAACGCAGCTTGGGCTGTATGTATGCAGATATTTGTGTGTGAAATAAAACATGGTTAAAGGCAGTGGGAAGATCTAAGTGGCAAGGACAGCTTAGACAAATGTGTGTCATCCATATACTGTCTAACAAGAGTAAGAGAGATGAGGAAATGTTACAGCTGTATGCTGCTTGGGCCAGACTCTCTCAGCTGGTTTATTATCTGCAGTGTTGACTTGGATTTGCCATATGTTTGTAATCTCTCATTGAGAGCCCAACTTCTCAGGATTGTGGAAACTTTTAAAAACTGTCTAATGACATACATGAATTTTCCATGCAAATATTAGTCTGATCTTCTTGGTAACCAAAACTTTTTATATTGTAAAAGATCTGTTCGTGCTATTTCTTTCTATTGCTGGGTTGTTTATTGTGTTCAGTGCTGATGTGCATGCTGTAGCTCTTCCCCACAGATGCAGCCAGTTGCATATGGCATATCCCTTGCAAATCCCCCCCCTTTCCTCTCTGGTCTTTCTAACAATATGCTTGATCCCAACATGAGGCCAATTTTTATTTTTTTTTCCCCTGCAAATTTTTTTCCTGTATTATTTTCCTGCCCTTTGGGAGATCTGTCCTGTTTTTTTGCAGTAGCAGCAATGCCGTGCACCTTCCTGAATGCAGCTGGGCTCTTTGTGGTCATTCTGTGAGCTGGTCATAAGCTTTGCGCCCTTGGCCACGCAGTGTGGTGAGATGTCCCGAGATCCTGATGGAAGCTGGGGCAGCCAGCCCAGGGGGTTTGCCTTGGGTATCATTATGAACATCAGACTATCTAATGCGTGGCTGTCTTTGGGGACCTGAATAACATCACTCTTTGGGGAAGATAATGGATCAAGTGGCAAAAATACAGCTGTGATGTATTGTCCAGGCAAGGCTAAATGAAGCTGTTGTGCAGATATTTGCTTTGGGCACTAATAGGGGTTTGCTGAGTTGGGTGGTTCATCTTTCTGACAGTACTGTGCTCCAAGTATCAGGTCAAAATTCAGAATAATTTCTTTTAAGGGTTTAAAGTCAGATCTGGTTATTCCACTTTTGGAGACACCATCTCTCTTGACATGAGCAAGACCAGATTAGGAAGTTAATGAGACATATCACTTGCATTCCTTAATCAGTGTTCTAAAGACCTGAACATCTGGAGGTGAACAGCCCCAACTCTGCTGGTGTGGGGAGTGCTGGGTGTGAGACAAGTGCTCTCCATTAATGAGTTTAACGTCCGCAGCAGCGGGAGCCTCTGTCATGATATGAGCCTAATGGGATGTGGTCAAGGAGTGCTGTTAAGGAAAGGAGCCTTTTGCTTCATGTAATTAGTCAAAATAATTTTTATGCTTGCTTTGAGGCATCCCCAGGCGCTGTGCTGTCCAGAGGAGGGGGACAGGGATGATGGATGTGGTGGCTGTGCCGTGCCCTGCTGCAGCCTGCTCCTGGCCAGGATGGAGGTGCCACCTCCATGGTCTGCATTCCCAGCCGAAGGCACAGGCTGTGCGATGAGGCCACAGAAACCACAATAAGCTTTTTCCCAAGCTGGGGAGTCACTGGATTTTCTCTTCTGTGAAGTGTATGTTTTGCTGGCCAGTCCAGCTGCACCCTTGTATGCACTGGCGGTTGTGCAGAAATCCCAGTGTGTAGTGGGAAAGAAGGGGAATTAGTTGATGGGACTGGCTTGGGCTGAGTTACAGGGGGGCACCTGGCTGCCTGCGGTGGAGTTGTGCTGCATCCCTGCCCCGTGTCACCTCCTCGGCCCCAGGCAGGGTTGGGTGCTGTGCACAAACCCTCCCAGGGCCTGGGCGAGCCCCCAGGCAGCGTGAACAACCTGCCAGCAACAGTGGTGCTGCTCTGCTGTAACTTGTTTATACCCCGAGGCATGGCTGGGGATTTACCTGCTGTCCCAGCTAGCGTGCATTTACATGTGGTGGTTTTGCATGGTGTGTGTAACCCTTAGGGGAAGCTTGCCCAGGTATTTGCTGCAAAACAACTTTTTGGATCAGTCAGCCTAAGAAAAAAGAATGGAAATGTTTGCATCAGCATGATGGCAACTTATTGATTTAAAGCCTTTCTCTCAGATCCTGAATTTCCTGTCTAGTTTTAATCTTCAGGATGTGCTTGAATGATGGAGACTGGGTGAAGACATCCAGAAAATATAACTACTATAGCTAATAAGATAGTATATTCTCCCTTGTGCAGACAGCTGATCAGCTGTTTCTCTCTGCATTGAATTAGTGTCTCTGACCAGCAGTACAGCATCCTAGCTTTGAATCTGGTATTAACATTGTATTTGCAGATGTATTGAAAACATATTTCATCTGTTTTCAAAATTGTGATGATTTGTGTGAGGCAGGCTAATAATGACTTGGAGCTGAGCAAGTGCCAGTCTTATTGCCTGCTAATTCTTGTTTTCTCCTTTTCTTTTTACAGCTGAACCTGCAGACCTCTTGAAGGTATTAGATTTTCACAATTTACCTGATGGTATAACAAAAACAACAGGGTTTTGCACAAGCAGAAGAACTTCGAAAGAAGCAGATGTTGCTTATAGAGTAACAAAAGATGCTCAGCTTAGTGCACCGACAAAGCAGCTGTATCCTGGTGAGTCTGCAGCTTTTTATTTGTCATATGGAAATATCTGATCCAATTCTGCAGGCACGTGTAGGGCACTGCGTCATTCCTTCATTTTCCAAGTCTGCTCGCATGCTCCCTTGGCAGGGAGCGATTCTGCTGTTTTGGGGGCTGCAAACATTCAACCATCAAATAACACTGCAGTAAGTTGTTCTTTTATCATTGCGTTTGCACATGGTGGCGGGTTTCACTGTAGAAGATGTGGCCAATGCCTACATCTGTTCCCTCCTATATTAGAAAGTTTCTGTCTCATTATCACACAGTGACATCCAGCTGGGGAGAGACTTGGAAGATGCAGAGGGACGCAGACTGTGTTTTGTTCTGCGTTTGTGGAGTGCCAAGCACAGTAGGGTCTTATTCTGTGGCTGTGGTCTCTCGTAACACAAATAATCACCATATAAAAATAATAGACTGCCCCACAAGAACAGATGTCCCAAGAAAAGTTGTTTGAAGAAATCAGAGGTTCATTAGAGAAAGCCACTAAGATGCAGGAGTTCACAAAGCCCTTGAAGAGCATGTGGGCTTCTGACCATTTTATTTGTCACTGAGGATGTACTGGAGTTTTTTAATTTATCAGGCTAAGGGATAATCTCTACTGTAGAGTAAAATGTGCTTGTAAAGGCTGGACACATTATGGACCCAAACTGCTCGCTGCCGGAGAGCTTCAGTCTTGAACACCTGGTCACCGTCAGAAGTTTTCCTGCCAAAGCCATGCAGGAGCACTGCCGTATCCCCGTTTTACACGGGGGAGTGCAGGGATGCTGGGATTGGGCATGGTGGGACTTTCTAGGTTTGGTGAGAAAAGTGCCTTTGAGGTTTAGCAGTGAGGCAGAAAGACTCTGCATGTAACTTGTCTGTGAAGCAGTAGATGACTTAAGCAAAGCAGACACACACGTCCTCCTTTGGTGTCTGTGAGAGAATTAATGATACAAAATGCATTAGCTAAATCAGAGGTGATGTGGCATGCCACTACTAATGCTTTTTAATTAACATGCTGTATCTATCAGACCCAGCCTGTCAGTGGCCTAAAGGACTCCGAGGCTGGGCTGCTGATGCACTTGCATCTTCCAGTCCTGTATCTCCTTCATTGCATGTGTTGTCACTAAGGTTATTTTCAGACTTCATTATTATCCTGCTGTGACAATAAGCAGGTGGATTATATTAATCTGTGGTGAGCAGGTGCACACCCTGTGTCTTGCATATGAACTGAGAGCCTGATGTGAAGGTGAGAGCAGCTGTGCCTGGGCTGTGGGCTGGTAGCCCTCCATTGCATGGTCAACCCTCAGAGAAGGAGCTGCTCAGATTTGCCTAAAGCCCTGTTTAATGTCTGCAGAAGTGCAGAACAGACCCTATATTTGTCTTTATTGCTGGCCACAGCAGGACAGTCCTTTCTGACCATAGATAATATGTGCCCAACTGCACCTTTCTGCTAGGTTGTGCCTTCATGTCCCAGCGGATTGTGCCTGTGGATATGGGGAATATTCATCCCAGGGACAGGCTGCAAGGGCCCTGCAGTGGCCCTTGAGTCCATCCATCTGTCCCAAGGGAAGATCAGCTCAACCTAACCAGTGTGTGTTTAACCGCTTTCACGTACTCTTTTCATGTATCTGAAATGACTCAAAGTTTTGGCCCAACTGGTATCTTAAAGCTCAGAAGTGCTTGAAAGAAATGGTTCCAGTTTGGAATATACAACTGGAGTGGATTTGAGAGCTTTTCAGTAGTTGCTGTAGCTGCTGTGAAATCTTGCCTGATCGCCTTTGTGTTATGGAAACCAGCACACAGTGGTGACCCCAAGATATAAAAATAAGGATGGAGTATTCTGGCTAATTAAGGTGGCAAGGAGACTGGATGACACCACTTATGACAAAGATTAACACAAGGAGACAGCATGCAGAACTGAATCGTGGTCACAGGACAGAACTCAGCATTGTAGGAGACTTTCTTGCTTTTGTCCCACCTTGCTACTTGTTTGTCCTCATTGAGTGCTTGGTTTGCATCTACTGTCTTCCTTGGGTGAGAAGATCCAGATGGTGTTTCTTTGGTGTCATCAAGCAACTTCTCAATCATTTCATCATCTGGACAACTGTAGGCAGCTCTGTCCTTCGCTAGAGACTTCCAAAGTCTTCTCTGCTGCTTGCTAAGGAAATAAGGGAAGAGCAGAGTGAAGAACCCCCCGTGTTTTCCATCAGATCCACAGACGTTTTCGTGACTTCACTCCATGACTAGAAGTGACTTCGGCTCACACCACCAGATGAATGAGAGAAGATAAAGATAACAAAGTAATTGCAGTGCAATGTACCAGGAGAAATGTGGTTTTAGTGATTTCACATTAACAGGCGGGTGGGTTGTAGCATGACTTTCCCTCTGCTATGGAGCACCCTAGGCAAATGTATGCTGCACATAATATTTTGTGTTAATTAGAAGTCGGTGCTTTTCTAGGGTGGTAATTTTATGGGCTTTGCATTCTGCTTCCACAGCCAGCAAAGCAAGAGATGTATATATAAAAAGCTTGTCTGTTTTCTCAAGCCCACAAGAGTGAGAAAATCTGCTGAGATGCTCTTTGTCCTTGCTCCCTAAAGAAGTTCTGCTTCCCAGCAAAACTGTGCTCTTCCAGCAGAGGCAAGAAAGGCAAAGTTTTCAGTGGCAGCCAGCAAAATGTCATTTGCATTCTTCTAGCAAACTCTGTATTCTCCACACTGCTTGTGGGTGTCTGCATATATATTTAAGAGCTCAAAAATCTCTATTATAGCTTGAACAGTCATCTGTGAGGAAAACAAGCCATTCCAAAATTGAGTCTTCTCAAATGAAGAAAAAGGCCAGAAGTTGGTGACACTGTTGAAGAGTGGTTCTGGAAATGACACCATCTCGCACAACAGATCTGCTTTGTGTTTGTGTCAGGAACTGGATCAGCTCTTTGTTTTGCTGATTTTTTTGCTATTAAGTAGCTAAAGCTTTCCTGTCCTTCCCAGATCAGCAGCAGGGCTCTTTATTTTAGGCTATGTTTGGATACAACTGCAGGATCTGGGTTAGGAAGAGGTCCCAGCTGTCCTTATTTTGAAGACCATGAGATTGCACAAAAGCCTTTAATCCCTGGTCATGGTGCTCGGGAGAGAAGAAACTCAGCCCGATTTCCCTGGTTTGCCTATTGGGATGTACTGCAGATGCAATCTGCTCAAGTGAAGCTAATGGCATCAGCGTGTGGGGACTGCGTGGGGTGGAGGATCCTTGCCCACTGTTGACCTCCTTGGCTCTTTCCATGGTTCCATCTGCAGAATTGGGGTCTTAACCCTTTGCTGCCTTGCAGGAAGATGCATGTAGTGAATTTGAAAGGACTTGGTTGTGGGATAAAAGAGCAAAGCTGAGCCAAATTCAGCACCGGTGCAGTGCTGTTAAGTGAAGAGATGGATGTGCAACATTTCAGCATGAGCTCACTTGAAGAAGTGGACAAATATAAGGGCTTAATCTGAAAGCTGTTGTTGGAGGGGTGTCCCTGTTGTCTTTAAGGGGATTTGGGTCAATTTCTATGTGCTTCATATATTTATTTTGATGTATTTATTAGTATTGCTGTCTGTGTGGATGTGTTTTCATACATCATTTAATAGCCTGGGTCATTTCTGGCTATGACAGTGAAGGCATTGTTATTTTGCCAGGACAGCAGAGCAGTAATAGAGTAACGTCAGCTATAATTCATCTATTATGGTTATTTGGGTTGAGAAACTCACATCACCATGGAGACATTTTAATAATAATGAAAAAAATTAAAAGCAGCTTTTTAATGAGTTGGCAGCTTGTCCAAGTTGAAAGGTACTGTATTGTGGATTCATAATGAAATTTTGGACATGAACTATTTTACATAAAAGGCTCAAAACTGTAGCCTGTAATTGGAACCAGGAAAGCGTATGGTCTTGATTCAGTGCTACAGGAGGATTTGTATACAGCAGGAGGGAGATAAAGCTCAGTGCATCCTATGGGAGGCACAATAATCGGATGCCTGCCTTTGCCAAATATCGGGGTCTGTGTTCTGGGGGGAAATCAGGCTATAATCATGGCATTTAATTACTGTGAGTCCTCTGTTCAGAATACTGCTTTATGATTCTTTCCAAATGTTATTTAATGAAGGTGGGGGATATTAACTAGGTGCAAACACAGTGTGTGTCTCTGTAGGCACCCTGGGATGTCCCACTTGGTGTCCTCTGTGTGCACAAGCTGTTTGCAGCGGTGCTCATTCTCGATGCAGCCCAGCCTGCTCGTGCCTCCTCCGCTGCCTGGTGGCAGCTAGATGCGTTTTAAACACTGGCTTGTTAATAAAAGTTAAAGCAATTCCCAGGCAGAAGAGGAGAGGGGTGAGCTCATGTCTCTTTGCGTTTGAACTTGCTAGCTTTGCTGTGGTTGGAAGAATTCCCTGCTCTCATGTTCCCCGTCTCCTCCCTGGGTCAAAATCCCTCATGCAGCCCTGGGATACCATCTAAGAAAAGCCTAAAGGGGTGAAGGAAATCTATTTGAAGCTTATGGGCACTGAGCTTGACGTTTTTTGTGGTTTTATATGGCTACGGAGCTGCAGTTTAAAAACGATCCATTGTGTTGTTCCCTTCCCTGCGTGCCGCTGGCTGCCACACACGTCGATGGTCCCAGCACACCCCGCAGTGCCCGTGGCGGGGCTGCCCCACTTCACTCTGCCCTGCCGTGGTTTAAGATTTCCCAAGCAGATACTCAGCGGTACAATGCAATCCTTGTTTTTTGAAAGCCTGGACCTTAAAGGAAAGATACCCTGCAAGTCTCATGCTGCTGAAATGCAGCATCTGAGGAGGTTATGCCCTGTAGGTACTGCCTATTTTAATAGGTCCCATCTCTAATAATTTGATCAAGAAAGCTCCTTTACTAATGCTTCTGGTGTTCATAAGATGTCTGTTTGGGGTGTCCATCCTGGCTTTTCCAGTCTAAATGGCAGAGAAAACCCAAACGGAGGAGTTATATCCTGCACAGGGGGTGACTTGATGCCCATATTGATTTAAAACTTAAAATGTATTGATTTGGCATTGAAGGCATTGACCCTTCCCCAGCGCACAGTATTGCTTCTGTTACTGACTGTACCTGCTCCATACTTTAATGGCTTTAATCCTCCAAACCTTGCAAAAATACAGACAGGAGTCACTTGAGATCAGACAGTGTTGCTTTCCTGAGCGTAGAAAAAGCTAGGAAATTTGTTAGATACTTTTTTATATGCAGACAAATTAGCATCTCCTACTGATTGCCAGATTTATTTCTGTTTTCAGATTTTTTGGTGTCTGCACAAAGCCTGAAAGCCAAAGCCGCAGAATGCTCTGTTCTTGTCTGGAATAGACAAAACCTGATGCAACTTCCCTGCTCCCTTAAATAAAACACTTCAATATTGTGTGTGCCTAACTGGCAGGAGATGCTTAGTTTCCTCTGTTCCTCTGACATCTTAAGTTAATTTGAGGACCTCATGATATATGTAAGTTTTTGCCTTGTCTCCTAAAAAGCTCTAGGGCACACTAAGGAAGGGTTAGGTGCAAATGATACAGAAGTAAACCAACAGCTTTTTAAAAACCTGTTTCCCCAGCACTATGGTCTCTTCCCAAAACAATAGACCCCTCGCCATCCTTTGCTTGCAAGTTCAAACGTGGGGTGGCTTTTGGCTCTCTGACAGGCTGCAATAAGGGCTGCAAAAAGGCTTTCTGATCATAAACGAATGATCTTCAAAGATGCTCAGTTCTGCACTGGACTCTTTAATGTGCTGTTAGAGCAGGTAGCCCCTGGGGGACACTGCTCTAACTGGCTTTGCTGGTGCAGTCTACTGTGGGTTGCAGCCCATCCCAACCCTGTATCACAGCAGGCTTTGGGGGAAAAGCCAAATCTTCACCTGGCAACTCAGATGCTGCCCAATATAAATTTTTAGGGTTGGTGTGCATGCATCTGGAGGGATAAACCGGTGGTCTCCCCGTGGGTCGTTAGACAACAGGACTGTTTCTGTAGGGATTAATTTTCAAGGAAACCTGACTAACCTCTTTGCTTTTCCACTCCAGCTTCCCCATTCCCAGAGGACTTCTCCATTCTAACCACTGTAAAAGCGAAGAAAGGAGGTCAGTCCTTCTTGATCTCAATTTACAATGAGCAAGGGATCCAGCAAATTGGTGTGGAGATGGGTAGATCTCCTGTATTCCTGTATGAAGACCATACAGGAAAGCCAGGCCCAGAAGACTATCCTCTCTTTAGAGGCATTAACCTAGCAGATGGCAAGTAAGTGAAATTTTGTGCACAAAGGAAAAAACAGTACATTGTTTATATCAATACCAGCATGTTGAATGTTGTGTAAAATAGGAGACATGTATATATAAATGTATATACACACCTTTGACCACTGCCAAGTGTCCCATTCTTGAACTTTGCCCATTGGTGAATAAATATTGCATATATAAAAAGCGTGAATCACATACCAGTCAGTGCAAATTGTCTGACGCTTCCGGGGATAGGAATATTGTTGACTCTTGCTGCAAAGGGCCTTAAGAAATCAGTTTGTCCTGCAAAATCCACACTGAGTCTTTTGCAGGACGTGAGGGTGAAAAAGGGGAATAGCCAGGGAGTTATCAGGGTGGTTTTTTCCTCTGCCTCTTGTTGAAGCCAGAACTGGTGTGCTCCTACCTGTTTTGGAGGGATGAGAAGTGAATGGCATCATCTGTTAATGCAGCCTTTCTATTTCAAATGAAATCTTTAGGGTCTGCCCAAGGATGATTTTCATGTATTTGCAGAGGATGGCTGGCATGGAGGTTTGCAGAACATAATTTTATGAAAGTTTCATTGTTATACAATAATTGGCTCGTTCTTGAAAGCCCGAGGCTCTGGTTAACACATTTGTGGACTGTGTTCTTGTAGGTGGCACAGAGTAGCGATCAGTGTGCAGAAGAAAAATGTCACCTTGATTTTGGACTGTAAAAAGAAGATAACCAAGTTTTTGGACCGAAGTGACCATCCCATCATTGATGTTAATGGCATCATTGTATTTGGAACAAGGATATTGGACGAGGAAGTCTTTGAGGTAAGTCATGACAACGAACAGCTCTGGAGATGTTCCACAGAGATGAGGAACCGGGTTCTGGTTGATGAGGTATTTACAGCTCATTTTTGAAACTTGTGTTGGATTTTTGCATAACAGAACATTGTCATATGTAATTTAAGTTTTTTAAGTTTTTGTTTTGACTGGGGTAAATACTTTCTGTAGTAATGATGAGAACAGTGGGCCAGATGACCTGCTGGAGCGAGCTCCTCTGGTTCTCTGGTTTCATGGCCTTGCTGGAGTTCTAGACCAGCCCCTGCACTGGGATTTTGTAGGTCTGTAGCTCTTGTGCTCTTGGCTCATTTAGCATGGGAAAGGCTCACAGGGTTTTCATTCATCCTTGTGTTATGATTTATATAGCATTGCAGGGGCAGTAAACGAAGGCTGAGGAAAGCAGCTCCCTTGCATGTCACAGTTCACTCTGGAGTTATAGGGATTTGCTCTTTTCCCATGTGTTGGCCATTGATTCTTGGTTTCTTGCACCATGACATAAGGGGACTCTCCTCGACAGCTTGTTTGGCAGCCCTGTCATCTCCCACACAGCGACTGCTTTTGAAAAGCAAAGCAAAATCGTGATGGGTGGAATGTTCCCATGAGCTCTTCTGATTTAAGCAAAGAGATAGAGGATTATTTATAGACAAGGTACATATGGTAGAAGTTCTTCCCATAATTCAGCAGCTAGTTTAATATATGCATTTCACTAGCAATCTCAACTTCTGTGGTCTGCTGCACTTCTGAGGCTTTCATGTGTATGAGAATCTTGTCCCGGATCTTTCTTGCAAGCTAGAATTGCTTCCCTGAAATCAGTGCCAGTGCAATGGAGTGTAAACTAAGACCTGTTGATCTCTCTCCTTACTTTTATTGCATTTATGTGGAGAAAGAGCTGTATCTCATGGGCCTCCCCAACTCAGGAAAGGGATGGGGAACATCTATCGGTGAATAATTAGAGCCGTAGCAAAGCTGCTCTTGTCTGCATTTGCTGTCACTTGGAAGGAAAGTTCCAGTCTGTTTAACATTACCAACATCTGGGAGCTGGTCTGCTGTAAACAGAGCAAGAATGCATGGACCGAACGTTGCTGCCAAAATCCCAGTTACAGAGTTAGAGCGGAATCTCTAAATTGTATTAAATTAATAGATGTTCCCTGGGAAGTTTAACAATTAAAATGGAAAGTAAAAGCTGGGTTTAATGGGCACTGGAGTGTCTTTTGCAAGTGTTGGACGTTCTGCCAAAAATTTCAGCAGTTGCACTGGATGTCGTATTTTAAGTGGAGTTGTTATGTAAAGTGGTGAGCTTTCTGGGGAGACGCTGGTTCCAGGGATCTAGTAGATCCACTTGATCTTGGTATCACATCCAAACTGAATAAGAAACCTGCACCTTAGACTACATTTAGCAAAGTAACACAGTTTTCAGAACTGCCCCTGAAGCTTGAGATGTTCCCAGGTGGCATTTAGTGCTCACCTGGACTTAGGACTGCTGATTCCTCTGCCAGGCAAGGGAACACACATTTACGGGTGGTGATGCTCTCCCAGCTCCACTGTTAGCCCTTCCCATGGGACTGGCCACAGCTCCTGTGCTGAAAAGGACTTATCTAGGGCTACAAGCTCAGAGGGCTTGTGAAACCTCCTCGATCTTGGGAGGTGGGGTAAAACGGAGCAAGTGTTCCCCTCCGCTGGAGCCTGTTGCCTGTTCTGGGTACAAGATGCAGCTACAAGATCATTGCAGGCACTTACTGAGAACTGGACAATTAGCAAGTATTTTTTTCCTGTGTCTTAACATATGTACTGATACTGTACAGCACGTATACAAGAAAAACACTCTAGTTCTGGTATTTGTCCTTTTTTTTATCCTTATCAGACAAAGAGGGTTTTCAGTGTATCCGCACATATGCTAATCAAGATACCAGTGGCTTTAAACTGAATGTAATTAATAGGTTTCATGAAGGCAGTGGACTATAACCTAATTTCCTTCATATCTCAGCAACTTAATTTCCTTTGGCCCCTCCTTTCTTCCCTCCTTTCTTCTTTCTGCAAGCCGAAGCAGCAACTGTATAGGGAAAACTGTGGCTCAGAAAAGTGGGAAATGGGTGTAAACTGTTAAAGTTATGTATTCCTGCAAAGCTGATAATTTCACGACTGAATGCAGAACGATGAGATGAAGTTGCTGCTGTCCTGTAGGCAACTGCTCTGCAAACCTCAGCTAACAAGATGTTCCCCAGTGTTTTCTGTACTTGTAGAGTTGCCTGGCTCTTACATGTTTGTGGCTTTTGCTGGAAATTTAAAATAACCCAGTTAGCTGGGAGTGGGATGGAAGGCAATGTTGGGGAGGGCTTAGATGGGCTGTGTCTCAGCACAAATCAGCAAGAGCTGTACATAGTGGGAATTCATATATTCTCCTTGTCAAGACTGAAATCAAATAAAACCCCAAATACTTTGTGTTTTGAAAGTTGTAGTTATTTAAGCTCTGGGTCTAGCTGGGGTTGCAAGCGGAGCAGCTCTGCTGTATTTGTCGATCGAGCGCCCAGATGGGGACTTCCTCGCTCGTACTCTGCTGCAGAAAAAGCCTGGCAGGAAAGGTTAGGGGAGTTTCAAAATATTTCTCTAGCGCAACATTCTTCCAGTGGAAAAATGACTTCCTCTCATTAAAATTCAATTAGTTTGGAGGCTGTGTGGATCTCTCTGTATGGCTGGGGGAGTGCTGGGTAGGTTTGAAAAGGGGCCAAGCCTGGAGCCTAGGTTATACAAGTTAAGTTTTGTGCTGAGCTGTTGTTCAAAACAGAAGTTTACAAATGTCAGGACAGGCTCTCGCGCCGGGGTTGGGAAGTGGCGGCCGGCTTCAAGCTGTGACTGAGGGGATGCTGTTGTGAGACAGCAAAGGGCTTTTTGCGGTGAGAGAGGCAGAGAGAAAAGAAATAGCCCATGGTGCAGGATAAACATTGTCTCTCTGCTTGCAGGCTGTAGTAAGCAGCGTTCCTGTGGCTACAGCAGCACTGGAAGGAAGTCAGACATGTGAATGTATCTCATCTTTAGAGGGATTAACTGTTTCTTTTGATGTGCTTTTTAAAAATGCATTAGAAACCAAGTCCTAGCACAGCCTAATGGGTTAGGCGCAGGAATAGAGAGAGGAGGAAGTTTGGGAAAGTCCCTTTCCCAGAAAGCAAAGCATTTTCTGCCGAAAACGCAGGGAGACTTCCCAAAACGCCCTGGTGATGTGATGGCCCTGCTCCTGCCTCCGCTCTGCACCGCAGGAGCTGCCTGTCCAGTGCCCGTGGTCTAGCGCGGGACTCGCCTTTTTGTGCAGGATCCCCTTGGTTCTTGTGTGGATAATGAGAAACTGGAAGGGTGAGCCCATCTCTGCTGGCAGCAGCCTGTCGATCCCAAGGCTGACCCCTGGTAGCCTGTGCTGGGGTAAGAGCTTGAGAACAAGTTGAGGGCTTGGCAAGCCAATGCTTTGCTCGCTTGAGGGTTTACTTGGCTGTTACACACATTTCTGTTGCATATTGTACCCATTCACCATGGCTATGGGCTATTTGGGTGCTTCGTGGGCTTTCATCTGAGATTGTCCTTGGAAGATGCTCATGCCAAGGGATTTCTGCTCCATGCACAGCTCATTGCTGGGTTCAGGGGGCAGCACCCATCTCCCTGGGGCTTGCTCCCTCCATCAGGGTGAGCAGTCAGGCTTGAATATGGTCTCTCTCCCACCCCCAACTAAAGCCTGGCAAGGCTTTGATGTATTTAGCTAAAACACATGCAGTTTGCTTAATCCATTTGACCACCATGTCCCAGGACTGTGGGGATGGCACCTCCCCATGGGGTGGCTTTTCCAACCTGCCGTTTGCTGTGGTGGGCTGGTGGAAAAGCAGTTCAGCCGGCTCTGGGCTGAAGGAGTCATTCTGGTTTAGCAGATGTGGGTTGAAACAAAGTTCAGGTCCTGGCTCAGCAAGGTCGCTGGTGCTGCATTTCAGTCCCAGAAGCGGCTGTATTACAGCAGTGAACGGAGAAATCCCATAACCCACAGCCGGAGGATCTTTGTGAATGGAAAGTGCTGCACAATGTCTGTGGCAGGTAAATGTTGTTGTCTCTGGGCTGGATTAGGTGAACTTAACCCCTTTGCAATGGTGTTTTGACGCACCTCATGTAATCCCATAGAAGTTTGGTTTCTGCAATAGCGTGTGCCCCAGCCCTGTTTTACGGCTTAGCATTACTCTGTAGAGCAGCACTTACAGCAATGGGCTGATGAACAAAATGAAATTTGTCCAAATCTTGCCAAAGTCCCAGATATGCGATGTTTTCCATATTTCTGCTGCAAATCCCTTTTTGTCTTCTGATCTGTCAGGAAGAGACTATTGCGTGAGGCTGCTGTGCTGATAAAAGTACTGTACAGCACCCGGCTGGCAGAGTTAGCATTGGCAGCATTAAAATTGTGGTGTGGACAATGGTAAAAAAACCTGAGTAGGTTTTGGTAAAACTGCTGAGGGTACCCTAGTAACAAGCGAGTACATCTGATGTAAGTTATTTTTGGTTCATCTGTTTAAAATTTTGCAGGATTGTCCCACAAGGTAACTGGTGTGTAACCTTCTGGAAATAATGTTGGTTTGCAGTAGTGTCTGGTATTGGGGTAGATGAAATTAGTTTTTTCATAAGTGGAAAAGCTCAGTGCATGTGTATATTGCTTTTTAATGTTTGTCTTTTACTGTTGGTTCCTCTGGAGATAAGAGGAGCTTATTTTGCCCAGTTGAGTACCATAACTGTCTCTCATTGGTCTAGTTGGTACTATAAAACCAAGTGGGTTTCCTCTGATCCTGCCAAACAAGGTGCAAAGTGAGAAGGTCTTGGACACCTGCAGACACTGTTCTGCCAAGGCAGTGAAACTGTGAGGGGCTGACAAAGTATTCACTACTAGCTTATGCCAAAGCTTGTCCTGGGATGAGATATGGCGTGCTGCTGGGCTTTGGATGATGCTGAAAGGATGGTGCTTTTTATTCTCTTTCCTCCTTTGTCTTTTGGAAGACCACTAGTGAAATCAAGACATCAGAAATGGAGGAAAAGCAATTTGTGCTGGGGTGAGCCAAAAAGCTTGGGCAAGATGCCAGAGGTGCTCTTAGGGCTGTTGAATGTTTCAAGGTGTAACAAGACAAAGCAGAATAGATGCCTCAATGGTCTTAGCTGAGACATTGGGGCTGTTCAGGTGCTGTGTTGCTCTTGGGTTGAAATGCCAACTCTCTTTTCATCTTCTGGCTTGTTTACACTTAAACAACTATCACTGTGGTTGATAATCCCAGATTTCATTTCACTGTCATCAGGGTTTTCTCCCTCCCTTCCCATGCTCTTGGCTGTAACATTTCCAGCTCTGGAAAGTGCTCTTATCTTTAAAGTTTCTGTACATTATTTTTTTCAGACACCTCTGAGGTTATAAGATTGGATCAATAACTTTTGCTTTAGTGAAAGGTGTACAAATGAAAATGGGGTTCTTATACACATAGGCACATCTTATGGTATTTTTTTTTGTGTTTGAGGATAGAGAGGTTTAGGGCTCCCCTTTTGCAGGCAGATCTGCTGTTAATATATCAAATAGCATCTATTTATTATCGCAGGAGGACAGCTATGCTGCTAGTACAACGGGCTTTGGAGAAAGCCAGATCGGTGGTACCTGCAATATTTGCAGACTTTCTCAGCTCACGGGTGCAAATGTCCTGTGGGAACCTCAGCTCTGAATCCGTGTCTGGTTCACTTCTAGACCCAGGCTTGCCTCGGCACGGCTGTCGTCACCGCTCCTGTTTGCAGGAGGCTCTTGTGCAAATGGAAACAGAGCGGTGGCAAGGTACGGAGCACACGGGAAAGCTTATTTATATGTTTATGGGAGAAGCAACAAGGTCCCCAATATTCTCAAACCAGAAGCATCTTAACGTGGCTCCACTGAGCTCAGTGAGGCTTCTCATGAGTGTGGCATTGAACCCATCGTGTTCTGCAAGATCTGGGCTTAGTCTGGAGGGTCAGGAAGGAACTGGGCAGAGCTCATGCTTATTAAGTTTTTGTTAACCTTCAAAAAGCCTTTTTTTTATTAAGGTTTTTTACTAATGTGAATTTCTCTGTCAAGATGCACCAGAGGTACATGCTCCTGTGTATTTTTCCCTACCTCAGCAGACTGTTGGAAGTGGCTAATTTACAGCTCTGGCTGCCTGCTTTCCTGGCCCTGCCAAATCTGATTTCACCTCTTTTGCCGAAGAGCCTTTCAGGGAGTGCAAAGAGTCGACGTTTTACACCACAAGCATATACCATGGTGTGAGATGATGGAAAATAAAACATTCTGAGCCAGTATTAGGATTTCTTTATGGAAGATGTCTGTAGCTTTCCCCAGTCTCCTAATAATTCTCTATCTAGTTGCTGGTTTTCTCGTCATTTCTTCTGCTTTTGTTTTTTTTAAAGGGATCCTCTTTAGCAAAATGGTGCATTTGAGACATATGGATTAAATCACAGAATTAGGCTCTTCCAGAAGAGCAATGCTGCCTAGAAAATGTCTACAATTATTGAGGATTATACCTCTGGATGGGTTTGCAATTAATGGTGAGATTTTCTTGCCAGAGTCCAAGCAATGCAGTCAGTCTAATCAAAACCCAAATGTGATATTTGGCTCCATTTGGCAAGGTCTCGCACATGGCATTGTCTTACACAGGTGCCCAGGGACGTCATCTGGTTTTATCAGTGTGTCTGTACTGAGGGAGGAGCAGGACCTGATCCAGAATAAGAATTGCAAAACAGCTTGTAAAAGTTAGTCTGTGCTTCAGGTGGTTTCACTTGAATCCTAAACGGACACCATTTCATCTGACCTCTATCTGTCAGATGCCAGCAAGGAAAGTGAGGATTTTAGGTGAAAACATCAGATTAATTGTTTGCATACACTTTCCTCAAACTCTTGGTTTTCACTTAGATTTCCTGGGTAATTGGCAGTTTAGCCATCTGGACTGCAGTCAAGCTTTGTGACTGGGTCAGGGTTGCCTGTAATGATGTAGCCTTATTAGTCACGATTACAAAATACACATATTTAGTGTTTCTAACTTTTTTGATTTGGGGTTTTTTTGGTCAGTGGTAAATTCCATTTCGTGAACTGTGAAAGAAACTGTGCATTGGCACGTGTGGATATTACTGCAGTTTGCTGATATCGAATGCCATCCGGTCTCTGATAGCATACAGTGTGTGGTGAGATGTGCTTTATTGTTCAAACAGAACATAAAAGTGCTTTTGTTGATGTTTAACAGTTCTGCGGTGCATCGTTTATCTTTTAATATGGCCACGTTAAGCATCAGCCTGGGAAGCTGCCTGGTCTTATTGCTGCTTGCAGCGTGTCCAGAGTCGAGCCCCAGTCTTGCAGGAGGAGCCGCACGGGTTTCATCTCTGGATGGGTGCTGTTGGGTGTTACCCTCGAGGCAATGGATGTCTCTTGCTGGGTGGGGGCTGCTGCGAACTTCCAGCGACATGTTGTGTCAAATGTGGTTCTGACTGCTGGGAGTTGGGATTTCCCCTCGGACACCTCTTAGTTAATGTGAACAACCCTCCTTTGCACTCGGTAAGATACGGCATGTGCTGTGATTTAAAAACACGGTGGAGTGGTGGCCCTTAAGCCGTACTGATCTTGAGGTAGCGATAAGGGGAAGCTGTGGTTGCTCAAAGCATTTGATGCTCCCCGTGTCCAGCAGAGGAGATAAAAGGAGGACTCTGCACGGAAGGAGATGGGGAGAAAGCAGAATCCCGGGAAGCCTGGCAGTGTGTAACGGCGGGGTGCGTGGCTGCCTGGCCTGCTGCAGGTGTGCACTGCTAGTCTGGGAGGGGGACTTAGTCCTTTCAGTGTCATCCTGAGGAGGGGCTTTTTAATCGATGCTTCACGTGCAGTCCCATTTGTGCAGTACCTGTGGGCAAGTGTGTGGCCGAGCCTGCTGTCTAATATAGAAATCTCTTGGGTACGGGCTGAGTATCTGGAGTGCTGGCAGGGCCAGAC
This sequence comes from Pelecanoides urinatrix, assembly GCA_013400755.1. NCBI lineage: Eukaryota > Metazoa > Chordata > Aves > Procellariiformes > Procellariidae > Pelecanoides > Pelecanoides urinatrix. The sequence goes on along the minus strand of VZTQ01007463.1, from coordinate 173,053 downwards.
AGTGCTGAGGAACCTTGCGGGGAGCCCTGCTCCCGGTCACAAGCCCGGGTGCAGCCATGGGATGGTGTTGACTGTAAATGGGAAAAGGCACCCAACCCTGAGCAAGTGCTTGTTTGAGGGGTCCTTCCTCACAGTTTTGTTAGTGAATGCTGAGGATACGGGGTACTTGGTGCTCATGAAAATCCAGGGTTAATGCCTTCTGTGAATGGCCAGTGAGGGACATGGGACCTCACCCCGGTCTGAGGAACCGCTGGCTTCCCTGTTGGCTCCTGGACAGCGGTCACAATAACAGCAATGTGCCGTGACGCAAGGGACTACTGAAGTGGGAAACAAACAAGTTTATTATTATTATGCTTAAAATAGGCACTTTTTGGAGCCTGATGGTTGCCTTACTAGGGACTTCTGCAGGCTAGTTGGTTTGGATGAGCTTTTGCCATTTTGGAGGGCATGGGCAAGGATGCTGAGTGGGAAGGATGCTAAGCGATACCATGCAGGGCTCCATCACTGCTGTCATCTTGGGCCATGACATGGAGAGGACAGGCAGGCTGTTGCCCACCTGTCTCTGACCTGGGGTACCTCCTGCAGAGTGGGGTAATCAGTTGAAACTGCTGATGAGGAAAACTTGAGTGGTCTCTGGAAGGCAAAGCTCATCCTTCAAAACAATTTCCATCCACCACAGGGATTGTGGGGTTTGGGGAGCAGAGTTCGTGTCTAGTTGTTCCTGATGTTCACCTGGCAGAGTTTTGTATTTAAATGCTGGCAGGCAGCAAGCCAGGCAGGCTCGTTACCCATGATGGATGCTGTTAGGTGTGGTGTCATTACTCTTTCAGCTGACAGCTTGGTTTGTAGTTTGCTTCCCCCCCTTGGATAGCAGGAGGGAGGAGGAGGAGGGGGCTCGGTTTCTTCCATGGAAACTCTGAGGTGCAGAAGGCTGATTGCTGAGCCCAGACAGGGTGATGTAATGCTGGAAACCTGCTCCTCTCCGGTGACATCATGCCAAGGTTTACAGTGGTGTTGTGGACATGGATGTCTGCTGGGAGCAGGCAGCAGGATGGGGCTTCAGCAGCAGAAAAGGCACTGCAAAGGGACCCGGAGTGTGTTAGAAAGGCACTGAAGAGGCGAGCAAATGGACATGTTTAGGAAAGATGATTTTCTTCAGCTTGAGCATGGGGGAAAAGCCAAATACTCATGCTATTGGGGAGAAGTTTCCAGCTGAACTTTGGCAGCATCACTATGCAATATGTAGAAGTGATTATTGAGAGCAGAGCGTGATAGTGTGCCACTGGCCCAAATCAGTGCATGTTTCCCCTTGCCTGTTAATTTGGGAACCTTGTTCTATGTGGAAGGTGACACACCAATTAGTCTTATATGTATAAAAATGAATTTCTGGAGCAGAAGCCTGTGGACAGGAAAACATCCCCTTTCTTCTGTGTACAAAAATCTGGATTCATTTGCTTTGCTGCAGCAAACTGTTATAGCAAGTACAGACTGGTCTGAGCCAAACTCGTGGGAGAGCCACTGTGTTGAGGAAGAGGGTGGTGAGCATTGAGCTCTGCAACAAGCTGGTCAGGCAGGGAGGTGGGCTTGTGTCCTTGTTGACCTGGCAGTGCTCAAGCTGAGGTTTCTTTGAAATTTAGGGCTTTATTGCTATTGTCCCATCTTTACAGGACACTGCTTGAAGTCTTCATTTCTCTAAGGTAGGGGTTTATGCACATACCTCTCATTGCAGTGAGGACAGAGTAAACCCAGCATAGCAAAGACCATCCTAACTAGAAGCCTCTTAGCTGACTTTGTGTTCAACCCATTCCCTTGTCATTTAGGTATGAACAAATGAAACGCGTGTTCCTTACACATGGTGAGGCTTTTTTTTTTGAGGCAGTCTGGGCTGCTTGCCAAAGCCCAAAGGAAAATCCTAGCCCACTCCAGACATCCCCAGCGTGCAGGTGTACTACTTACTTTGACAGAGCCGAGCGGGATCGAATGTATATGTTCACAATAAATACATCACCCTGGGGATGGGAGCTGGAAGAGGGTATTCCTAATGAGTTGTGCAGAATATTGGATGGGATTTGTGTATTTGTGTGTATGTGTGTTTTCTATTCCCTCCAAGAACATGGAAAAAAGTCTCTAACCGTGGGCTCATTGTTCCCCACACGTAGCCACATACTGGCTGTGGTTCAGGAGGTCAAGTCCGCTTGAACAAACAGTGCTTTGGCCACTGAAGCGAAATGTGTGGGGAGATGAGAGAATTTGTGGTGAATATTACTTTTGTGCACTGTTCTCTGCTCTGGAATGTCTGCAAACATATCAAGGTTTTCCTGAGGCTTTGATGCCTTGCATAAGCAAATTTATCTGCAAATTGTTTACCCTCTTCCAGCTTGCTGTTCAGAATACCGAAATCTGAGCTGTGATGCTCGGCTACTGCTGGTCACGCTGTATCCTGTTCCTTAATGGGTTTTGTTCAGATAACCACATTTCTGGGCTGAACTTCACATCTGCTCTTCAGGCCAGAGAAGGGTGTACAAACCCAGCTCCCTTTCTTGGGATGAAAAGCTTGGCTAGTGCCTAATTAGCTTTGTTATGGGAGCTAGATTTTTGTGTTTAAACACAAGACCATTTGAACGCCGAATTTGAATGGAAGATGCTGCACAGAGGTTCTCTTGCAGGAATAAAAAAAAAATCATCTTTCATGGACAATTAGCAGTGGTAAAATGTAATTGCAGAAATACTTTGGAGCATGGAGGTGAGAGGTGTGTGAACATCGACAAAGGAGATGGTCCAGTTCCCTGGAGAAAGGTGTCCGGGGGAGCGATGCTCTGCCTGGGTGCACACTAGCTCGGTTACCCTTTTTCAGCTCTTTCCTGAGCAGCACTGGCCAAATTTGCAGCAATGGTGGGAAATGGCAATAGGAACCTGCACAAAAGCTTCCTTCTCGGGTGGTCCCAGCAGATGTATCCTGCTCAGCGCTCCATGGTTTGGTGATTGTCACCAGCCAAATGCAGGAAAAATTCTTTCCCAACCAAAATTTGGTGTTAAGTGAAATGCTGAGTGTGTCAGCAGATATCCCCATGGCTAAGCACGTAATCCCACTTATATCCTGAGATAACTTTGGCAGCCAAGTCTATTTTTCCCCCATTCCCTTTAATCCATAAAACCTGGATTCTGTATTTACCTCCTGGGGCAGAAAACATTCCAAGACCTGATTAAAAGCCTCTGTGTATACAAAACCCTTGATCTTGAGCCACCTCGGTGTGGAGGGCTGAGGATAGAACCTCAGGGTGGATCCTGGGGTTGTGGCAGTCGGGGGATGGAAAAGCCTGTCTGTGGGGCTGAGAAAAATGGCAGCTCAGCTTCCAGATTAATTCAGTTATGAGGGGAAAAAAAAAATGAAGTAAAAGCAAGGGATGTGCAGCTTTTGGGTACCTTAATACTCAGAAGAGCTCCAGCTGTTGTGGGATGGGAGCAGGAAGCCCTGATGTGCTGCTAGAAGCAAAGAGCTGCCCTTTGGTGATGGAAGTGAGCCCAGACTGGGGGAGGCTGAGGCTTTCCAAAATGAGCCGTGCGTGGGCTTTGGAGCTGTCTGAGGGCTCGCCTGGGGTTTTGTACTGGAGTTTGGGAAGTGTTTAGGGAGAGAGGAGGGGAGAGAATGGGAAATCCATGGAGCAGCAGCATGGGGCTGCCCTCGCAGGAGCGGTGTGAATTGTCCGACAGAGCTGCGAAATGCTGTCTGCTGTGTTTGACCATCACGGATGGTCATGGCTAGATGCTTGATGGAGACCTTAGGTTGGATTTCTTTCCTGCCACCTCCTCCTTTTTTGTACCAAGACCGGCTGCTCCTTAAGTCTCTCTTGAGACTGTTCACCACCTTCCCTAGACCCTCTCTTTCCCTTTGTGTCCCTCACCTCCGTCGTAGCCAGGGGTGGGAATGAAGCCCAAAGTTCTGGGTCATTGGGACCAACACCTCCCAGGCAGACACCGTGACCCTTTTTGCACAGGGCTGAGTAAAAACTGAGCAACTGCCTCCACTTTGGCTCAGCGCAGCTGAGTTTTCAAATGTGTAACTTAAGCCAAGAGCTTTACTTTACTACATATTTTCCACTGTGAGAGAGTTCCCCTTACAATACGCTGGCGTATCCAGCTTCGTGTGGGCGTCGCAGCCAGCAGAAGCTGATCTTGTTCCTAATTTTCCATAGATGAAAGGGAAATAAATCAATGTGAAACCGGAGCCAGGAAACGGCATCGTTCAGCGCGGAGGGGGAAGACACAAAAGAGCAACGCCGCGATGTGCTGTGCTGCAGCTTGTAATGGGGGAGAATCTGTTTCTAAACTATCCCTTATGGTTCACACATATGTCATTGAAAAATAACTTCTATAGGAAAAACCAGCCCTTTAGCTCGGTTATTAGTGGATTATTTGATTTGGATGGAGGGAGGAAACTTGGAAGAGTGTGATCAGCCCTCGGTAAGGCGGTGACATCAGGAGATGAAGTTGGATGGGGGAAACGCGGCACTAAATGAAATGGTAAAGAAAATAGGGAACTTGAGTATGTGGTCAGGTCTGCATGACCACAAGAAGGAGGGGAAAGGCTGGGCAGCCTTTGGCAGCCTTGTGGGCTCTAATTTGGGTTTACGTGGAGTTTTCAGAGGCTGCACGCTCCCCTCCAGGCTGCATCTCTTCTCCGAGGAAAACGCTGCAATTTCCTCATTTTATGAGAAATGTAGCCTGGATAAAAGGGCACTGCCCAGAGCTGACCCTCGGACTGCGGGTGGGGACACCAGCCAGGCTGCGGGGCTGCTGGGACCCTGCTGCGATTGCGGATGACCTTCGGGTGGTGACAACTGGGACCTGGAGAGTGGTGGCACTGGTGGGGGAGAGCCGGGCTGCCCTGGGCTACCTGGTGCTCAAAGAGCAGAGGAGGACAAGGGGAAATGGGGACTTGGGTTTCTCCCAGGGATTCCTAATGGATGTGATGAGGAAAATGGAGTAAATAACATTTTTTGAGCCTGTTCTGTGGAGCGCAGGATATTGAGCATATGCTTCAGAAAGGCAGTGTTATTTGGAATACACCGGATGCAAAATGGGGTGTTATTTCAAAATTGCTTATTGTTTTGTCCTCTCCTTCTCAGCTTTATTAACTGCTAGTTAAAGGGCTGGCAGCTCATGATAGACAATGACATCCATTCATTTTGTCCTATTCATTTCTCAGAGGCCTGGGCTGGGCTTTTGTGGTGTGGTTTTTTTTTTTGCTTAATTTCCATGCTGGACAGGGGAAGGTCGGGCTGACAGTGTCCTCCCTTTATGTAAATGCCTCCCACAACGTGTGCAGGCCATCAGTTCACAGCTTTCCAGGGTGCCTGAACGTGGGGTTTGTGGGATGCTGCCTGTGGGGCTGTTGTCCTGGCAACGCCGACCTGAGCTGGTCCCCTCGCCCCGGGGTCCCCTCGCCCCGGCCTCGGGGCACCACCAAAGCACTTGGCACCCTGATGGAGGGCAGCGGTGTGGGTGCCAGCTGCTGCCCGCTCCCCCCCTGCACCGCAGAGCAGCAGGCAGGGTGTGCATGCAGAGGAGGGGAAAATCTTTCTTTATTTACTTTTTTCCCCCACTGCAACCACTGAAGTGAAGCCAAATTTTGCCTGGTTCTGGTACCTTCCCAGCAGTTGGCATCACTGGTCGGCGGGGTCTGAGCCCCGCTGTCACACTGGGCTTGTGATGGCTGTCAGGGCGAGCACCACCTTGTCACAGGGTCCCGTTATTTTATCTTTGCATGAAAATTTCTTTCCTTGACTGTCAAGAGGAGGCTGCACTTGCAAAAGCCCGTTGCTGGGTGTCTCCTGAGTTGCTCTGCTTAAGCATATCTGTGGAAGCAAACTTTTTGAGCAAATATTAAGAGATTTTTTTTAATAGTCCAATTTGCTGCTTGCAAGGGTTTAGAAGCATAATCTGACTTGATGCTTCAATTAGGGAACAAAACCACACTGTATGAATAGACCTGAGCTAAATCAGCTCCTATTGGAAAACAATTGGAAGGAACTGCTTGAAAAACTTCTGCTGTGGAGTTATTCACACTTGTTATTTTGCGAACACTTTGGAATAGACAATAACTTAAAAGGAAAAAAGAAAACTGTGTTTAAATTCTGGATAACTTTTGGGTTTTTTGAATAATCTGTTGCTATAAAGTCGCTCTCAGCTGGTGGTATTAATATTGTAAACAGATGGTGGGTGCATCTATTAAAGGATACCTGTGAACTCAGTAGTACCAATTTTTGAGCGGTTTTTAAGTGTTCCTTTCAAAGCTATCCTATTCCTGGCTATTTACACTATTCCTGACTGAGCATTCATAATCCGGAGGGGGGGGGACCAACAGCTGTATAGCGACCATGCTATAAGGGTGGTATTTGGGCTGGATGTAAAGACAGTGACAACAGAGCACATGGTGATTGTGGGGCCTCTATTTTTAGGGATCAATGCTGTAATTTGTGTGGAGTATGACATAAATGCTGATTTTAAGTTACCAAATGAAGAGTTTGAAGGCAGAAATCAGAGAGTGACAAGCGGCTGTGTGGTCATGTAGAAAAAAATAACTCTCAGGGTTTGATCCTAGTGTGTTTGCTGGAGAGCCAGTAATGATTACAAGTCTGTGCAGATGGATAAGCCGCTCTTTGAGTGAAGGGAGGGTGCCTGGGTGGCAATGCCGGCCTGAATGTGGCCGACATCTGGTGACAGGTAGCAGCAAACCCTTGGGCTCTGCCATGTCCCATGACGTTCCTCTCGGAGCTGCCAGGGGAGCTGGGAAGCTGAGGCCTGGAGGTGCTTCGTTTTCTTCTCCGTTCTTCTTGGGTCTGGAAAACTGAGGAGAAAAGGGTGTTTTCCGTGTATAGGCAGAAATGCAAGAAGAACTGCTTATTTTGTGGTGCTTCAGCTCATCTTTCCCTAGTTACTGTGGGAACTGGGAATCTCGGAGATGCCTTGAGATTAGTCAGGTCTAGATTCCTAATTTATGTCTCATGGTTGCTTAAACTTTTCTTATGGTAGGAATACTAAAGAGATGTGTTCTTGTTGTGCGTGCCTATATCTAATCAGATGTGAACTTGCTGCAAAGCCTCCCCTCAGACAATGAACTTGTATGATGCCTTTCTTTCACCTGGCTGTCCATTTCCATGACATTTATAGGAGTTTAATTATCTTGAGCCTTTTTTCCTCTGTCAAAAGGGATTGAAATCAGCTATCAGATTGAAGTGTTATTGAGATAGACGGACACACCTGTGGCTGCATGAAGATCACACATGGCTTGCTTTCAGGGGAAACCAGCCAAAAAAAATGCACTGCTGTCCTAATCAATTCATTAGAGAATGCTTCCTCATGTGTTCGTTTAAACCTTCAAATTAAATAACTCTCAATGTGGTTTCTGGTATACACAAGAGATGAATATTTAGTTGCTAGCAGTTGTAATTTCAGAGGTGGCCAGAAGGCTGGGTTGTTTTTTTTGGTGAAGGTGTTCCCTTCTAGCATGCCTGCACTGCGTACAACAGCTCTACTCCAAATATGCCTCCAGGTAGGATCCTTGCAGGGAGAGACCCAGTTCAGCTCTAGCTTCTTGTGCTGGCAAAAATGTAAGAATTGATTCTGCCTAGCTGAACAGAGGCAACATTGAAGATCCCACACAAGGAGCATGCACAGACCAGGTCTGCTAAGGACCTACACCAGGTCTGACCTTAACATCTCACACATTCTCTAGGAGATGGTGCAAGTGTGCCAAGTCCTTCTGCCACGCTGGCCCTGCATGCAGAGTCTAAACCTGTTTTTCTCTCATTCCAGCTCTTCTCAGAATTGGGTTTCCTATTTTTCAGTTAAGACTGGAGAAGGGAAAAGAGAGTCAGACTATTTACCATGTTCATGGGAGTTTTGGAGCAGCCAAAGAAAACTGAGTCACTTTGGAAGGGTTCTCTGCAGTCAGGTTTTTTACCTTTTTTTTAATCTTCCCCTGAAATAGAAGGAACACCTTTGCCTAGCCAGCAACTCAAAAATAAACCAGCAAAGGAGTTATTTCTTCCAGTAAAGCCTGGTTAGTAGCATGGTCTAGATAGATCCCATTGCAAGGTTTCCATCCCACAGCTATGAGAACTGCAGGGACCTTTGGTGACGTAGTCCCAGCAAGCCAAGGGACTCAGCTCCTGTCCCACTTTCTGTTCTTGGGGAAGGTGTTACTGCAGGAGATCTGTAAATGGTTCTTGAGAGAAGAGTGCCAGCTGAGGATGGTCCCCAGCTGGCCAGGAGAGCCACAGCAGGCTGCTCATTATAGATGGATGCAGTTCTTCATCCCCCAGCCCTAAGGGTCCCCTGGAGCTGGTGTTCACCAGCTGAGGGTCTGGGCTGCTTGCACTGCTGGGGCTAAAATCAGAGCACTAGTGGGTACCATGAGCAGGTCTTGTGGCTTGGCTTTGTATCTGCTGCAGGTGATGGAAATCCCAAAGATGATTAGGGTTTGGCTTGGGTGACTGGTGAGGGGGGGGTAAATGCCACATGCTCAGCTGGCTTCAAGGCTGGTGGAGAGCAGTGGTGTCCTCCAAAGGGCTGGGTGGGACAGGGAGCCTGCCCTGGGCTGCAGGTTGCTTCATGGTAAGATGAGTGCCTCTGGCATGGGCTCCCGCGGCTGTGCTGGCCAGGTCAGGGTCCATCCCTGCGGATGTGGCGGGCGGTCGGTGCTCCAGTGGGAAACACGTGCTCCGCTCCGGAGGTGATGCCCAGGCGCTCTATAAACACCCAGCAATATTGTGTTTGACATGTCCCAGCTTTCACAGGAAGAGGCCGGGGATAAGGATTAAGCCCTGGCTTCAGGAAAGCGGCTAGGGATATGTCAGGCTTTAGCTGTGTGCCAGAAGTGGGAACTAAGTCATTAGGAAGTCAGTCTTTCAAAAATACCCAAATCTGCATGCTTTCCTCCTCTCTCAGTGGAGGAGCTCGTTTAAGTTAGCAGTGCTTAACATCTGCATCTATAGATGTCACACTTAAAAATATATATGCTTAGATATGTAGCATGGATGTGCAAAACATGTATGCAAGCACTGCGGCTGCAAAGTGGAGCTTAGAGAAGCAAAGGGGCTGCGGAGGAAAGTGTCCTTGTCACCTGTGCACCACATGAGGTGTGGAAGTACTCTGGAAAAGTATCATGTTCTTGGGTAGTAATTAAAGACTATATGCTAATATGTCCATACAGAGTGATGGATTTAGGGTGTGCAACCTTAAATCTGGTATTCCTGATATTTTGGAACCCTTGCAGCTTTAATTTTTAAAAATTGTGTATGTGTGTGCGCAGGCAGGTTGCTTTTTAAAAGAAAAATTGCAAAATCGGCTTCAGCCATATGGTCTCACATTGACATCTATAAAGTTTATCAGCAAGCATGGGACATGTGTATGGGCACCTGCATGCATGTATGCATATGTGTACATATATGAAACATCTGTTATGGGTAACCTAACATGCAGCTGCTACTTTAGAGAGAAAATATTTACTTCAATGTGATGAAATTTGAACTAGAAGTCATGCAGTTTAACAAAAACGTGTGGTTTGGATTCCTTGTTCTTCGCATATGTTTCTAATCTGCTGAGGGGGGGGTCAGACCATCTGCCCAGAACACACAATTTAGAAACAAAAAAAGTTTAAAAATGCTCATTTTGCAAATATAAAGACTGACTTTACAATAGGAAAATGAAATTTGAAAGTAATGTTCTCTTTATTGGGGTGGAGAGAGGTGGGACTGTCAGGGGGTTTTCTTTTCTTTGGGTTTTTTCCTTGCCTTTAAAAACCTGAACTGTGCGCTATTATTTTTCCCCTCTTTGCAAAAAAGCTGCAGAAACCTTTCATATTATTTTTGCCTATGTTACCACAGCGCTTGGCTGGGCTGCTGAGAACGAGTGAGTATAAAGCAGCCTTTTGTCACACCAGTCTACGCACCCCTGTCTGTCCGTCCATCCTTCCAGGCTGGGGCCGCAGAGTAGGGGAAGCTGTTCAGTTACATCCCACTTTTGATGTGCGTAACGGATTGTTTCACACCCAAAAATCCTAGCAGATAGGTTGCGCTTTGTTTAACAGACATAAATATATAAAAATAGCCAGTGGAGCTGCGTATCTGAGCATGACGGTTGTTGATTTAAGGATATTTGTCTCTTTGGGTGGTTTTAGCAAGTCTTTGTATTTGCTTTATTTCTTAAGACATCTTGGCTGCCTTTTCCTTTCCTGCAGTCCCTACTGCTTGGCTGCTGCTTTGCCCAGGGCATACCTTCCCCTCCCATTGAAAGAGTTACGGTGTTTGTGCTTGCTCAAAAGAGGAGGAATGCAGACAAACCAAGAGCGGAGCGCTGGCCCCGTGGATGGCAGCGGTTTTAACAGGGACCTGGGTGAGCAGGGAGCTTGAAGTGGAAGGGAAAAACAAAGCCTGCAAATATTTTGTTCTAACAGACTGCAGTGTGTGGTGGTGATGCCACCGTGTTTGATGTAAGGCTGCCGGCATGGAGCTGTGAGGGTAAACAGAAGCCGAGGAGTCATTTCTCCTCTGGGTGGGTCCTGCTCCCTTGTGCAATTAGCTGCAACGGTTATTAAAAGTACTCGTCTGCTTCTCAGGGCAGCCTATGGAGCACGCAGCCCACGTCTGGTGGTGTGCAGGACCAGACGTGAGTCAAGGGAAAGCTGGACACGTCCCCCAGTACGTGCGTGGGACGGACGCTGCCTCCTGCTCTGCACTGCCTGACCCGGGATGCTCCTGCCGGAGCCTCTCGGCCGGCCTTGTAAGGACAAGAGACTGAAACCACAGTCCAGTTTCTGCTGTGTTGGCCACGTCTACCTTCAGATTTTTTTTTCCTATTTTTTTTTTTCTAGCTTAAATTTTCCCACTTGCTGGAGAAAATCCCCCTTGCCACCGGCAGCCGTGCCTCTCGTGCCGCCCGGCTCCGCAGGTCCTGCCGCATCCCTGCGGCGGCTGGAGGAGGGCGGCCCCGAGGGATGCTGTGCTGTCCCCGCAGTGGCTTTTCCAGCTCTGAAACAAAAACCCTGGAGAAACACATTGCTGTGATAGCCTTGCAGTAAATACTTTGTAGATTTGATGCTTTCTGTGCTTCTGCCAATGCCACCTGTTTTCCAAGCTGCCTCATTCTTAAGGATTGTTTTTCTCTCTGCCCTGTGTCCCCTAAGTTCTTGGATCTTAATTAGATGACAGGTTGCTAATTTGCCTTATCTGGGTTTTTCCACCCATTTGGTAAATTTTCGAGCAAAAACTGTCCTCCAAGGTCTAGGCATTGGCTTTTAGCTGGGAAAGACACGTCACCCACTGGAAGCAATGCTCATTTATCGCTTACGGCGGGAGCTGCCGGGTAACAAATGGTGCGATGTGCACGGAATGGTTCATCTGAGCACTGCGGCCCCGCTCAGTCTGTTAGGGTCAAGGTTGAGTAAGGTGAACTACAATTGCCTCGAAGCATAAAGCAGCCCCAGAGCCTTTTGGGATCTTTAAACTGGTGATTAGATGTCTCTTCTGAAAGGATGGAGGTTTCAATTAGGCAAAATGCCTGGGGATGAATCAGTGTTGGCAGTGAAGGGATGGGGAGCTGGTGCAGGGAGGATGGGACCGTGTGGTGGGTCTGGAGCTTGGCTTGGGCTCTTGCTCCATCATTAAACATCTATTTGAGCTTGGTCACGTTTTTTCACCTTGTCCTGTTTCTGTTCTCTTCAGGATGTTGCCAGTCCCTACACGAGAAGCTCTCAGGGCAGGACGTGATGGTTAAGTGGACCGGGGGTAGCAGAGGGCTGGGGGACTGTAGAGAAGTTACATGGGACCGGAGAGAGCACGGGGGCTCTGGGCTGTCAGGATTTGGTGAGGATTCCAGGGAAAGTGGCAGGAAGAAGTCAGCAATGATTAATGGGTTTGACAAACTCAGCCATTTGGAAAGGCAAGAAAATCTTTCACCCGTTGAGGATAAGAAACCGGAATGGTGGATGGGTCTGTCCGTTGCCTGTAAAGCGCTGTCCTGTAAATAATCCATACTGCTGATGAATGCTGTGTATGTTAGCTTTGGGAATTAGCTCTGCGTTGTCACTCAAAGGACTTTGGCGTGAGCTCTAGCTTCGTATTTGCTCTGTCAATGCAGATGGGGGGCTCGGTGTTGTGCCGATGGCCGTGGCAGCTGCTGGGGGAGTGATTACATTGGGGTAGGGCGTTATTTTACATCATGTGGTTATCGGAGCTGGGGGGGGGGAAGTAGCTGTCTGGAAATGAACCTCGTATTCGTGTCTCCTGCTCTGCTAACGACTTGAGTCCTTGACTGGTATTTGGGTATTGGCAGAGCGACAGCTTCTTCAGGAGAGCTTTCCAGAATTAGTAAAGCCATCTGGCTTTTGTTCTCCTCTTAGAGAATCACTTGTCCTTCCCTCCTGGTAAGGAGTCCTTGCTAAACTGCTTGTAACTTGTATTGCAGTATTACACCGACAGGCGTACAGCGTGCCGTGGTCTCTGCAAGGACATATGAAATGCAGCCCCTTACGCCAAAAAGCCTCTTTTCTAAGAAACAGCCACAGAGTGGCTGACCCAAGGATCCAGCAGTTTTGGATGGAGGAAGCACGCTCTGGTGTTGCCGGACCGAGTTTCCATCCGTGGGAGCGGGTGGGTGTTGAGGGCTCGGAGCGGAGGGCAGCAGGGTGCAGGCAGGGGAAGATGCACGGAGGAGGGGACCGCGATTCCCTGCCCTGCTCCTTCAAAGTCAGCGGCCAGGGCTGACAGCGAGTTAGTGGATCCTCGGGTGATAGGAAATCGGGTTCCTCCCTGGGATTATAAAATATGAAGGTTGAAAATTACTGGGGAAGTTAATTACCTTTGAGCTAAAGGGCTTATTTTCTTCTTATTGCTATCATCAGGGAAAGAGGCATGTGGGCTGTCCAAATAATTACTGTAGTTTGTGTTCTGTAAGTTTGATATCAGAAATGCTAAGGGCTTAGCTTTGGGGTGGGGATGCAGGACTAGGCTGACCTGTCGCGAGGGCAGGGTTTCTTGGGTACCTCCTCTCCCAGGTGGAGATGCAGTGAGAAAGAGAAACTATTATCAGCCCTTGAGAGGTTTTTCCTTGAAGCCCTGTTTGGTTCTATTGAAACTTCTATCCCTTGTCTGCTTAATTAAACCTCTTTTTTTCTAAAGAGGGCTCAGAAGAGGCTCCTATCCGAGTACCAAAAGCCAGAGGCAGCTATTCTTGTGGTAACTGGAGCCCGAGAGGGGAAATAGCAGAGGTCTCGCAGCAAAGCTGCCCCGTCCGTTCCTGCAGCCCCTCTGTGCAGGATGGGGAAGCAAACATCCGGGTTGGATTTGTCCAAACCACCAAGTATTTGTAGCTGACTCATGACTGTGTGTGAGTCAAGCTGCTTTTTTTTTTTTTTGAGCCAGACCTTCAACTATTGCCTTCCCATTTTGTAGTGCAAAATTTTTGGAAGCCCAAAGGATGCCCTTTAGGTACCAGTTGCTCCATCTGATGAGCTCGCTCCTGTCCGTGGCTGGCCAGCGAGAGGGGTTCAGGACAGGTACGGGGGCTGGTGGGGGTGATGGGTCTTTGTCTGACCCCACTGCTGCAGTTTGGCTTCTCTTCTGGAGCAGCTGTGTTTAAACGAGGGACTCGGGGATGGTGCCAGTACAACAAAGGATGAACTGGTGCTCTGAGTGGTTATTGTACCTCTGATGTGGGGTCTTGCTACGCTGGCAGAGCTGGGGGCACGGTGAGCTCTGGTCACCCCTTGCATCCCTTCTTCACTGGCTTCTTTGATCCCACTCTTCCTCCAACCTGTGCAGACAAGGAGCTGCTGGGAGCTCTGGAGCAGGGCAGCCACCGTGTCCTTAGCAGAGAGCCTCTGTCCATGGGCAAGTGCTGATGACAGGTTTTATCAAGTGGAAGATCTGAGAGCTGGCAGGCTGTCTCTGAGATGGGGATTAGGTTTTTTAGAGATCTCAGCCACCCCTGAGCTTCCAAGCTTTCACTTATCGTAAAGCTGCGTTGCACCTCTGCCACTCTTAAGCCCCCTGACTGGGTTTGCATTTATGGAACCAGCGAGTTTGTTATAATAAAACTCAGCAATATCACAGTTGCTTCTAGTAATTTGTAAGATTTTTTTTTGTGTGTGTTACAACTGTACATCCTGGGCCTGTGGTTATTCAATTTAAATGTAGGAGTTTTAAAAAGCACATCAAGGAGTATTTATTCTTATGGATGTTAATAGTCTGTAAAACTTCTGGGGTAATGCACTAAAACAACAGTCCAGTTAATTACTGGTGCGTTGCAGTGAGAGCCCCAAAGAATCCCAGTATTTATGGGGCTGCTGCCAATGCCAGATGAAGTCACTCCGATTATCCTCGCCAGCTGTTTGTTTTGTTGAACCACAGCAATTTCTCCAAGTTACTGAAGTTGATGTCATTGGAAGTGATGTGACATTTTTGCACACATAGAGAATAAGTGTTAAAAAATGCTCCAGAAGAGCTTTTCCAGTCTTGTCTGGGAGCTGGCTGGGGAGTTGAATTAAGCTGGCTTGATGGAACTTAATCCATAAAGCAAATAAGTCATCAGGCATAAATGGCTTTACCATAAATGTCAGACAGATTCTTACTGGTCCTGACAGTTAGCACTTACATCTGTTTGGAGCAAATAAAAGCCTTGCAATTCACAATCATTTTCATAAATGTGCTGTCCTGCCTCTTCCTCTTCACGCGAAGTTCTAGGAATAAAGGTCAAAATGTGATTTATTCCCCTTTTTAAAAACTAGCTCTTCTGATGGCTGAAATACTAGTTATTCTCAGGCAAAAATTGACCCTTTTTTTTCCCCTCCACTTCAAATTTTTTGTCAAACCAGGGAAGTGCAACTGTGCCTTGCCTCAGTTGGGGGTACCCCAGTTACTGGAGCACTTGAGCCCTGGGTGCCCAGATGTGCCCAACTTTTCACATGCCAAAAGAGGACTTTACCCACCGTCTGCGTGGGTGGCTGGGGCTGGAGGACACTGTGCTGGTGACCTCTCCTTCGAAGCAATATCAGTGCCTTACTGACTCGCTCCCTGACTTAGATACCTCTTTACTTGAAAATATGTCTTAAAAACCTAAATGACTTGGTGGGTAAAGTCTTTAAACCACTCTCTTAGTGTAGTTGTAAGTTCTCTCTCTTACAAAGGCTTCATGGAAAACCATTGCGTGGTGGGGAGTTACTGGTATCTTCGTTATCACTGCTCTTGCTGAAAAAAGCAGATGCTGACATAGGAAGGAGAGGGGCTTGGGTGTTTTCTGTAACCATAACAGTGAAACGAATAGATGCTTGAGCGAGGAGAGGGAGCGGAGCTGGCTGCTGCCTTTGTCAGCCCGCGCCGGGGCTGGAGCACTATCTCTTGGTGAAATTTATTAGCGGCAACACACTTGAGAGGACACAAAAGGCTTGCGAACCTCCCAGCGTGGCTTGCTCTATTTAAAGTCGGCTTTTTAAATCAAAGAAATGGGGCTCTTGACAGCAGAGCTTTGTGCATCTTTTGTGAAGTTCAGATAGTGGGGCTTTTTATTACAGGCTAAATTAGCCCATTTTATTGTTTTGCACTGAGGGATGAGGTCAGTTGACTGGGAATCTTGCTAACAAGGTTTTACTCCTGTCTCCTTTTTACAAGTGTTAACACGGGCTATCCACCAGTGCCGTGCACTTGCTGTTAATGAAACAAAGATGAATGGTCTATCAACCCCGTGAGCTCTCCTTCCCCCACCCTGAGCTGCTCACCCCATGTCAGTGTACTTGAGCTCAGATGCTCCCTGGGGCTCTCATTCCTCCCAAGTCGGGTGCGCTGGTTTTCCTTCTGATTTTGCTTGCACGCTGCTGCTGGAACAACAAGAAAAGGATGAACTTTGCTGGGCAGGGTGATTGATTGGGTTTGAAAAGGAAATGGGAAAATAGTAGGCATGTTGAATGATGCTCATGAAGCGTGGTGAGCTCTGAAGGAGCTGTCTGATGCGGCTCACGCTTTTTCCTGGCACCCTTTGCATACCAAATTTATTTGGTTAAGTGCTGATTTTCTCAGGTTCTCAACCCAAAACTAGGAAGAAGCTTCCCTTGTTCGTCCTCCCCTGCTCACTCAGCAGCAACCGCTGGGCCAACATTGTGCTTTGGTGTGTGGAGTGAGGTTGGGGTTTCTGCTGTGGCCCCAAGACTTGAGTCTGTGGCTCCTGGGACTTGCAGGTGATGTCTTTCCGTGTACTCAAAGGTGCTGCCAATGCCTTGAGCCATCAGACCCAGAGGATGCTCAGCTCCTGTTGTGCTGCAGGGAATTGAGCCAGGATTTTTCCCCATGCATAGCTCGGGAGCTGCCATCGGCTGAGACTAAAAGCAAAGTCAGCTTTAGCAAATTCTCTTCTGCTTAACCTTTTGCACTGTGTTTAGCCAACATGCCTTTCTTTGCTTTATCTGTTCCTCGAGGAAACACAGTTCTAGTCCTGGTCACTTATAGGATGCAGACTATCAGCTCTCCTTGAGGTGTAAATCCAACCTTATCAGGAAGAAAAAGCTTTCAGCCTTCCTTCCTTGCCTCTTGGAGACAAGTACCAAGTCTGCTTTTGTGGCTGTTTTATTTCAGCTTATCCCAACAGCACCGGACACTCCCCATAACCCTATGGACGCTGGGGAGCTTTAACCACCCAACAGAAGGGCATAAATGGCTTAACTCGGGTGTCAATGAGAGGTGGGGGTGGTTGAGGTCCTGTGTGCAGAAATAGCAGCTGGAAGGATCGTCACATCATCAACTTTAAGCAAATTGCCTTGGCCAAGTTGGGCATCCTCCACTGGAGGGAGCTCCAAAGGGGCAGCCTGTTCTGTTGCTCTGAAGTGCCTTTGAAGACAGGGACAATAATATATGGTGTGAGTAACCCCGTAACACCCCCCAGCTCCTTCAAGTCTCTGCTCAGGACTGGGTGATGTCCTCTAGGTCACACCACGGCCGAGTTCCCCGTGCAGGTCACGGTGTCAGGTGGTGGCCAGAGCTGGCTGGAAGTGGGAAATGTTCTATGAGACAATAACCTCGCATTTTCTGTTTTCCCAATACTGCCTGCCCATTTTTGGTGGTTACATTGGAAAAGAAAAAGCCAGAACAATAATGACAGAACTGCTGTATGGATTTATAAAAAAAAAATTAAAAGGAAAGGGAAGGAAAGACTATTTCTCTTTCTTAAAATAGAAAATTGAAAACTGCTTTGCAGACATTTCTGTTAATTTTGTAAAGGTTATTCACAGGAAACAATGACTAATAAGCTTAAACCAATGCTCAATTTTAGGGTAACTTTTATAGCATCTGGGAGTTGCCTAGACGTTATGGTGAGCTGCTGCAGAGATGGATGCGATAATCTAGAAATTGAGGAGGGGGACCCCAGGCAGCTGTAAGCTGCCCCTGCCCCTCAGAGCTGGGCAGGATGCGGCCAGGTCCGTGTGGCCTTTGTAACCTCCTTTCCCGGTGGATCTCTGCCAAAAATATAAACAGCACTTTTTTTTGTGAAGTGGATGGTATATGTTCACGGGAGGCCGAGCTCCCCACGGACCCGGCAGCTGGACCGTGTGCTGCTTGCGTGCATGAAGGCAGATCTGGGCCATAATTTCAAAAATATCCTTTGGTTTTCCACGGGGCTGTTTGCCAGTCTGGCCAGCCTCCGTTCGGAACTTCTGGTTCCTATTACGTGCCCAAGTCATCCTCCCAGTTTTGCTGTAATGCTCCTTTTTTCCCCTGATGCCTTAGCCATGTATTTCTATTATTAAATAAGGAGGGTTTTTTCACCTGGTTAAAGTATCAGCTGTAATAATCCAAGTAGTAAAGTCTTGTCTTATGAAACTGTCTACTGGATAAACTGGTTTTTGGTGTTACGGTTTAGTGTGGTGGTTCTTTAGGAAACTAAAGAGTGATTTCTGCTCGGACCTTTGGGCTGTGGTGTGTTGTGCTCTGTTCGCTATATAGTGAGTGGTCTGTTGAGCAGCCTCAGTGTCTAATGAGCTTGTTCTGCACCTGGTCTTTAATAAGCCACTGCAAACCCCCTTCCCTTTTTCTTCTGATTATCAGATGTGTTTCTAATCTCTTTCTATGTCTGCCACACCGTTGCGGGTGGAAAATCGAGGTGAGGCAAGATGTAGAAAGCGGGGCTGATCTCTTTTATGAGACCAACTGATGGGGTGGGAGAAACGGAGTTTTGAGGCCAATAAACAGCTTTTTGGACTGGGCAGGGCAGCTCCAGAGCCCTGCAGAGCTGCCCAGGACCAGGCAGGAGAGGAGGGGTTTCTTCATTGTCCACAGGACACTGCTGATTTGGGGTGCATAGAGCCCTTTTCTCTTATTTTTACTTGCACCTGCCTTGCCTGGGGCTGTCAGCGCTGTTGTATCGTAGGCGTGGGGGTGACCTCTCTGCAGACGCGGTTATCTTTTGGGAAGGTGCATTTGGGACTGGGTGTGAGGCACAGCGGCTTCACGCCTCGTGGAGCAGCCCGAGATAAGCGGTTGCTTGATCTGGTCCTGGACACGGAGGGTTTTTGCCTGGCTCGTCTCGGGCAACGTGCCCGTGTCAGGGAGGTGGCCCTGCCAAGTGTTTCTTTTCATTTCTTGGTGGTGTTTATCCCCGTGACTGCGGTTTCAGGCTGGTGGCTCCACGTCCACCATCCGTCCCCCTGACGTTCTGTCTTTCCTTCTCCGCAGGGTGACATCCAGCAGCTCCTGATCGTGGCGGACCCCCGAGCAGCCCACGATTACTGCGAACACTACAGCCCTGACTGCGACACCGCCATCCCCGACTCCCCCCAGTCCCAGGACCCCAACCAGGATGAATACGTAAGTCTCTTGCAGGGTTTGGGGATGCTTTTGGGGCAGCAGCATCTGGCTCTGTGTTGCGGTTGCAAACACGTTTGGCTTCTTCCTCTCCTTCAGCTTCCCTGCAGCTCATTTGTAAGGGCCGAGACAGAGCTCGTTTTTAGGGTTTGCAGGTTCTAGTCTTGGCTCTTGCCCTCAGGATTTTCCCTTCTTTTCTGTGCTCCTCCGTTTTCCGGAGACCGAAATGAATATTCACTTGGAGCGCAAAAACTTGCAGGAGAGACAACCGGAGCAGAGCGTGAAATACTGACCTTCCCTGGCAGGTCCAATCTTGTCCAAAACAGGCACCTGTTTCTAAATTTGAATTTGTACTGTTGAATTTCTATAAAAAGATTAAGCAGTTCTTTTTCAATATTCTTTGAAACAACAGGTGTTAAGGGAGGGGGAAACATTTTTGCCCATGTATTTGACATTTGAATTTCATTTTGGCAGAAATGCTCCTGGCTCATCTGTATAAGCTGCTGGGCTCAGTATTTTTTCTACAGAGTTAGCCTCAGATCTTCTCTTAAAAAAAAAAAGAAAGAAAGAAAAGACTGATATAGAATACCTTTTTATTTCTGCTGCTCAATTAGAAATGTCTGGGTGTGGCTCACTTCTAGAAGAGCATCACTTGAATTTTGCACATTTTTAAGAGGACTCAGGCTCAGCTCACAGCAATTAGTGTCTGGCATCTTCAACCCTTCTCAGCATCTTGGCTGTGCTCTTGGTCTGATTTGCTGGTCATGTACTCTCTTGTTTTCAGCTGGTCTCAGATCTGTGGGCTCCTGCCGAATCCCCATGAGGCTGTAATGCTGTCAGCCTGCTTCGGCTTAGCTTTGGGATTGAATTAAAAACCTGAGCCTAGCAGGGCTTTGGGGAGCAGAGCGATGCTCGCAGGCGAGGCACGGCTGCCCGGCCCTGGGGAAGTGCCATAACCGCTCCGCCAGCACTTGCGGAGAAACAACAAATAAGTAAAATAAAATAGACTTTGGTATGGTCAAAATATGTGGTAGTAGGAAAATAAAACTCTTCTTTTAGAGCCAGCAGTTCAACAAGGGCTGGCTTGTCTTAGGGCTGTGTTGCTCCATGTAAGAATAACTCTTCCACGCGCCGGCGCCTGCTGCCAGTGAGAGCGATGGACTGGCGAAGAAATTTGCCATGCCCGGCTATATCCAAATGTTTTGTTTGTATTTCATTTTGAAGAATGACTGACGCCTTGTGGAAAAGGCTGAAAATATCTTGTTTTTAAAGTCCTTCTGCCTGTGGGCCGCGGGTGGATGGGAAATCACACAGATGCTATTAGTGCAGTCAGATGAGTGAAAAAAGCATCCCTGCTTCTCAGAGCAGCTGCGTGATTTGAGTGGTTATTTCCCCTCTGAATAATATTGGATGTGTGACCTGGGAGGTCTCAACAATCTAATGTTTTAAAAAAAAAAGTTTTTCTTTTTTTATTGTGTTATCACGGGTGACTGAATTGCTGCAAGGTAGGTCCATCCTCTCTGATAAGGGAGAACATGCCGGAGGACCGAGAGATGATTGGGAACCTCCTCAAGTCACAGCCATTGCCAAAGCAGCCCAAAGCCAGGCTCTTGGTGAAGGTTTCACAGAAGCTGATGAACACAAGAGGAAGGGAAAGACTTCCCTGCATGGGTCTGCATCGTGGCACGGCCCCGTTGACGTGAAGTAATGTCTAAAAGAGCTGGCAGGGACGTGCTTGGGTGCTGCCAGCTTATTTTCTGCTTCTCATCTTCTCTTTGCAGTACACTGATGGGGAGGGAGAAGGTGACACCTACTACTATGAGTACCCCTACTATGAAGATGTTGATGAAGCTGTAAAGCCAGAAGCACCCACCACCAAACCTGGCACTCCCGAAGTGGCTGCTGGAGAGAGACCTGAAACCAAGCAGGTACCGAGGCGGGGTCCTGGCAAAGATGCGTCTGATAAATGACACCTTTATAGAGGGGGAGCTGGAGAACGATGCAGAATGTTCTTTTTTGTTTCTCTGATTCTGGCATTTTATTTCTGCAATAGGACTATCCTGCCCCCACGCCATCACCTGATGGAGGGGACCCTGGCAAGTGGACGAAAGGAGATGCCGTGGTGGATGACCCCCTTGTAGATGAGTACAACTATGAAACCATTAACGAAGAGTATTTCACACCTCTTCCCTATGAAGATATCAACTATAATGAAGAAGTAGACCCTGAGGGCGGACTCACTGAAAACACCGTGGAAGCTGAACTCCCCACGAGTACTGTCATCACCTACAATGAGACCGATGTAATTTTAATGAAGTTTTTTTTCCTTTCACTTTGTTTTTTATTAATTCTGGTATTTCATAGCCCTGAGAGCAAAGGAGATGTGATCATCTACATGGTAAATCTGTAAGTGGTTTGGGCAGCTGTTGGAAGAGGAAGTTTCTTATAAAATATTTTTACTCCAGATATTTTAGGGTGTGGAATACAGATATCTAGAATTTGGTTGAAGATTATTTCCCTGGAAAAATTTGTTCATACTGACATCTGCATTTCCCTGTGAGAAGAAAAATGAGCGTTGGTGTTAAAATCTAAAGTAAAAGCATTTTATTTCAAAGCTATTAATATAAATCCTTAAAATGTTGATTTGATGGAGAACATCAATATTTTTCATTTTTGTCATTCCCATTGAATAGCATCTTTATGTTTTTCAGACTGTAATTTTTAAAAAACACTTCAACACTGGGACAAACCCTTGATGTCAAAATACTCCATTCACCTGGAGAGAACCCCTCTGTTTTGTGCACAGATCTGCTCAAAGATGAGATCAGTCCAGATCCTGCAGCTGAGGTTTCAGTTGGAGTGATTGCACTTTTAGTTACCCACACTTAATATGAAATTTCAACTGAAATATGTTGCACTTGAGACTCTTCTGTCCTTAAGGCTTGCCCAGTTTTTGCCTATTATATCGGTGTTTCAATAGATGAACGTTGGTCTCATCCTTAGAAGAGACTGAGATAAATTGTCACGCAGCTGCGTGCTGTATAGCTCACCATGCAAGGAAATAACTACGCTAGACGAGGCAAATTCTTCATTATCCAGGAGCATGAGCAAGGCGAGTCGATAGCGGGATAACGTTTCCTGGGAGGTGGGATGGGACTTGGCAGAGTGCTGTGGTTCCTCCTGAAATGGAGAAGAACTACTTGGTTATGGGACTGTCAAAACTCAAGGCTTTCTGGGAGGTGCTGGAGGGTGGCAAAAGAGATAGCAAAAGCTGGCCGACATACCTGGGGTTGGACCTGGAAGCTTGAATGAAAAGGTGATGGGGAAAGTGTCCAAGCAAAGAGCTGAGCAGCTGGAGCGAGGCAGGAGGGGACCAGCCGCCCTGAGGGCTGGTGGTGGGGATCGAGTCCAGACAACTGGGGATTAAAAAAATGCAGTGGAGGGGGAGGTTGAGCAGCCCAAAATGATGCACAGAGAGAAACAGAAAAGGCTCCAGCGTATCGAGGAAGCGAGTGCCAACCTCGGGAACCCATGGATGGGAAACTTCTCTGTTTCCTGACCAAGAGCCAGAAATCTTTGGCCAAGCTTGAACTTTCTAATAGAAAGGAATTAAAGATTGGATAGTGTGACCTTAGAAAAAAATTGGAAGAGGAAATAAGAGGCCTCAAGGGCCACTTTAGTTGTTAGGAGAGGGAAAGTTCAGGTAGGGAAACACATGGTGAAGCTTTCGTATGCGAAGGCTCAGCCTGCTCTTAGCAAAGCATCTGGCGGGGAGGGAGAGCAAACTGTCCCCCTCCAGCAGCCCCAAAGGGACAGCGTTTAGACGGGGAGGGCTGCGGGACTGCTCCAGGTGGTGGGAGGTTGCTCCAGTCAACCTTTTGGCTGATGAGCCGAGGAAAGGACACAACTTGTCTGGCTGAAGGAGATTCCCATGCACTGAGGTGAAGGTTAAGACAGTGTGACATAGGGAAGACTCCCCAGAAGTGCCAGCCTGAGGGATAAATACTCAAGAGGATAGGGATTTTGGGTTTACACCTTGGTGTGGGAGCTAAGGGCCCTGCCTGCAGCCACGAACTCCTGGGGAAACCGAATCCTTTACTCCAGCAGCAGACCAAGCTGCTTTATGAGCAACGTGGAAGTGAGGATCAGGAGCTCGTGTGTGTAATTGTCTAATACCTGCTATTAGAAATGGGGTTTCAGTGGGAGAAAGACTGCTAAAGTGGTTGGAGAAGTTTATTTGCGCTTTAAAAAAAAAAATCAAGTTTTTTGGCTAGTTTGGGAAAAACATAGTGCTCGTGGTCATGAGTAAGCGTGGTGTGATTTCACATAGTCCCGGGTTTGTGCTGGCAGCCGGAGCCCCTGTGCTGTTGCAGGTCGTGGGATCAAACGGGATAACGTGGGTCTGGTGCAGAATAGTTTTTAGCACCCCTTCATAGACCCGTTACAAGAGCGGGATGTGTCTGTCGCTGTTGAAGTTCACCTCTCTTTATTTTGGGAAGACTCTAATTCCTACAATGGGAATTAAAAGGCGATTTAGTTTTACACAGTGAAACTTTGTGGAGCCTGTGTGCAAGGTTTTGGAGGCAGGCGTAGTTGCTGAACTCTCCTGGGCTTGGTTTTTGTTATGGCTAATAAATGCTAGTGAAGCAATTCGACATCTAGTAGGCAGCAATGCTCCGGTGAACAAGAGGAGCTGGGGACAGATATATTTTGTTCACCGCCTGCTGTTCATCAGGCAGTTTGCTTTACCTGTCCAGATGCACATACCTGGGCTTTGTATCTGCATTGCTTCTCAAAAGGGAAGACTAAAAGGTGATTTAAATGAAGCCGTTACCAGCAGAGGAGAGTCACAGTATTTTGGATACTGATTTTTGGACCTCCTCTTTTCTTTGTGGACTGTTTTCTGATTCAGGTTGTCTAACAGCATGGTTAAGGAGATTATTTTTAGGCTTTTGTTTTTTCTCCAAAGCACCTGCAAATCTCAGCATGGAGAATTTTCTTCCTTCTCTGCCCAGTTATTCAAAATACCATATCTTTCCATGCAAATTGACTTGGGGACATTAATCAAAATATCAAACTAGACACTTTTGATGTTCATTTCAAGAAATGCAATTTGGAAAGAGCTTGCTATATGTTATCCCCAAAAGCTTTATAGCAAGATAAAGATGTTTTAAGGTTTCAAAGTGCAAACCTAGATAAAAGATTTCAAACAGGATAAAAGACGTGTGTGATAGTGCTAGATCCATTTGAACAGTACAAAGGAAAAATAATGCTAACTCTTCCAAGTTTTCTAATTGAATAATTGCCAAACTATGAATTCTTCAAAGACCAGTTGGTATTTGCAGAGGTAAAAGAAGATAGGGAGACAGAGCAATGATTACCTTAGCACTAGGCTTATTCTTACTTTAAAACCTCTTGAATTTAGATATGCTCATGCTTATGGGTTTTGAGCAGTTTTGGCATAGAAACAAGGCTTGGAAGTGGTGGTGGCGTTTAAGTGATTTTGAATTCATGGTAGTGAGGAGATAATTTCTCTGGGAATCACTGGAAATAATTCAATTTATGAACCATTTTGGTCATTACCTGGATAGGAAAGAAACAACAACAACAAGTCATCAGCACACATTCTTCTTTACAGTCATTCTTCTTTACAGTGCTGCAGGGTAAAGGATGCCAAGAGACGGTTGCCTGCCAGGCTGCGAGAAAGCACAGGGGTACAGAGAGAAGCGAGGAAATTCTGATACCTGTTTATAGATGTCCTTGCTTGTGGTCCATAGCATCTGTTGCTGTAAGGATTCAGAAAGGATTTAGGGATTAATGCATCACATTTGTAAAAATTTCTGCTTCTGCTCTTTGGACAAGCACAATCACAACTTGCATCCCAGACTAAACAAACAGGAGGTTTTTGTAGAAGCGAACTTGGATTTTTCCACGTTTCCTTATGTAATTGGATACTCATAATGACACATTGAATTTTTGATGTGCATTTTAAATACTGGATTGGATGTGTGACTTTTTATGCTTATTAGTCCAGTGTCTCCAGTATTGAGACTGTGAGAGATGAGTAGGGCTTGGAGTTTGAAGCTTCTACTCCCTCTTTCTTAAACCTTAGAGTTTGCAGGATCTGCCTGACATGAGCTGTTGCTTTGTGCTGTGTTTTCTTTTCCTCACTCAAACTTTTACACTCACAGTGTTATTTCAGGGATTGACAGAGAAAGCCAGGGTGTACGCTTTGACATAAAGATCCTCCCATCCTTCATGCCTGCCACTGGAGAAAACCCTTGGAGGTCACTGAAGACCTTTAAAACTCCAGAATTTAACTTTTCTTGTGCTTTTTAATAGCAAGTATTAATATAAAGCATCCTCACTTTGCAAAACTGCAGTCTTCCCCTTATATTTCCAGCGTGTGCAGCCTAGAGAGACTTGCAGCCTGACATGTTGCTGCTTTTTTCTTCCAGGCTGCTCAAGGAGGAGACGACCTGGATAAAGATTTCACCGAGGAAACAATAAAAGAATATGATGGGAATTATTATGATAACTATTATGACCGAACCGTCTCTCCCGATATTGGCCCCGGCATGCCTGCTAATCAGGACACCATCTATGAAGGGGTAAGAGTTAATTTTCCACCAAGGGTAAGCCTAGTTCAAAATGTTTGTCTTCCTGTAATTTATAGTGTAGAGATTAGCAACGCAAAAACCAGTGAGAGCATCTCGCTTGGATTCATCCACCTGCAATCCATGTGTTTTGCACAAGGCGAGGAGGAGGTGCCGCGTTTCTTTGCTACACGAACATCAGTGGTCCTTTGGTTGCAGAAGTTCTCCCAGCATCTCCAGTTCCCTCTGAGTGGTGACGCTGGTGCAGGCGATGTCCCCTTTGACTGTCTGGCTTTGTGTTTCCCTTGTGTGCTGCAGATCGGTGGCCCACGGGGCGAGAAAGGACAGAAGGGGGAGCCTGCGATTATTGAGCCGGTAAGGATCATCTGGGGTTTTGGTGTGGTTTTCTTTTTGCCCCAAGGAAAAAGGTGCAGGGGGTATGTTCAGCGCGGCTTGGTGCTCTCAGCGGTACAGCTGGGAGGAAAACTTCCCATGGAAGAATTACTTGGTTCATTTAAAAACTTTTAATATAAAATACTATAAATTTTTTTTTAAACTTCAAGAAGCAACCTAAATTATGAAGGAAGTGCAAAATTTCCCATGAAATCTCTCATTTACCAAAATAAAACCTAGGCCTTTTGGAATTGAAGCACAGGCAGAGGGCACGTCTCGCCTCACTTTTGAAGTGCCCCTGACTCGGCAGTGAACCCGCTCCCCCAAGCACCCGCAGCCGGTGGCCAGGTCATATCCTGACCTGAACTTGCAGCTTGGGGCCGGCTTTAATTGTGCAACTAATGGGATCATCACTGTGGAAATAAAAGGGTTCTCCCTGCACACAGCTGTGGGAGAGGAGAGGTTTGCTCCTGCGCCTGCTCCAGGGTCCCACCAGCTTTCCACTTTCAGAGGAACCCTGTGTTGTCCTGGAAGTGGAACCTGGTGCTCTCTTTACAATTTTTCCCTGGCCTGTTTCTGAAGTGTTTTTTCTTTCTAAAGAATAGTTACAAACTGCCTGTGCCCTTTGCAGTCTGCAAAACTTGTGGGTGCCCAACTGAGCACCCCCTTAGGTGAGGATGGAGCCGCTCCCCAGCTGCCCTCGCGGTGGGGACGGCTGGTGTTTGCTCAGAGGTGCCCGTTGAGCAGAGCAAGAGCCTGTTGGTTGACGTCTGTGTGTCTGTCCCTCGTTGCGTGTCAGGGCGCCGAGGTACCCCTGTGCCTGCTCCTCCCCGGGCTGGAAAACGGGGCTTTGGGTCCTTGCAACCACCTTCCCTGAGCCTTGTCCCCGAAGGGCCGAATGCACGCTCGCTGCGCACCAGTGACTCAATTAACCTAATTTTCCTTGGCAGAGGGCCAGTGCGGCGTCCAGTGTCATGACGGCACTTCCCATCACTCGCAGGCCATTATTTTTCTTTTAGTTCTTTCTCCCTTTCCTTCTTTGCCTGACACTTTTGCAGATAGCAGGATGGGGGGACAGGGAGAAGCCGGGGTGCAGCAGCAGGGCTTGAAAAGCCTGAACAAGGGCCTTATAAAAGCATTTCCGACCTTTCCTTCCTTCTCTTCCTTTCTGGGTCTCGCTTGCACTCTGCAAACAAAAGGAGCGAGCGATTTGCTTATCAGAGGTGGGAAGGGTGGGGGGCAGCTGAACCCCATGAAGATGGTGGCAGAAACCCAGCCTTGCCCTGGCCAGAACCAATCCGAAATGCCACAAAGTGAACAAAATAGTTAAGTTTAATCATCCAGAAAGAATTTGGCTGCCTTTGCTATTTCAAAACACTGGAGCATGTATAGCTTTTGCCAGAAAGTAAACAAGACCAAATGCCGCCTTTTCCCTTTCCGTGCGGTTCCTCTTCAGCAGAGGGAAATTCAGATTTGCTGCGCTCTTTTTTTTTGATGGGAGCTGCAGCAGAGGGGGAATAAAAACCAAACGCAGAAGTTGGATTCTGCTGGATTTTCTCTCCTTTTCATTCAAACCGCCTGGCCTTCAATCCTTGCTCGGTGCTGACGCTCGCTGGAGGCAGCAGGGCAGCGCAGGGCGAGGAGGGACGCAACCGGGGATACCTGGAACCCCCCCCCCCGCATCCCAGCTCTGGAGGCTCCAGGCTGCCTTTGCCTCCTCCAACCCCTCTGTTCTTCGTGGGGAACCTTGATGCTTGCACCTGCCTTCAGGGAGGGTTCGATCAGCCTTTACATGGCACCTTTGTGTGTTGCAGCCAGCTTTTGGGCTGTTTTTGTGATATTAGCTTTGCTTGTGGGTAGCACCTGGGTGTTGATTGAGGGGGAAGCAACACCCTGTTTTCCCCTGGGACAGTCCTAAATCCATGGTTTGCTTGCTCTACCCCCAAGGCGATCGCCCTCGGTGGCATCCCCGCACTGGTCCCGGTCCCAAAACCCTCCCACATTTCCATCGCTCCTCTTGATGAGCAGTCGTATAAACAGTGAAGGTTTCTTGCCGAAGAGAATCTCCAGATGTCCTTAAAGCTAGAGCTCAACATAAACCAACAGATAAATATGGGAAGATGCCAAGGATGTTTGCATGGTAAATTGGCTAATTAGCCCAGACTCTTCCCCCATGCGGAGGAGCGTCCCGAGGCTCTGCAGCCGGCCCTGGGAAGCAGAGCCTCCGAGCTGTGCATGCTCAGACCATGGTAATGCTGGCACCCAGCAGCCCAAAAATGTCCTGGGCAGACCTATGTGGGCTGTGGTTCTCTGCACCAGCCCAGAGACAATTATTAGTTTCTGGTTTGGAGCCTGCTGCACCAAAATGTGCCATGGTTGGTCTCAACAGGGATGGACTTTGGGGTGTCTGTATGGGGAAGGGTTTGCTGGGGCCTCTGGGGGGTTTCCTGGGCAATGTCCTCATTGCGTGTCTGAAAAGAATCATAGAATCACTAAGGTTGGAAAAGACCTCTAAGATCGAATCCAACCGTCAACCCAACCCCCCCATGCCCACTAAACCATGTCCCCAAGCGCCTCATCTCCATATCTTTTACATCCCTCCAGGGATGGGGACTCCACCACTGCCCTGGGCAGCCTGTGCCAAGGCCTGACCTCTCTTTCAGGAAAGAATTTTTTCCTAATGTCCAAGTGGTTGTCCTGGGGGACACCAGCATAGCTCTCCTCTTCTTGGTAGCCTCCAACAGCAAATAGCTCATGCTTAGTGCAGGTTGGAGGACTGTCATGTAGGGTTCTCCCCTAATTCCTACCCAGAAGAGAGCAGTGTCTCCATGGCAGACAGTGAAACTGCTGTCAAAACGGGCATGGGGAGAAGTCCATGACCTAAATTCTTTACTGGTGAAGAACGACTGCACAGGCGCTTCTGTGATGACAGCAGCAGAAAATTTCCCCTAATGCATCCAAATGAAGTGGAAGCCAGATTTTAAACGAGGTGGTAATGAGTAGTACGGACACTGGGAAAGACAGAAAATAGTGCTGGCCATGCACTAGTGGTGCAGAAACACATCCCACTGGTGGAAGCAGGGGTGGTTCATGGCAGCATGTTTTACCCAGTTGTTTGCTCCTCTGGGCTTAGAAACTGTGGCTTTTAGGGCAGGAATGCCTGGATTTTCCTCTAGATATTTCAGATTTGTTCAGCTCAGCTCTGTCTGCTGTAGTGGCTGCCGTGGGGTCTGCCGAGACTTTCAGCACCGGAGCCTGATCCCAGGAGACCGGCCAAGGGCGACCTGAGACCAGTCCCTGCACTTGCTTCCTCCAGGCTTCTCCCATATGAGCCGACTGCTTATCTACAGATTTTTACAGGCTGATTTCATCCCATAGGAGAAACGTCCCTGTTTGCTACAGATGAACTGGCAAGCACTGGGAATGCTTTGGCTCAACCTGGGTGCTGCTGGGGGCACGGTCGCTGGTCCAGAGATAAAAGGGCAGTGCTTGCTGTGGGGCTCTTCCCAACGGATCGTCCTGATGGGAAAGCATTTGCCAGGTTTATTGGGAGGCTTCTTGCCTGCCTCTTACATACCCATGAGGGAAGGAAAAAAAAAAAAACAACCTCAATTCTACTGAGTACATGATAGACCTAATTTAAAGTTATGACAAAATATTTAGATTAAAAGGAGTGGAATAACATTATTCTACCATTTTGCCCACACAGTGATTTCCTAGGTACACATTGTAAATCACAGCATGCAGTCTGCTGGGAAAGTAATTTTAAAAAAAACAACCCACCTTGCAATTTGATTATTAACTTTTTTTTTAAGCTGTTTGAGTCTAGAAACAGCTTCTTCCTGAAGAGGAGCTCTTCTCCTGCTCCAGCACCATCAAGGCTTGCCGTGCCCCGGGGTTTGCCCTTTGCCTGGCCATGAGCTAAGGGAGAAGGGCTGTGGTGAGGAAGGTGATGCTGTGCTGGGGCGAGGGTGGGCTTGGTGCTGGGGGAAAAGGCTGTTTTGCCTGTGTGATTCAAACAGACGGTATTTGGCTTTTCACTGGGCAGTGCCTTTTGTGCCTCCGGCTCTGGGAACACAAGAGATCTCATCCAGAGAGAGCAGAAACCCTTCAGCTCGGGGAGCCTAGAACTAGCAGCGAGACCTGAAATATTTAAGAACAGATAAAGCATTGGGCTTTCCAGCCCTGTAGTCAAAATACCTTTGAGGATCACTGTTTTTTTTCCTTCCTCTTGCTTAGGGAATGCTGGTGGAAGGCCCACCCGGTCCCGAAGGCCCAGCAGTAAGTGCCACTTTGCACCTTGCACGGGAGGATGCGCGGCTCCGGGGCGCTGGGTGCAGGGGAGGGCTCGGGACGCGGCTGTTCCGGGGTCTATTGCTTCCATATGCCACCCATGTGTACAGAGCGCTGCGGGGTCGATTTTCTGGTGCAAAAATAAACAGAAAGCTCTTATTCTTTTCTTGCTTGTTGTACAAATATGTTACAAATAATAACACGTTTTCCTTTAGCAGCTTATTTTTTTCTCTTTTCTATGCTAGGGCCTTCCAGGACCTCCAGGACCAACTGGACCAGTGGGCTTAATGGGTGACCCTGGGGAGAGAGTGAGTACCCGTGTTTTTCTTTTCTTTGGTAGAAGCCTTGGGTCACTTTGTGTGCGCGAAGTGGGACTGTGGTGTATCACCAGAGCCCTGAAATACTGCTCGTCCTGCAATAGCAATCTTCTCTGAGTCAGCCCCCAAAGGAGCTTATGGTAGGGTACAGAGCAGACCTTTGCATCCAGGGGCCAAGGGTTGGGGAACAGCCACACTAGTCAAATGTATTAAGCGGTTTTCTCCAGGTTAAAACCAAGAGTAAGGCTAACAAACCCTCTGCTCTCTGTCTGCACCCTTTGGCACGTGGTTGCTCGTTCCAGTGCGGGAACTGGGCTGTGGCACTGGGAAAACAGGATAAGCAAACGCACAAAATAGCTGTTAGCACAGTAAAATGAAGTTTAATGGCCATTCCGCGTCCTTGATATAGCTGATGTTTAGTCCTGGTAGAGGGTTTGGTTTTATCTGGGTTCAGGATGATCCCAGGATCACGCCAGCCCCCCTGCTGCCGGTCTTTCCTTACGCTTGTTTTGTGTCCCAGACTCTCCCGGTGGGAAGGTGGCTCTTGTGCAGCACTCGCCTCTTCTGTAGGTGGATTATTGGTCTGTACCAGCGAGCACTGGAGACTGATTTATGTGCTTTAGCAATGCAGTAATTTAGGTTTTGCATGTTTGGTTTTGATGTTACTTTAAATCAGTTTTGTCCCTAGCAGCCACTGCTTTGTAAACTGCTGCCTGCAGAAGCCGCCAGCCTCGGGGTGTCTCATCAAAGGCAGCTGCTCCCAAGCTCTTTTGTGGACTGTGCCCCCAAATCCCATGGTTTAGCACTTCAGTCAGAATTGCATATTTATTTGTTATTGCTGAGCCCTCACCTGGGATCAGGAATGACCCGTGTTTTGGGAGCTGCTGAACTCAAGCCTCAGGTCAGTAAATGGCGCATAAGCACCATTCGAGCAGCAATCTGCCAAAAATTAAAACCTGCCCTCCTCACTCCCTGAGCTGAGCCTCTGAAAGGACCCTCGTACCAATACGCTCCTCATTTGCTTCTGTTCACCTGCAGTTCAAGCCTATTCCCCCTCCCTGGCGGAGGCAGCCGGGCGAGCGGGTACCCGGGGGGGCACAGCTGCCTGGGCAGGGGGGCGGCCGCTCCCAGCCCTGCACCCGGCCGGAATTTTGCCCTGACATCTAATGGAAGATGCACCATAGCACAGACGGGCTCGGTTTGAGTCTGAAACTAGAGGAGTGTCCTTGAGCGATACTGGTTGGGGTGATGGAGCATCAAAATGGGGGCTGTGCTGGTGGGAGAAGAGCGGTTCCTCGGTGCAGCCCGGCGGAGCGGCGTGCGGGGCCGCAGGCTGGTGCAGCAGCAGCACGGGGGCTGTGTGCCAGCAACAGTCGTCTTGCAGGAGTAAATTCACTGATTTCAGCAGGTTTGCGTGAGCAAAACAAACGGAGCTTGGAGCTTGACGCTGTTTTGGTGCCTCGGTGCCTCTTGATGTTAAGCGCGGTAAAATACGTGTTCAAAACAGCTTCTACTGTACTGCTGTTTCATCTGGGGAATGGGGCTCCCGGCAGCCCTAATGCCAGCCTCCACCTGTGGCTAGTTGTGGCCTGGGGCATCCCGATACTCCTGTTAGCAAAAAGGGCAGAAAATGTGCCTACAGGTGGGTTTCTGAAGGCGGGCTTGGTTGGAGGTCTGTTTTTCCAGAGTTTCTCCTGGAAAGCACAGGAGAGAGGAGAGCAGCAAGGATGTGGATCACAGGAGATGCGCCCAAACATGCAACATCCCGCTGCTGTCAGTGCTGTCACCCAGCGAATGCAAAACACCCTTCCGAGGAAGGGGATGCTTATCAGCAAACGCTTCCCTAACCTGAGCACTGAGGTCCTGAGCACGTTTTTCTGGCAGATAAGGCATCCTGCTACCCGAGGCAGGCACGCGTGCACCGCAGCATCCTCCGCCCATCCAACAGTTGGTTTCCAGATGGGGAACCACATCCCGTTTGCCTCCTGCGTGCCTGGGGAAGGATAAGCTGCGGTGACCCAGGCTCTCTGGGCTTGTAGGGCTTCCTACTCTTCTGGCGGGTTTTGGTTGAATCCTGCCTGGACAAGGTGGGAAAAGCCGATGACCAGGTTCAAATGGGAAGGTCTGGATAGAAAAGGGGTGTTGTGCTCTTCTGATGTGTGTCTTAGCACAGCTAATTGCTGCAACTGCTGTTAAGCATTCGTGTTGTAGCCTTGCTTATCTTTTTTTTTTAACTTTTGTCTCAATTGGGTAACCTAAGACCAGAAAAATAGGAGGGAGAATTTACTCTATTGCAGAAGATCAGAACAAGATCTCTGGGCTACCAAGCATCTCGCCTAAGCCTTGTTTTTAGTGCTGCAGTGATGCCAGAGGTTTGCTGTGGCTTCCTCTGCGGTCGCCATCAGGTGTGCATCAAACCCTCTGGTTTTCATGTCCTCTTTCTCCTGCCTGGCTGCGGGCACGGCAGCGCCAGCTGTGGCACCTCTGGAAGTGACCAAGCATGGTTATACACCAGGGCGCAGGAAGGGATGTCTCAAAATATGAAACCAGCAATTAGAAAGGCTGAA
This sequence comes from Pelecanoides urinatrix, assembly GCA_013400755.1. Taxonomy (NCBI): domain Eukaryota; kingdom Metazoa; phylum Chordata; class Aves; order Procellariiformes; family Procellariidae; genus Pelecanoides; species Pelecanoides urinatrix. Next base: position 140,042 of record VZTQ01007463.1, on the reverse strand, counting down.
TATTTTTCCCGAAGTCCTTCCTGGCCCAGCTCTCTGCATGGGTTAAGTGGAGACTGAGCTGCTGTGCCTTAACTTGCAGAGGCCTTTTTTTCTCAGCTGGTGTTTACCTCTCCCTTCTCCCAGCTTTTAAAATCCAGCAGTGTTCCCTTTTCTGTCCTATGTACCCTTGAGTTGCTGTCATTCCTCTCCCACCCATCGAGGTGGTTCTCCATCCCACCTGCTCGTCAGCGATAAGCAAGAGATGGGAAACTGCCCTGCTGCAGTTTGGTTCTCTTCCAAATTACCATCCTGTGGGGTTGGGTTTGGGACCCCCTGGGGTCTGGCTGCCTTCCCTGGGGGCACGGGCCGGGGGGGGTTGTGTTCCCAGCTTTCCTGCCTGCTGGAGGACAAAGCAACCAGCTGGCTCCAAACCCTCATTATTCACCTCCCAGACCGATGACATGCATGTTGCTAAATAAAACCACTGAGAGAAATAAAATAATTGCTGACCTGTGCTGGGAAGTGTCTGCTGTGGTTTTAAGGTGTACTTGAGGAGGTTACCCAGTTGTTGGGGCATTCTTGTGGTGATGACCCTAACCTGGGCCCTGTTTTTTTGGTGGGTTTTATGTTTTGGGGTTTTTTTGGGTTTTTTTTTGTTTTGTCTTTTAATTAAGGCTCTTTGTTGCCTTGTTGGTCCCTGGGGACTTGGCTGGAGTCTGCTGACTGCTGTGCTCCCCCATCCCCCCTGGAGCATTGCCATAAAGACCCCCACCTCATTTACACTCCTGGTGTATTTATTGTTTTTTCGATAGAACGGTGATAATGTTTCTTGTGGTTGTGATGTGATTGAGAATGAGAGGCCCTGACTGTGCTCCATTGATCTGCAAACTCAGAAAGTCAATACGCAGCTGCGGGCTCAGCCCGGGGCTGGGAGCCAGGTCTGTGGCTCAGAGAGGTTGGCTTAGCCCTTGAGACACTGTGGTCCTCGTTCCTCCTGCACTACTCCAGCAGAAACACCAAGGGAGGGCTCTGCATCCTTGGGTGTCGGACTGCATAGAGGGTGGGCAAGCTGGGCAGGGTCCCAGCGGTGGTTTGCATCTTGCAGTGGTCTAGGATTAGTCAACAGAGCTGTGTGGCTTCATCAGGCTCTTGGTGGGTCTTCATCCTGCATGGGTCCTACATGTTGCCCAGCTTTCTCTTCTCCTCCCCTTGATGTGCTGCTTCTGCTCCAAAGGATTCAGTTGCCTGGCAGGATGGATGTGACCCTGGTGAGGAGGGAGTCTGTAGTTCTGCCATTTGTCCAGGCAGACGCAGACATTTGCTGGCCAGGCTCCTCGTGAGCGGCTGTGCAAAGCCCATCGGCAGCAGATGCACTGTCCCCCATGATGTTGCTCCACACCCTGAAATGAAAGGCGTAATTTGCATTCTAGCACATCCTGCTTTTCTCAGTGTCCAGAACAGAATGTAATACAACATATTGTGCATGGAGAAGTGATGAACTTGCAGAGCCAGGAACTGCAACTGTATTAAAATACTCCTTTTCAATTAGAGCAGCTCCTCTTTTAATTTGTTTATTATTAACCCTGCGCACAGCTCATGAATTTACATGACACTTATATGCGTACAGTGAGGAACATTTCCTATGCCTGCATCTGATAGAAAGACTTTTTATTTGCAATCAGGCAGGTGCACTGAATTAATATACCGACAATATTCAGCTATGTTAATATTGGCCAACACTCATTTAGCTCTGTTTTATTCATCATGTCAGTTTGTTCGTTTATCCCAGTTATTTTACAATGCGAAGAAGAGCTTGCGTCACCGGCAAAGCTGCCGAGCAGCCTGTTTGTGGGAGGTTTCAGAGGACTCGTTTTTGGGGGAGGGCGGTTTAGGATGACTTAGGCAGGTTTCTTCGAGCAGTGGGAAGAAGAAAATGTGGCACTTAGGGGAGACCGGAGAGCTATTTCATAGGTACTCTGGATTGGAATGAAGAAAGTGGGGAAAATGTGCTCCTTTGAATGAGATGAGCTGCAGCATTAGAGCAAACCGCAGCTCTGTCACCCACCCTGCTGTGTGTTTGGAAATCCGGGGTGTCCGGGTGCTCCGGGCTTGCTCAGCATGCCTCTGGGGAAGGCTGGGCACAAAGCCATAGCTGTATCTTCTGAGACCATACAGTCATTGCGTCCCAAAGGACTTATTCCCCCTGAGGACAGTTTTGCATCTCAGAAGCATAATAGGTCCCTAAAATCCTTCCTGAAGTTTTGAAATGCTTGATGTTTTCAGGGTGCAGTTTTTTCCATCAGATGGCAAGCGCTCCCCTACCTAGAAGACCCCAAATACTGCGAGAAAGATCTTCAGTTGCGCAATTTTCTGGCTAGGGCTGAAAATGGCAGAAAAATAATCCTAGAGAGAGACTTTGGGCAAATTTTGAGGCTCAGTACTGTGGGCTGCTGTGTACCGCTCTGTCTGTCACTCTCTGCTACTCAAGGAGCCCGAGCACTAACACGCTGAGGTCTCAGTTTAAACATTCCCTTGAAATATTGCATTAGTGTTCGCGCTCAGCGTGGCACTTTAGAGCACTGCACCAAATGAAAGTTGAAGTCCCCATCGCTGGCTGCTGTATATCAGCAAATCTCTATTTACATAATGAGTGACACAGATTTACACTAACTGCGAGTCTGGCATGCTGCATTTCTTAAAGGCATTCATGAATTTAAATTTACAAAGTGCTTTATGGGTTTGATTTTCCTCCGTACCGTTGCCCCCTGCTGCTCCACCCCACAAGGAAAAGACCTCACAAGCCCAACCTGAAACAAAAAGAGGCGTTTATGTATACAAACAACACATCCCCATTTGTCAGGCAGAGTACACACAGAGATAAACAAGCTCATTCCTGATCCATCATATGCAGGACCAGAGTTAAAAGAGAAGAGAGAGAGGGGGAAAAAAATATTTATTATATAAAGTCTGGCCTAAATTATTTATTGTGCTTCTGCTCCAATAGATGGGGCTGCCCTCTGCACCTCATCAGCGGAGTCGGGGACTCCGGTGTCGGCCAGACTAAGTAAACAGCATGAATGTAACATCATGAGCTTGTCTTGAAAAATGGATGGGCTGGCGTTATAGAGTCTCCCTTCGGCGCTGAGGGAGCTGCTGGGTTGTTTTTTGGCAGTGTGTTTTTGGGTTTGTTTTTTTTTTTGGCTGATAAATCACTGGCTGCAGTGCTGTCTGCTGCAGCGCTGGGAGCAGCGTTGTTATTCCCGGCCGGTTGCGGTGCAGATCCTCGGCTCCGTGTCCGCAGCGCTGCTCTGCCCTGTAATTGTGGTGCAGGTCCGGCCGCAGCCCGGCCGGAGCGATGCGCGGGCTGGGGCAGGGTGGAGTAGCAGAAGCTCTTCACCCCCACCCTGGTGCTGGGCTCTAATTTAGTGCTTGAAACTTTGGCTTGAATGTTCTGGGTTCCTTTTTAAGAGGGAGACGATGAGGGGAATGTTAAGTTGAACGTGGTATCGAGGGAATGGAAGAGGAGGGAACAAAGATGTGAGGGATGCAAAGAGATGCACCAGGATCTTGCTGGAAGACAGCGAGGCAAGGTTAATACATCAAATGTTTTGGTTTGGTTGTTGGGTTTTTTAAAATGTTCTGGTTTTTAGGGACTTTGTTACCTATTTCTCTTTCCCTCTTCCCTTTCCCACCTTTATCCACCTCCCTTTGCCTCGTGGATGAGCGTATGACTTTCTGGGGTAAGGTCTCTCTCTTCTGTGTCCCTGTAGCGCATCCATATATACATCTGCGATTTGTGGCAGGGTTTTATTTTTACTTTTGTTTGATGTCTGCATGGGCTGGAGGGCTTCAGGCAGGTTGAAGAGAGTGAGAACTAACACAGATGTTTGTTGCTTGCCCTTCCAAGAGCTTTGGTTCTCCACGGATGGATTCATTATTGGTATTTGCTAAATAAGGGAGTGTCCAAGTCCTCGAGCTTGAGCTGTTGGCCAGGCAGTGCTGTCTGTCTTGCCATGAAACGAGACCAGGGCTCCTCTTGGCCTCACTGCGACGTGATCAAGTCACTCTTGCCTTCGGCTCCTTAAGCTGGTGTGAAAATTGCAATTAGGCGTGTACATTGAGTAGTTGGATGTTGTCCTTATTTGCATGTAGGGTTGTTGGATGGATGCGCAAATTTGGGTTAACTTAAACTTTTTGCCAAGTACGCAGTTGGGAATACAAATAATCTATGGGCTGTCTTAGGAAATTGGCCATGTTTGATTATTTATAGCTTCATCAATAGACCTTTTACTGCATACTTGTTTTTTTAGTACGAGTTAAAGATACTCAGCTGCTGTTAATCAGCACAGCTCCATTGAGATCCTCAGAGTTTTGCTGATTTACAGCCACTGGCAGGATCACTCTCTTGTGGATGGAAGTAGTCTCATAGGACTAAAAAAAAAAAAAAGAAGAGAGAAAAATTGAATGACTCAGATGACTGAACATGTATGGAAACATATTTATCCTTCCCCATTTTTATTTCACTGACTTGAGTTATGAAGTTTCATCTATTTTTTTTTTTAATAGGTTTTAACAGACCCAACTAAACATCGATTCCATTAACTTGGAACATTGCAGAGACTTCTATTACTAGCTTGAAAATTGCACATGGCAGACCCTGGAAATATGGGGGCCAGAATGTAAGAAGAGGGAATTACTAAGAAAAAAAATCCTGTGCGCTTACAGATGTGTTTCCACAAAATTTGTCTGTCAAGATAGGGAGCCTTTTGTATCGTGACATACGCCTTTACAGCCACAGACTGCTTATGTATGGACATGACTAAAATGACGCTACAGAAGTTTATTTTTATTTCTCCTTCTTGTAGGGACCACCTGGTCGCCCAGGTCTTCCAGGAGCAGATGGTTTACCAGGACCACCAGGGACAATGCTTATGTTGCCTGTAAGTACAAGCATAACTAAGAAAGTATTTAAACGAGTCGGGCTTCTTGGCTTTGCTACCGCTTAATGCCTGCTCTTGCAGAAGTCTCCCATCTCTTTTACACTAAGGACACATTTTCCTTGGTATAAAAGATGGATCCAGATGGTTTCCCTTGTAAATTTACTTTTTGCAAAGCGCTGTAACTTCTTCACAGGTCAAAAGCACAGGGCGGGTAGGTTAAAATTTCCAGAAGTGATGAATAAGCTTAAGTGTTTCTGACCGGGTACGGTGTTGGAGAGCAAAAGTCATGAAGAAGCAACTGAAGACACCTCTAAGGGCCCAATTTCCAGGTAGAACCCTCTCTCCTACAGTGAGGAACCTCTAACAGCTCTTCAAAGCAGTCCCAAAATTGTAAGCACCTGAATGAACCAGTCTCTTTTAGTGACCAGTGCTTAGTTTGCGTTGTTTTTTTCCTCCTACATGAAGCTAGCAAGTACTGAGTCAGCCTTCTTGGTCCTGGGATGCTAAAGCAATGGTTATATTTTGTCTGCTTTGATGTGAGAAAACCCTAAGGAAACCAGCTGCTGAAAATAAGTGGTTAGGTACCAAAGGGAAAAGTCTTTAGTGAAAAACCACAGTGCTTTCGTACGGGCTCCAAATGGTAGGGTGATAGTTGTGTAGGTTCTTGGCAGGATGCCTAGGACAGCCTGGGCCAAGTGCTCAACATGGAGCTTAGCTGGCCATTACAATACATTTGTTGGCCCCTACAGCAACCAACTGTAAGCCTATAAATTGCATCTCTTTGAATCTGCTAGCCAAGTTCATGTGGTCACATACCTAGCGCCAACCAAGTGAAATGCAGAGGTGAAATAGAGGTGAAAGAACCGTCCAAGGAGGTTCTGCAGCCTAGAGAGTCCTTCTTGCAAAACCCCAAACACACATGCAGTTAAGGCAGGAGAAGGGTGTGCGTCCTGGAAAGTGGGCTTGTAGCTGTTGGGGGTGGAAGAGGCAGAAGAAAACACTAAACTCCTTCCCTTTCAAGTTTGGGAAAAAAAAACATTAATGCTTGGGGTTTTTTTTTTAAATTCTTTGTGTGCTGAGGGATCCTGGCTTGAACAATAGGCCAAACTCTGTTGTTTGAAGCACGCTGCCACACTTGAGAAACACAGCCTTTATCCCGGGGCAAAGAGGCAGCTACAGCCAAATAACCTGATGCAACCCCATCTCCGGGGGTCTCCTGACCAACAGCATCCGCACGGGGAATTATCATCCCTGTGAGAATTTTGCATTTAGTTTTAAATGGTGGTGTGTGAGGTCCTTACAGTTCAGAGCCTACAATCCCTCTTATTGTGCGTTACTTTGAGCTGGCAGAATTTGCTGTGCGGGTACGGACGTGGGAAACGGTCGGTTTGTGCCTGCGAGCTGGGTGACCTGAGAGCGCGATGGTTAATAGGATGGTCTGGAAGGACAGTGATGGGATTGGGTCAGTCATGCTGAACAGAGTTGTTTAGGAGTCAGGCTAGCGTGAGGGTGGAGGGACGAGCAACCCTGTGACCTGCTTTCTCCATCTTGTTCCCATCAGTTCCGCTTTAGTGGAGGAGGAGATGCTGGCTCTAAGGGACCTCTTGTTTCAGCCCAGGAGGCCCAAGCCCAAGCCATCCTGCAGCAGGCCAGGGTAAGTGAAGGGTGGTGGGGATGTCTCCTGCAGCAGGTGCCCGAGGAAGCGGAGGAGGACCAGCATAAATGTGTCAGCGGAGATGTCTTCATTCTTGCACCATCCATGGTGCTGGTGGTGGTAACAGCCTCTCATCTGAGATGGTGTTGCTTGAGGTGATGACATTTGGATGACTTGGCCTTTTACTAATGGCCAGCAATAGGCCAGGCCCTAGAAACATGGTTTTAAATTGCCTACAGACCTTGGACCAGACCTTCTGCTGGTGCCGGTAGACACAGACCTGTGGGCTTCAGTAGTGTTTGCTACGGAAAGCAACACTAGACTCAAACTGTTTGAGAGTCTGTATGAACAGTTGTGGTATGTGCTGTAGGGGTTTTCTTTCTTCCCCCCAGTACATCGTAATAATTAAATGTATATCACAGACGTAAACTGTTCCCAGCTCCACGAATCTCAACAGACAGACTGCAACTTTCTTCAATGTATTTATTTGGAAATACACGATGACTACCTATGCAACCTTTTTTTCCTTGGGTGACCTTATTGATTGATGATCAAATAATCCCTGGCAGTGTTTGTTATGTAGACTTGCTGGTGAAAAAAGATCAGCCATGCACGTTCCCAGTATAACTCCTGTTCCCTGCCTAGATGAGTACCTCAGTGTATAAAGCTTCATACTCATCTGTTCAAAATAAAACTTAATTTCCAGCCAGTACAGCTTTGAAACTTTTCTTCTATGAGTGCTTGTGTGAAATCACATTTGATCATTGACACATTTAAAGCAGAGGTGCAAGAGGCACAATTACAGCAGAAGGGAACATGTGGGGACCCCACAAGTGCCCCCCTGCTGTGTTTGCCCTGATCTTGCCCAGGAGGGACCAAATCCTGACTCTAAGCCCACCCTTGCAGTAAAGGGGAAAATATAAGATAGTTTAGGGAGGCAGCTCGCAAAGGGACACGGCTTTGGGGGTATTGCTCCTCTCCCTGCTAAATGCAATCATCCGGGGACAGGGCTTAGGTGTGCTCCGCGGGTCCGAAGCCCACATCTGTCTGCAGCTGGGACCTGTGGCTTGGACGCAGCCAGTCCGTTACTCAGAGCTGTTAGCGGTCGCTTTAGCACAGACCTTTTTCGGCCGGTCTGCTGAAATAGGCTAAAAGGCAATTTATTTCACCCTTGAATGAATTAAAGCCCATTGGAGTCTCCACCCAGCTGGGTGGCACATGCCCCTTTTAGGTTTAGAACGAGGGGGTTGGCTTAGCTGGGGCTATTCTGGCTTCCATCCAACTCCCCTCTTACAGAGGAGTTTGATTTTATACATGTTCAGGTAAAGTACAGGGCCCTGATGCCACCAGCCACTGCATTTTCCTGTCCATTAACCTTGCTCTGAGAATAATATCGGTGGATTATGTTTCTGATATTACCTTGTCAGTCTTAATTTCAAGGCTGCCTACAGTTTTTCCATCAGCATTTTATTTTGCTGGGAAATGGGGGTTTTGACCAGATGAACATTTCATGAGAAGCATCTGCTTTCTCAGACTCTCTGTTTTTGTTCTTTTTTTTCTGCCTGTTGAAAATTGTGACTGTTATGAAAAAAACAAAGAACCTCCCTCCCCTCACTGAAAGTCCCTTTTCTCTGTTTTTTTGTGGTTTTTTTGTTTTTTTTTTTTTTTTTAATTTTCAGGTTTTGGGAAAAATTTAAAAACCAAATAAATCCTGGGTAACTTTTGGGCTGTGGATAAAAAGTTGAATATTTCCATAAAGGAAAAAATTGATTTCATGGTTAACTGCAACCTATTGTCAGACAATTTCAGCTGAAAACTCTGATACCAAAGCAAAAAGGGAAATAAATGATGTTTTTTTGTGGGGAAGTTACCGAATATGGCAGCAACGGAAAAGGAGTCCTGCAGGAGGGAGGATATCTTCTTTCCTTTTTGAGGCTTTGTTTTTCTTGTTATCGTTGTTGTTAATTGCATTATTAGGTTGATTTATTCCCTTAAAATATGGCTTTCATTAGGCACCAAACGTTGTCCCAGCCAGCAGTGTTTCAGAGCATCTCCCTTTTAATGGGGTGTTGTAAAAAGATGCCACATAATCTGGTATTTGTGCGATATTTATGCCATTCCAAGTGCAATCACGGGTAGATTTTAATTACTGGAGTACACAGATAATTACAACTCTTTTAAAGTGTTGAATTGTCACGAGGGAACAAATTATCTAAGTGATGTTTTAAAGTGTGGACCAGCCCCATTACCCACCATGGAAACTACTGACTTGATGTATGGTTACGTGACTCCTTGAATATTGAGCTAAAAGCCCCCTGTTGCAAATAGAATTGTCGTTCTGTTTGCAGGATATTAAATAGTAACCAAAAAAAAGGAAAAAATTCCTCCAAAATTCAACTCCTAGGATTATAAAAAAAAAATCCTCCTAAACTGAACTGGGATCATAAATATATGTAAACAAACTCCTATAGCTTGTCCAGGCAAAGCTTTGACACTTACCTTCAATAACTTGTTGCCAAAAGTGTCCATTCTATTGTGTCTATATGTGATGATGGAAAAGGGGATCTGACCTGCGGAGGCAGATTCTCATCTGGTTTAAATGCAGGTAACTCCTCGCCCTCCATCTGCGCTGGGTCTGGCCAGGATGCGTCTATACGCATCTATACAGGGCTTTTGTGCTTCGTGTGCGCGGCGCTGAGCGGGTGTACGGGGGGAGGATGCCTACAGACAGACGGGGTGTGGGTCCGTACGTCCTCTCAGCAGACCCACGCACCGTCCGGGGGTTTTGCCCATTTGTGGTTGCAGAAAGGAGTTGGTGGGGCAACAGGTTGGACGTTCTTGGGTCAATTCACTGGGGGTATGGACATTGCTCCAAGGATTCCTGGTTCTCGGGGCGTGGAGAGAACGTGGGGTGATGGTGGCTTTGTCTCATGGCAGCAACAAGAAGAGACGCCAACTGAGCAACGTTTCTCGTTCTGTTGCAGCTGGCGCTGAGAGGACCAGCGGGTCCGATGGGTCTGACGGGGCGGCCGGGCCCCATGGTAAGTGAAGGAGCACGGACGGAGCAGACCCAGCTGGCGCCGGCTCCGGGGATGCTCTGGGTTACCTGCACGAATGGCTCTTTCTTAACGTGGTATTAATCTTCTCTCTGGCTCTGTTGTGGAAAAATGTAATAAATTGTGTTCTCTGTTCCAAGGGACCCCCGGGCAGTGGAGGACTAAAGGGAGAAGCTGGAGAAATGGGACCTCAGGTGAGCATGGGCAAATGGGGGGATTTGGGGGGAAATTAAGGCATGGAGCAGCCAGTTCTGCTTTAGAGGCTGTTGTGAAGGAGCGATTTACTAATGCCAGCTGACAGTAGGAAGGTGTGGGAACATCTGTTTTGCATGTAAATGTCCCTTCAAGTATCTAAATGCAGACTCAAGACATAATTTTTGGCCAGCAGTGTAAAATTCTGCAGGTGGTAGTCCTTTCCTGCAAAGGCATCCGCAGAAGTCCTGTAAATATGAGATAGGTTGGAGTGTGGGGAGTTAGCTAATGCTCAGGAAAATGTTCTTCCAAGCCATAAATCCTGCATTAAGGGAAAGTTCCCATTTTCTAATGGTGGGGGAAGTGATTTGTCTCCACCACGTAGAGCTGCTCTTAGGGCAAGGGCTTTCTTATGGATAAACACGTGCAATTCCTGTCCAGAGATACTCGGTCCTGAGCCTTTCCCTTGTACTTTGGACCACGGGCTCTGCTTGAGGGGTTCACCTTCCATTTTGTAGCCCCAGCAGCTGCCTGATCTGCAGTGCCAGCAGGCACTGGGTCCATCTGTCGTACCTTTGGGTGATGGCATTTCTTCTTCTCTCCTTGATGCCATGCAGGGTCCACGAGGCATCCAGGGTCCTCCCGGTCCAGCAGGAAAACCAGGCCGCAGGGTGAGTGTCCTGGGAGCTGTGCTGACGATTGCATTAACTACAATTCCTGCTAGAAACTCTTTCTGCTGCCAAACAATTTCTGAGCACCGAGAGCGTTGCACAAGAGCAGGCTGGCGGTCAGCCGGTGGCTTGTCCAGGACCTCTCCGCCCATCCGGGCAGACACAAATGAGGATGAGAGTTAAAAGCCGGGCGGTGTGGGGCAAACTGCAAGTCCATGCTTCCCACTCTTTTGTCGTCTTTTTTTTTTTTCTTCTCTGTGGCATTGAGGTTGTAGCTGCATAAACGCTCCGGGCTGGTTTGGACAGTCCCCAAGTCTTGGTAGTGCGTGAGGAGAATCCAGTCCCTGGAGGGTTTCTGGAGCTGGTATAAACGGTGCTCACTCGCTTTGTCGACATCCCTGATGCTGATTTTCATTTTACTCCATTCTCTGGCTCGTTGTGATTCGGCTTGCCAGAAAAAGAAACAAAAAAGTCTTTTATGTGACCCACTTCTGGCTTTCTTTAAAAAAAATTCTCTCATTTCAATTTGCAGGCATCGTCATTAGCATATCTTAAAATGTGCTGGAAGATAATTATTGCAAATTAAAATCAATGACCATGTCCCAGCATCCCATGTAGTGAAGCAGCTTTGCTGCCATTTGTCTCTCACCCCTCATTAGCGCCAGGCTGAGCCCGCGCTGCTGCTTCAAAACCAGACCAGCACGTTTTCCCTCGCCAAGGGAAGCTGCTCCCCGGCCGGCGAGCTCCCACTTAAATAAAACTTCACTCGGCCCCACACCTAAGAGCAGATGTCCCTGCGGTCCTGCCTTACCCTTTTGTATTTGACTTTGCTTTCCTCTGTTGCAGGGACGAGCTGGCAGCGACGGTGCCCGGGGAATGCCAGGCCAGACAGGCCCGAAGGTAGCGCCACGTGTTTATGTGCTTTTGGAATCTGCATCTGCTTTTTAGTGAACGTGAACTGAGGGACCCTCGGCAGGAGGAGCCCACCGTGCTTGGAGGAGGTTGTTGAAATGGTCCAGCGACTCCTGTGAAGTCACGGGCTCCGTGTTTGAGAGAGGGAAGTTAAACACACACCTAGAAGGGTGAATAGCATCTTTCTTTTCTTTTCTTGTCCTCTTTTTTTTTAAGGCAACTTTTTAAAATTGCTGGATCCTCCTAATGAGCTATGGTCCCTTGGCTGCAGTTGTAGAACAAATACTTTGGAATCCCAATTATGAAAAACAAACATGAATGAGCAGTTGGAAACGTCCTAAAATATAACTACCAAAGAAATACCTATTAACTGGGTGAGGAAATACAGAAGGCATGGTGAGGAATTTTAATGCCCTCTATTTTTATTTGAGACAAAATCCCTTCATTCAGCTGTGATCTGCTGGTATTATCAAGCAAGAAAGAAGCTGTTCCGCTGAAATTGAATGCAGAGAAAGTTTGCTCAGGGAATCATGTATTAGAAGGTTTAAGTACTTTATTATGTAGATACTTAAAGCTGGAATAGATAGGGGGTTTTGATACAGAGGCAGGAGACTGCAAATCATTTATCCAGTAAAGTGCTTTAATGAGCGTCGACTGCCCTCAAAGGAGTGGATGCCAGGGAAGAAAGGAGAACAGAATAACGACCAGCGCTGGAAAAAGGAAATTTGCTGTGAGCAGAGCGGAGCGATGCTCTAGGACCTGCCAAAAGGAAAGAGCCATTGGTTACCCGGGGTGCAGCTCGGCCAGCCTTGGCCTGACCGATCTGTCCTCAGGTGTAATCGACTTTCCTTTCCTTGCCAATAGGTAATGGATTTGTGGAAGGGAGGAGCTGGTACTATTTTCACATACCGTTACCATGTGAAAATACAAGTGGCTTCACCTCTTTACAGACAAAAAGGGACTTTCTATCTACTGGGTGGTGCTCGCTGCTTTCTGCCCTGGGTGTTAGGAGATGGACCCACGATTTGCAAATGCCCCTGTGTCTTCTCTGCTTTCCAAAGAGTTGAGGCTTTCAGGAAAAGGCTGTCTCTGTGCATTCCCATTCCCGTTTCCCCCCAGAACGCAGGAGGCTGGAACAGGACACAAGTTTGGAGAGAAACCCTCTTGCAGCTTGCCACGGCTCACCATGAGCTCTCCACATACCGACCCGGGGGAGCTGCATGGGCACGGGTGAAAGCCCCGGGAAGGCTGCCCGCCTGCTCTAGGGCTAATGGGGTTTTGCTTTTTCTTCCTCACACTTGAATTTCTCAACGTCACCTGTTTCCTTTGGGAGCATCCATAGACCGGGGCAGGGGACGTGAGGAGCGCATTTAGGGGACGTTCGCACAGGCATTTGCAGGCAATGCTGGCAGGCGTGAGGTTGCGTGACTTTCTCAACACGGTGCCAAGCACAAATTAATACCCCAGCCTTTTAGCAGAGCTCATTATGTTGGGCTTGGCATCATGCTCCCCAGAAGGATGCCCAAAGCTGCATTTACAGCAGGAGGCAGTGGCAGGAGCTGGAGATGTGTGAGAAAGGAGGTGTGCTGGGAGCCATCCTTGCCTTCCCAGTATGAGTAGTTTGGGGCTATATATCCCCTGTACATCCCTGGTCTGACAGCTGGCTCTGTGCCTGCCCAGGCAGAGCAGGCTGCTCTTTGCAGGGTAGCGTGGAGATGCCCCTTTTGCAATACCCTTAAACATCCACATGAAGTCACCAAATTTACCAGCTGATGATGTTCCTTTTTAGGTCAAAACAGATCTGTCTTCTGACTTTAACTTCATTAAGACAGTTTCCAGAATTTATTTGTATGTATATTTGTTTCCTTGGAGCATCCAGGAGGATTGAAAGGATGTGTGGGATGGATTGCAGTAAAGCTCAGGGTGGTATTTGGGGACCTGTTGGCAGGTGTGGGAATACTAGTGTCCAGTTTGCTCACCAGTGGGTTGTCATTTGTAATTCCCTGGAATTAAAAATAAATAAATAAATAGTTGGACGAGAAGATCCTGTCCAGAAGGGAGATGCTTTAGATCACCCAGAGAAGCTCTGAAATCCACACGGAAAAACATTTAAAACTGTAGGTGCTGGGGGAAGAGGGAGGAGGTAAAATGACTTTGAGCTTTTTACTTTTTTTAATCTATAACTTTGAAATCATCGCTGGTCTGATGGGAAGTGAAGGCTGAAAGTCCGAGGGAGAAAATCAATCCTTCCTTGACACAGAAAGGAAACAAATTGGAAAGATATTCAACAGCAGGTGGAAATGTGTACTAAACTGGTTTTTCTTTTAGGGTGACCGAGGGTTTGATGGCTTGGCTGGTTTGCCTGGTGAGAAGGGAAATAGAGTAAGTTATTTTCCTCTTGTCTTCTGGCCACGGTCTGTAATGAAACCTTGGCAGGAGGAGGTGGTGGGAGGTGGTGGGAGGAGGGCAGCTATTGCTGGGGACGAGCCACAGTGGGGCAATTAGGAGGGGATAAGAGTGTCCCGTAAGAGCGTGTGGGATGTCACAGCATCCCTCCCAGGCACGACATTCACATCCCAGGAGGCTGCGAGATTCCTTCTGGGACTGCTTGAAATTGGAAAAGGGGGGCAAAAATTGCCTTAATAAAATGCAGACTGAAAAACAAAGCAAGAAGCAAAACCTGCTTTTAGGCAGCGCGGTTGTAGATGGAAATTGCCAAAAACTATAATGGGATTCTTCTCTTTGCTTTATAATTAAACAACAGGGGAAAAAAATGCAAGAAGCCGGTTATTTTGGCAGGCTGTTCGTGCCTCCCCTCCCTAGAGAGCACAGCCATTGCTTTATAAAGCAAGGGAGTGTTTGAACAGCGGAGATTGCATCGTGATTACAAGCTACACAGGAAAGGGAAGACTGTGCCTGAGAGAGATGCTTAATCAGCCAGAAATGGAATAGCATGCCTTGGGTAAAGCAATAATTGTGTGCAGAGCCCGAGTCCCTCTCCTGAAGGAGCTACAGCCCCTGCTTGGTTCCCAGACCCCTGCCGAAGTGTCACCAGTAAATCCCGTGAGCTCTAGCCCCTGGAGGACTTTAGTCTGCCAGTGCTGGAGCCCACACGTGGCCCTGAGCAGGTGGAAGAAGGGCTGCTGCTTCAGAGAGCACCGTGGGGTGGGAACCGTGGGGGTATGAGTACCTTCAGCACGTGGCGCAGACAGAAAAGTCAAGCCTGTTGCTTGGTTTCTCAATGTTACCCAATGTTTTCTATTGCCGGAGCATCTCTGCCTTCTCTGGAGCTTTTCTGTTGTTTCTTTATAGGGTGAGCCAGGCCCCCACGGACCCCCAGGGGCGCCCGGAGAGGATGGGGAGAGGGTAAGTCTATCTCTGGATTCAGCAGTCCTTTGAATTCATAACTAACTCCTGTAAACAAGAAGCAGATGCAACATCAGCCAGAGCCGTGGCAAGAGCAGCCGGCGCCGGTCGGCAGCGGCAGCACCCCGTCCTTTGTCCTGGGGACCCTGCGGGTGGCCGTGGCGAGAGGGAAGCAGAGCAAGGGGATGGGAATAAAAGTGAAAAGAAGAATTTGTCTTTAAAGATCTGGTCAGAAAAGTCAGTTTTTGTTAAAAGAAAAAAGAAAAATGTTCATCCTCCAGGTGAGGATGGAACTAGGTGTGCAAACTATCACTTCTGATTTTCTAAGATCCAGCAAATTGCAGCAGGACTTGGGGAAGAGAAATTCCAGACAGATGTGAGAATTGAAGATTAAATTGTTCACTTCTCCTTCCACACTGTTTAGTCAATAATCAAAGGCCTTTAGCAAAGCTCAAACTAAGCAATTACAGGTCTGGAAGGGCTGGTTTAAGAGGAGAGATTGAAAATGCTGAATCCGTGGCTGTGAGAAGCGTGTGGTTTAATCGGAGGAGCGAGTATGGATTTCCCAGGCTCTAATTCCCTTCCACGATGTTTTCTTTCCACCTTTGGCTATTTGTTTCCTCTGTAAAGCACAGATAATAACACCTTCCTCACCACGAGGTTGTGCGGGTTAATTAGTTGCGGCTGTGAAGCGCTTTGAAGTTGAAAAGACCAAACCTGTGCCTTGTGGGGGAAGAACGAGTGTCTGGAGAACTCTAATCCTAAGGAGAAAAAGAAAAAACATTTGAGGTGTGCGGGGAGAGAAGCTTGGAGGGCATAGCTGGGAAGAGGAGCATGAATTTTATCAGCAGAAGAGGACGGTTTACGAGAGCTGGCTGCTGGGATTGAGTTATTAAGAGGGAACCTCAGGATTTGAGTAATTTAAAAGCAACTTGGGGAAGCACCATCTAATACTCCTGCAGGATCGGTGGGGCATCGGCAGGAGATGGAAGCGGAGGGGTGAGCAATTCCCTTTGCTGCCTCTGGTTTACCTGAGGAGCCCGTGGGCTAATTTGGTTAAATCCCGTTCCCAGGGCAGCGCTCCCATGCTGGCTTCCCATTCGGTTTGGTGCTAAATCTTGCAGTTACTGACTTGCATGCCCTGAATTGTTTCTACAATATCTTGTCTATTAGCAAAATCCATCCATATAAACATCGACATGAGTTATGAAGTATTACAGCATTTCTAATTGTGCTGGGTTTGGCTGGGATAGAGTTAATTTTCTTCAGAGTAGCTAGCACGGGGCTGTGTTTTGGATTTGTGCTGGAAAGAGTGATGATAACGCGGGGATGTTTTAGCTGTTGCTGAGCAGGGCTTACACACAGTCGAGGCCTTTTCTGGTCCCCACCCGCGAGCAGGCTGGGGGGCACGAGGAGTTGGGAGGGGACACGGCTGGGACAGCCGACCCCAGTGACCAATGGGGTATTCTATACCATATGGCATCATGCTCAGCAGTAAGACTAGGGGGGAGGTTGGCCGGGGGGCCGCTGCTCGGGGACTGGCTGGGCATCGGTTGGTTGGTGGTGAGCAATTGTTTTCATTTGCATCACTTGTCTTCCTTGGGTTTTATTTCTCTCTCTTTGTTATTTTCCTTTTCATTACAATTTAGTATTATTATTATATTTTATTTCAATTATTAAACTCTTTTCATCTCAACCCACGGGTTTTCTCACTTTTATCCTTCCAGTTCTGTTCCCCCCCATCCCGCTGGGGAGGCAAGTGAGCGTGTGGCTGTGTGGTGCTTAGTTGCTGGCTGGGGTTAAACCTCGGTAAATTCTGCATGTGCTGTATTAGTCTCCAGGCTTACGAGGTCTTCCTTATGCACGGCTACCCTTTTAGTACTCCAGGGAAGCTGGTTTTCCGTGTGATTATTATTTAACAAGAATGAAACACCTGTGATGTGACTGAAATATAATTGGTTTGTTCTGTCTCTTTTGGTGCTTCTCTCTGTGCCTTCGCTGCTGAGCAGGGAGATGATGGAGAAGTTGGACCCAGAGGTCTACCTGGAGAACCTGTGAGTACCTCCTCCTTTGGCTTGACGTGCAGCAGCACTGCTTTGGTCAAGGGCTTGTTGTGATAATGGTGGTTTTAGGGGTCCCATGGGGCAGCTCTTCTGGTGCTAAGCAAGACCCCTGAGGTCCTGCAGGGACTCAGAAGCTCAGTAGCTTCTCTTGCTTGAAGATCCATGTGAACAGTTTAGAGTATCTGTGCTGTAACAACTCTGTTTTGCTTTTTTCCACTAAGATGGCTACCGAGAAGAGAAGATGCTTTCTGGGTTTTTTTTTTTGTTTGATTGTTTCTTTGTGCTTGTTTTTCTTGTTTGTTTTTGTTTTTTTTAATGAGCAAAATTCTCATTGATTTTGTTTGCTCACTGTCTAGTCACTGTCTATTTTTGAAAAAAATGTAATTGTAAATGTAAAGCTTAGCTTAGATTGATCTCATACCTTTCCTGTATGTATCCTTCTTCCTGATGTGTTATTTAGGATTCAGGTAAGTAGGCTGCGGTAGAAATTATGCATGGTAAACATATGTGAAATACAGTTTTTGTGAGTGTTCATAGCAAACTCCAGTGAGAAAAGGTTTCGTCTGCTATTGCGCAGGTAATGGCAGCAATTAGCCCTGCAGCTCCCTTGCCCGCGTAGTTTTGTGCAGCCTGAGCGATCCCTTTCAAATCTCGGGGTGAAATCATGGCGGGAGCCATGCGGACTTTTAGCCCTGACTTCAGTAGGGTCAATATTCTTTTCACAGTACACAAAACTTCATGAACATGCAGAGTTTGTCGAAGTTTGGGCCTCCGCGTGCTGCTAACGCCGGAGCAGCTGAACCAGGGCTAGCGAAGGAGGGAGTTCCTAGTATCAATAAGGTTAAAAGGAGATGCTGGTGGTGTTGGACAAAAATCTCTTGAACAACCCAAAGAAATGCTTTCACAAAGTGCCCCATTGAAAAGAAACACTTGGGTTGTCAATTTGAGACTCTGAAAGCATTTTTTCCCCCCCAATACTGAGTATTTTTTACTTTATTGGCGATGGTGAACTGTTTCTGGCTGGCTGTAGATTTCTGTGTATAGTACAGTTGTTGGCTGCTTCTTTCATCCAAAATGCATTTCCTTTGTTATGAAAAGCACGTTAACTATCTATCATTTACCATTGGCTTTGCTTTCAAAGTGTTTTATTTTGTTCTTCTAAGGCCCAGCGTGGTGGCCTGAGAGTAATTGATGAGAACGGTTGGACACACTTCATGTGCGAAAGGGATGGGTTGGCATTTACGGACTCACTGGAACTAAATTACAGATGAGATGTCTGATTAACTTCTGGGAAAGATTAATCAACTCAGCTATCTCCTTAGCACATGTCTAAGCAATAACTTACAGGTTATTAACTTCTTAAAAGCATTTATGTGCTCAGGTAACACAGTAACAAAAGAGGAACTTAAATGGTGATGATGCATGCAGGGAAGTCTATTTTTATTTCAGGAACACGAGTAAAAATATCTGTGATGGCCAGAGTAAAGGTTTAAATTGCATTACAGAAAACATTTTGTCATAAATACATATACCCTAAATCTGCATGTTTGCCTCTTTCTCTGCCCAGAGCCAAAAAAGAGTCTTACTAAATTTAATGGTAACTGAAACTAGTGGTGGGACTTGAAAATTTCTTTCTCTTCATCCTGCTCCATTTCCTTCCAATTCCCATCACCGGTTGGTACAAGCAGAGTTTCTGCTCTGCTGGGGCTCAGTGTGCAAAGCTTTAGCCCGTGGAGGTCTCCGGTGCCTGGGACAGACCACCCGGTCGATGCATCCAGTCTGTGCTGCAAATGCATTTTTTGCAGGATCAAAATCCCTACAGCCTCCAAGATCAGACACTTTCTTAATGTCTCCTATTTTATCCTGCAACATTTAATTTTAATTCCTCTGTCCTCTCTGCATCATAAAAAGGGACGTATAATATTTGGGTAGACAGATAAAACTGCCCATCAATCAAGAACAATTTTCCTCCATGACAGTGAACGAGCACCATCCTTGTAAATACCCAGAGTCCTCCTACTGTCCCTAATTTAAGAAAGGGCCTGCGTTTAAAAGGTGAGCTTTCAGATCTGCAGCTGAGTGCACACAAAACCCCATCCCTTTCCTTTCGCTACAAACCCACCTGAAGGCTCAAGGTAGAGGAGGTGCCAGGGTGTGATTTGCAAAGCTTCCAACTGAATGAACACAATTCTCCTGCCACGTCTCTGCCACTCAGTGTGATGCTCCAATCCTACCAATTGTGAGGTTAAATCTGGTGAGAAAGCTAGAAATGGAAAGAAAACACCGTGATACCGGGAGTTCTGACTGGTTAAGGTTTAAGAAGAAAATGCCTTTGAAAATGTACATTTATGCTGCAGGCTGAAAAACTTTTCCAGCCTTGCTGAGTTGTATAATGACAAAAATTAAATCTGGAGAGATTTTGAAATGCTTACCCTGATGATCCATTAGCAGTATCAGGTTATTCTTCACAATACTCCCGGCTGAAATGACTTGGTTGCAAAGTGTTTTGCATCATTGTGTGCATTACAGGGTAATCGAGGAATATGATTAAATGAACTAAAAAAAGTTGGTTTAAGTGGGCCTTCTTCCAATCCAAAGAATAAATGTCTGCGCCTATATTATTAATCTTTATAATTCAAGGATGTGTGCACGCAGGATTTCTTACTGGTTTGTGAACCAAGAAAGCTGCTGTTTCTGCAAATCCGGCAAGGTCGTTGCTGCGCCAGACCCCGACGCTCCCCCGGGCAGAGCGATGCTCAGCCCCGCGCAGGCTCCCCCCGATCCACGCGCGGGGGGGGACGGGGAGCACTAACCCTGTTTGTTTCCCCCAACAGGGACCCCGAGGGCTGCTGGGACCGAAGGGGCCGCCGGGACCCCCGGGGCCACCGGTGAGTTCCCGGGGCTGCTGCCCTCCCCAGGCAGCCAGCTGAGCTTCCCGGGCAAAATACCCTGTCCCCGTTAGTCATTCAAGCAGATAATACAGCTGTATAATTTTATACATCTGTGCAATGAAAAGAAGTGGTATTTAGAAAAAAGTTATGGCTCAAAGTCTATATTCTCCCCCATTTTCAGTGGTGTCACGTCCACTTATGGCAGCTCAAGATTTGGCCCACCTGAGTAAATATTAATGCCTCGCTCAGGCTGGAAGGGAAGAATGAGAGTTATTAACACAGTGGCTTTGCTATTAACTTTTGCCTGAGGGCTGGTGAGACTTTAAAGCAGTTTGTTCATATTTTGGGCAAAAGCCGAGGAAAGAACATGCCGTTTTTTATTTGGGAGACAGTCACCTTATCTGTCGTGCGCTGCTGGGAGTGCTGATGCGGGGGCTCTCTCTGCAAATCACTGCGGCTCGCTGAAGTCCCAGAACTTAAAACCCAAAACCCGGGGTGCTGCTAGGGCTAACGGGGTCAGCATTGATTGGTGAGGGTTGTGAAGCCCTTAACCCCTCCTGGGACACCTTCGCTCTGAGCTCCTAGTCCTGCTGAAGTTTAATGAGGGTTCAGGATCTGCCCCAAAGCTGTCCCACGCTGTTACACCCAGATAAGTTGCCCCACCAGAGCAAAAGGGTGGCTGGGGAACCCCCACCCGACATCTCCAGATGACCATGGACCATGGTACCCCCTTAATGAAGATGCTCGGGGAGTGTTTGACCCCGGGTGCCTTTTGTTTTGGCAGCAGGCAGCGCAGCCCCGTTGCCTTCACCCGCCGCCTTGCTGAGCGATGCGTTCGCGTCCCGAGCGAGCTCTTTTGTCCGGTTGTTCCTTTTCATCTGCCACCGCGTCCCCGCTCGCTGTCAGAGGCGGTCGGTGCAGCTCTTAGCCAGGATTTGCTCGACCTGGTGCTGATTCTGCCTCACAGGCAGGTTAAACCAGTGGGGAAAACGCTGAAATGACTTTTGTAAAGTGTAAACTGGATTCGTGGAATTGGCTGCTTTACCAAACACCTTTAGAAAATTGTTCCCTTTCCATGTGGTCCGAAGGGCCTCCTGATGTTTTGTTGTTTTTATGGCAATTTCTCTGCTTTTGTGGTACAAAATAACGAGATATTTTCTTAGTGCTGTTTTTTTAAAATCTTTTCTCAGGGTGTGGCGGGTATGGATGGACAAACGGGTCCCAAGGGGAATGTGGTAAGTTTTTACTGCAAATTTCACAGTTCAGCTATTATATAGAGTGAAATGTAAAATGTACTCTATTAAATTAGATTTGCTAATTGCTTTTCAGCCTGGTCTAGATTCCTATCAGAGCCTGTGAAAACCACAGAGGGGTATCTTCCTACAGAAAAATGATGTTAATTTATTATAATTTCTGATGGAATTACACATTATTTCCCCGTGAAAGATCAAACATTTTCATCAAGATGTGTGTTGTTCTAATGAATATCAAAATATAGTAATTTAACTGGGGGGGGTGGAAATCTTTATGTGCCTCATACTTTACTAATGGGATGAAATGGAGTCCCTGCAGAAGAGCCAGGGCAAAGCCAGGCTGTGTTAAAGCCCTGCTCAGCTCAGCTGGGCTGCATGTCCGTGCAGAGAAGCGAGTGTGCCCTGAAAATACCTTTACCCCTCCCTATCCCGCCGCGGATAGAAGCTGTTTCCCTTTCCCAGGAGCTCTCGGTTACCGGCGGCGGGTTGGAGAGGGCATCGAGATGCTGCGGGAGGGTGCAGGGACGGAGCTGCGGTGCCCGAGGAAGCAGCGGCTCCGCTCTCGCCTTTCCTGCCTTCAGCTCTGCCCTTGTCTCCTCGCAGGGTCCTCAAGGTGAGCCGGGTCCCCCAGGACAGCAGGGTAACCCGGGTGCTCAGGTAAGAGGAAAACTCCTTTTCCACGGATAGGAAAAAGGAATGATAATTTTGAACAAGCTTCGCTCCTCCACCAGAGATGGGACCAGCAATAAGGGGATTTGCTGGGAATTGGCTTGACCATACCTTGCTGGCCCGAAATCTTCCTGAAAATGCTCCCAGTTTCAGATTCCCCCGTGGGTTCTCACCTGGCTTTTGCTGCCGTGATGCAAAGCCAAACCCAGGTCCAAGCAGTCTCTTCAGCCGAGCCACATCTTGTGGCTCATGTCTGATTTTTAACGTCCCACGGTCCAGTTGCTCTGGAGCCAGCCGGGTAACACAGATGTCCAAGCCTTGCTGTCGGCCTTCTCCAGGGCTCTCGGCAAGTCTTGCTCCTCAGAGCATCTCTGTTTCCATCCTGGGGATGAGCCTGGCGGCACAAGACGGAGCGGTGCGGCTCTCCAGCGGAGGCATGCCGTGCAAAAATGAAATTTTATCGTCTCTCACAAGACATTTTGAGAATGGATGGAGCTAGGGAAATCCCCAGCCATTGCAGGCACCAGAACGATGCTCAGCTGAGGCACTGCCAAAATGCATTTGGAAGAAATAAATTGTTCCTTAATGACTGTAGTTTTTTTTTCTTTTCACAGGGTCTTCCAGGTCCACAAGGCGCGATCGGTCCCCCAGGAGAGAAAGTACGTTTAGATACTGCAGCTCTGCCTTAAGACAACTGTTGCCTTTAATATGCATTTGCTACTTCAGCTGCTCCTTTGCCCCATATGCAACATCTGTTTGCAGCCGCATCTATGAAAGTCTAATGCCTCTCATTCCAGACAGCAGAGAGACAAGAAAAGCACGGTTTACCTCCGATTCACAATATTTGCATTCATTTCCCATCTTAAGAGAAACATTTTGAAGGCAGCCTATGGTAAAACATTAGGAGAGGACTGAAAATTGTCTTTTTCTGTGGGCTAAATGCCTGGAAGTCTGAGCGGGATGGTAATGGGAAGAGCCCGTGGATTTGGCTCGCTCAGCCAAGATCCCCTCCCTCTGCCTCCTCCCCGCCTGCGCCGGCTCGCTCCGATTTTCCACTGCTCTTGCCGTGGGGTAGGTGCTGGCCTTGGCTCCCCCCAGGCAACCCTGGGACCAGCAGGATTTAAAGAAAAGGAACAGTTTTGCCTACAGAGCAGCAATTCTCCGGGTGTTTGCTCAGCTCCTGTTGAGTAGGGACACAGCGTGTGTCCCGGCGTGTGCAGCCGGAGAATCCCCTGCTTGTGTCGGCAGCGCGGGGTGGACTCAAATTATCAATAATTCTCCTGCGAAGGAGCACGATAGCTGTTCTGGCAGATAAAGGGCTCTTTAGTTTCAGTGCCGAGTCACACTCGCAACAGCAGCATCGCTCCTTAGTGCTGTGAGAAATCAGGGGCTTGCTTAATTAAA
This sequence comes from Pelecanoides urinatrix, assembly GCA_013400755.1. Lineage (NCBI taxonomy): Eukaryota > Metazoa > Chordata > Aves > Procellariiformes > Procellariidae > Pelecanoides > Pelecanoides urinatrix. The sequence continues at coordinate 116,992 of VZTQ01007463.1, read as the reverse complement.
AAGGTAATCATTGAATGGTGTTAAAGCAGCAAGCACGGTCAATTGGAGCAGCTCCGCTCTTCCTTTGGCAGTTAATCACCTTGCCGTTTGTCACCAAAGAAAGGGCGTTTCTCGGTCCAGTGAGCCCCGTGGTTTGACATCCTCAAACTTGTGCTTATACCCACGTGCAGCACCGTGCCCTTTCGGCAGGACAGCAGCTCGATGCCTCGTGCCCCGGCGTCTCCTGCTGAGCTCTCACTGCTGCATCGTGTCTGTGTGAGGTGCTGGCACTGACGCCGCAGCATCCCAGGATGCTGGAACAACTCTGCCCACAGAAATAATCAGACTCCCTGCAGGTCACGGCAGCTTTTCCAACAGATTCGCCTCTCTGCAGCCTTTCACAGCCAGGAAAAGCAAGAAATGTGGCCGAAAAGCCCCGTCCTCCGATGCTCTGGAGACTCTGACCATTGCAGCTTTGTTTTTTCTGTTTGTTTTTAGGGGCCGCTGGGCAAACCCGGTCTTCCTGGCATGCCTGGTGCAGATGGTCCTCCGGTAAGTTGTCCTCTCCTGGGTCTCTGCTTGGCACCAGGGCTGCAGGGCCTGATCCTGCACCCATCCACCCTGGGGTGCACCGTGTGAAGCACATGAGCCTGCAAGGTCAGGCTCACCCTGCCAGCATTTCGGCTGGGTTGAAGGGTTTGAGTTTGAGAAGCCCTGTCCCTGCTCCCAGCTTTGCTCAGGCTCACAGCGCAGCGCTGGGCGCTTCCCACCGTCTCTTTGGGCCTCTCTTTCCCCTCCTTCTCTTTCTCCTCTCTGTTTTACGTAGGTTGGCAGCTCACCGAGGTAGGGACGGTCTCCTGCGTGCTGCGTACCGCAGCGCTAGCACGGGGTGGTCCTCATCTCGCTCAGAGCCGCTGGGCACTGCTGCAGAACGGTGATAAGAACAGGTTGAAATTGCACGTCAATGCTGTATTCCTGCAGTTTCCTCCTATTCCTACTTTAAACGGTGTTTGTTCCTTGCTCTGGAAATTGGTCTTAAAAATCTCTGGCCTTTAAACCTGATCTCATTTTTACACGCCTCAGAGGCACCTGGTTTTAAGAGTGACAAATGTAAAATAGTTACGTTCTGCTAATGCAAATGCAGAGCACGGCCGAGAAAATTACATTTCCCACCCTGGGATTATCATCCCTACAGAGGGCATTTCGAACATTCGTACAACTGTTAGCTGAGTCAACAGAGCAGCTAAGGCAAAGCCCAGAACATCTCTAAGGCTGTAGCTTTCGATGTGAAATTCCTACAGCAGCCTCCAGGGAGGTTCAGCTGGAGAAGATGCCGGGTCTATTTTTATGCAGACTCGAGGATGTGCAAGACCTGCAAGCTGGGCACGTGTGGGTGTGCATGGACACAGGTCCTTCGCCACAGGTAGCCCTGTAGTTTGCAGACAGTTTATAGGTTTGTAAGCATATGGGTTGCTCTTTCCAAAGACAAAAACCCACCCGTGTCTCTCTGTAGAAATTGGTCTTGGAAGATATCTGCAAATCCCTGAGGGCCCAAAGCATCTCACTGCGAAAGCCAACCAAGTTGCTCATCAATTTTTGATCTTAGTAGCAGTAATGGAGATAAGCATTTTGAAAACGGTGATGATTTAGTGCAGAGTGGACAAAGGCTTTTGAAATCTTGCTGCACTTCCATTTTGCCTCCGCTGGCGTGCAGAGAGGCATCAGGAGCTGAAGGCAGGCGCAGTTACATGACCCTCTTTGTGCACTGATGCTCTTGGTGCCATTTAAACTCACAGGGCAAATTCAGATTGCATTTTCTCCTATGTTTTGTTGATGTAAAAATGACAGCTGTCATTTTGTTTCTTTATTAAACCAGCTTGTTTTGTGGAATCCGACTTGTCTGACATTCTCATTCTGAAGATCGGCGATGGAAAAACACCCTTATGATTTTCCTTGCTATATTGGAAGAAAATCATTTGTGTATTTAGAGGAGAGTTCATAAGTAAAAAAAACATTGAGTGCAGAAGGTCTTAGTGGCTTTAGAGCAGCTGGATGTGTTTTCATCATCTTTATAAAATAAAAGGTCCCTAGGTGTGCAGTGAGTGCCTTTGCAGGGGCTTATTGCTTTTGTACAGACGTTCCCAACCAAAGAGTCATCTTCCATCCTGGCTCCATTTGGTTCTGACAGTAGGGAAATCAACACTAAAACTACTTTCATGGATTTCCCCTGTTTCTCACTAATCCTCCAAGCTGTATCTGAGGCAATTCACACTTTTGTTTTCTACTGACTGCAACACCAGCAAAAGGCTTCTAAAGGCTATGAATGAGAATGTGTTGGAAACTCTTGGATGTTGAGTTATTCAGCATCAAATCCCAAGAGGAATGCTGGCCAGCATCCAGCCAGCTGCTGTCTAGCGGGGATGCAGGTTAGCTTAGCATTTGTCATGGGATCTTGTAATGGACTCTAGGAATTAGGAAATTAATGAGGGGCTCTGACCAGTCTGGGCATCTTGTGACCTTCACAAGTTTGCTAACACATGGAGTTAATTTTATCTGTTTTCCTATCTGCAAAATTTGTATGCTGCTTGTTGCTGAACTCACTGAGGTGTTCTAATATGTGAAGAACATTGCGAAATGGTTTGTGCTTCTCTGATGCAAAGTGGTGAAAAGTAAAAGTATAAATAACCAGGTAGAATATCACCAAGGACCCAAATGCTGCTCTCTTGCTTTTGGGGAAAGCTTACTCTTGCAAGTCGGCTTCAGGGGGGGCTACTTGTGTCAGTAAGAGCTTCCTGGAGACCAACTGTTCTCTTACAAATAAATCACAGCTGCCTGAGCGAGCTTGTTGGCTTCCGAAGCATTAGATGTGCACTGAACTCATTTCCCTCTTCTCTTTGTCTCTTTTATTAATAGGGTCATCCTGGCAAGGAAGGTCCTCCTGGAGAGAAGGGGAGTCAGGTAGGTGTCAACAAGACCCTCATCACTGCTCAGGGGGAAGGTCGCGGTAGCTGGATGGAGACAGGTCTCCATGGGGCTCCGGGGATGGCTGGGCAGCCAGGGGATGTGGGACAGCGGAGGCGGAGGAGCAAACCCTGCTGAAATTTGAAAGCTGAGCCCAGCTTTCATCTGCTTGGGAGTTTCTTCTGGTCTTGGGCTGGTCTTTTCTCAACTCCTTCCAGCTTTCCTGGCACGCACTGCTCTGTAGCCCAGCGGACGTGAAAACTGAAACTATGAAGGGAAGCCTTCTCTTAATCAGACACAAATAAATATCCTTTGTGGCACAGGGAATGCAGAAAATTACTCTTTTTGTATTCCTGGTCTTCCTTTTTCTTCCCCTCCCCATCAAAGTCCCTCTTCAACAATATATTTGAGAATATTGCTGGAGGCTAGAGTCCTTGAATTATACAGTCATCTGCCTGTCCGGGAGATTTACCATCTGCATTCCCGCTGTGTCCCATTCAGTTGAAAAACATTACATTCGTCAGAAGTCTGGGATTAGAGCGCAGTCCGGTTTGATGGACGTCTGCTCGAGCCTTGCCGGGGTGCTGCTCGGAGCACAACCCACGGCTGCGGCCGTTTGTCCGGCTGGTGTCACACGAGGCCAAAAATTCAAACGTTGGCCTCTGCAGAATATGAGAAGCCGCTAAGCGGTTGTGCCGGCGCTCCCCGTGCTGGAGGCGTTCAGCAGGCGTCGGGGAGGTGGTCTCGGGCAGCGCTGGGGCTGCAGGTCTCCTGCAGCCGACGCTGTGCGAGGTCTGGGAAGGCTGGTGGACCTGTCGGCTCTGGCTGGCTGGCAGGCTGGAAAAAATTGTCTGTCTCAGGCTGGGAGAAGCGGAAGGGTGTTTGTTGAGTTAGGGAATTGAGCAAAATAAAAGCCAACTGGGTTCCATGAAGAACACGATTTATTTGCAGGGCTAAGACAGCGTGGCAGCGAGGGTGGGAAGGAGAGGTTTTTGCAGGGTGCGTATCAGGCAGTGTCCAGCACAGCTCGTGGTGTCCCTGGGGATTTGCAGCTTTTGGTGCCAGAAGGCAGCTTTGTGAGCATCTTCTCTCTCACATAGCTGAGGCCAAAGGATATCACCCCGAGCCTTGTGCCTCAAGCAATAACTCCTCTCTGTGATCATCGTTGTCACAAGCTCTGCTGCGTTACTGCAAAACCAGGATGGTTTGGAAGGACGGGAGACGGCAGAACATGTTCTTCCTCTCTGAGAACTTGTTCTTTTCTTTAATCCAAAACACAAATCATCAACCTTATGTATAAATCCCCTTTCTGACAAGCTGTTGCTATCCTGACTCTTCTCATCCTCCCTTTCTATCGTACGGATCTTTGCCGTTGGCTCAGCCCAGTGCACCCACTCGAGGTGATGTTCCTGTAGTGCTCTGTGCTATTTTGAGCTATTTTCAGATGGCCGCTGCCATTTCCACCCAGCCTGAAGCAGCCAGATGGCTGGGATATTTGTTTTCCACACACTTGCCTTATTGCTGCACCTTTTTGACGTGTTTTTCTTGTTTGCATTTTTTTCACCCCAGGGTCCACCAGGTCCTCAGGGCCCCATCGGTTATCCAGGACCACGCGGAGTCAAGGTAAGGAGGATGCAGAAACATCCTCTGTGGTGTTGCTTGTTCAACCCAAGTTCTCCAGCTTGTGCTGGAGGTGGACACTGCCCATGGGCACAGATGCCCTACCAGGCTCGAGTGAGCCCTGGTCTAGTGTCTCCTCTCAGGCCATGAGGATTACACGTCCCCTGCTCTCCAATAACCCCTCCTAGCATCGTATAGTGCTTTCTCTTTTAATTGTTCGTGAGCATGGCTCAGTCCCATTCCAATCATTTCCAGTTTACAACCAAAGTAAATCTCAGGCAGAATGTGAAAACTTTAACAAGGCTTGTTAATAAAACAAAATAGCCTATTACTAAAACAAAGCAAGCTTTTCATGCTCCTGATCCAAAACCTTGTTAGACGAAGCTGGTGCGTCTCAGCAATGTGCTTTTTCACTAGACTGAATTCCAGCTCTTTCCTCGTTCCTGCAGCGCTTGCATGCTGATAAGAAGGCGGTGGGTATTTTTTTTCCCCATTCAGCTCTGGCTATTATGCCCATCAAGATGTATTAGTTCAGGTGCAGATGCATCCTGCATCCCAAAGGTCCGATGAATCTGCAGGGATCTGTGCTAGCAGATTGGAGACTTGACTACAGGTGACGTTAAACCCCCTTGTATCTTTTTTCAGTAACAGAAACACATTTTCTGTTCTGCCTTCAAAATTTAAGCAGCATGTATTTAGCCAAAACAAGCTTTCATCTTGTTTCTCGCAAGGTTGCAGATTGAGACGTAGTGGCCATGAGGGAGTGGTTTGCTGTTGTGTTTACCACTAAAGTGGAACAGTTCCACATTAGAATGATCTAGAGAAAGTGTGTCATGCACCAAACCTGTAGTGCGTAAGACAAGGTTTTGCTTCCTACAAGCAGCGTTCTATTAACTGCACAAGCATGCAGTTCGGAAAAAAAAGTGTCTCATTGGGTTTGCAGTTATAAATAACTTTCAGATCTTGCCTCGCTTACCAGAACCCTGTCCTGCTGCACAAATTTTGATGTACTTTTAATTATACTTTTTCTTGACATGCTAAAGGGAAGAAAAAATTTAAAATACCCCAAGCAAAATATTATTCCTCAAAAAAAAAAGGTTCCGTTTTTTATTGTAAGAGTTGCATTGCACAGTACAGCTGGTGTAGATACCCGAGGGTGATGTTTTATCCCGAGAGGCAGGATGGATGGGAAGCGTGGGGGTCCCACAGGTTTGGGCTGGTGGCATAGCAGGGGGCAGATCCTGACCACACTCAGCACCTCCGGGCTGAACGCCGTGCCTGGGTGAAGCTTTGGAGGGCTTCTGCACCACGTCACAAATGCCCATGCTGGTTGAGGTACCTTTTTTTCCCCCCTCCTTTTGGTGCTTAAATGTACTTGAAGAAAACCAGCGCGTGCACAGAGGTGAGCACCGCGGTGAAAAAGAGCCAGGCTTAACCCTTGGGGGTGTCGGACACGCTGCTGCTACCCGCTGCGGAGCAGCACGGAAACCTCTGGCTACGGGCTCAGAGATTTTAAAATGGATTCACTTCCCAAGTGTCCGGGCACAGCTCGAGCACTGGTTTTTCTGTGCATGCTCGAGTGAACTCAGCGTGTTGGCAAGGCATTTGTGGAAATGGTTTTTTGGAAAATACACGCAGAAAAACTTTTCATAGTGAGTTTTATGCCTGGAAACATAACTCCTGGGCAGGGAATGGGCAGAGACCACCAACCCCACCTGCCAAATCAAGTCAGCAGAGGTTTATGACTATAAGGTACTCACCGGTGACCCAAAAGCCAGATGTCAGCAGCTGGTATTTGATTAGCAACATGTTTAGGAACATCACAGTTTGCAGAGATACCATTGTCAACATTGGAGGAAGCAAAAATCACCATGATTAATGATACTTCACTCTTAAGCTTGCCTATACCCTTGTAACATCTTGTTTTATCTCCTGCAAGGGAGCAGATGGTGTTCGTGGATTGAAAGGCACCAAAGGTGAAAAGGTGAGTTAACGCTGCACATTTGGATTAATTTTCTACAGCCTCGGAGCATTTTTGCAGACTGGTCCCACAGGATGCTCCCCGTGACGTTTTCTCCTGCAGAAGGGGTTTCTCTTAGACGAGCAGGGGGCTGAGCACCCAAAGGACTGGTAACCTCTTTGGTTTTGGAGTGGGTGTGGGCTGGGTACCTGCCGTGATGTTCTGTCACATCTTGGCTCAGACCTGGGAGTAATCGAGCCTCCATGACGTGCTCGGGTTTCAAGCTGTTTGCTGGGGCAGCCGTTACTGACAGCTCAGGGTCCAGATGATTTCCTCCTGACAAAATTTGCAGCTTGAGTGATTCAGTGGAGCTGAAGGTTTGTGGTGTGTAACAGCTGAAGAACAGTGTACGGGATACGCTGCCCAGCCCGATCATCAGGGCAGCTTGTGAAATCCTAGTCAATAAGAAAGTCAACACAGCCTATCTCTGCATGTCTCAAAGATGCAATTGGTTTCTCCCAGAGGAAGGTGGAGAAAAATCTTGCCTGGTCCTATAAACCGATCCATGTTCCTTTGTTCCTGCCCCCAGCAATTCGGCAGCAAAGCCGGCAGTTTTAGATAGGGTATTCTGGCAGGGACCTTCCAAACTTTAAAAGTCTTTCTGTGTCTTTGTTGCCTATGAGAGATTTGCTGTAGGATGAAATACATTATTGATTTGAGCTCTGCAATTAAACTTTCTTGGCTGAAAGAAATATTGCCACTGTCCTAGAGGTTGCCTCGAAGCATGGTGTAAAACATCCTCCATGAAAATAAAACCAGTTGTACTTCAGAAATAATTGGTTTCCAGTACTGGCAAGGTGTTGTTATTCACATCAAGCCAGATTTGTGATCTTGACTTGCAGCCAGGGCGGGATGTAGGGAATACTTGCTGTGATCCCTCGGGCACCTCAGCGGTCGCAGCCTGGCTGGGTTTCCATGCCCGTTTGAGCACACCAAAGACTTAGAGAAGCCAGTGTGATGGGTGGCCGGGGACCTAATCTTGTCCTCCCCAGGTAGGGGCCATGCAGCAAGGCTAGAGAAGCCTTTTTTCTTTTTTTCCATCCATAAACCTTCTCTGTTTTTTTCCCCTTTCTGTTACTTAGGGTGAAGATGGCTTCCCTGGCTTCAAAGGTGATATGGGCATCAAAGGAGACCGGGTAAGAGTCTATGACCAATGTGATCTTTGTTAGGGCTTTGCTTTTCAAGCCCATGCGTTATCATGCAACATGGCTTGGGGAGAGAGGCTCTTGTTGGAGTCCTTCTGGCACGTCTGATCTCAAGGCAGGAACTCGGGAATTTCACGTTCACCTCAGGCACAGCAGTTGTAAATCCCTAAATTTGCTAGTCCCACCCTGAAGGTAAAATAAAACTGAGTGATAATAGGGCCCTGTCTTGCTGCTTTGACTGCTAGGAATACTGTGTGATCCAACTGTATCATATATTTATTTCCAGTATCTCTTTTCCCCCATAATATTACATCTAAGGTCTGGTAGGCATCTTTATTTGCCGAGGCTAATGTGCTTCCATACCATCAACATGAAGTGTGGAGTTACCGGGAACACGCTTTAACAGAAACCAAAGCAATGCTGGGGAAGCTGCCGGGGGTGCAGTGTTAGACTCCTGTCTGTAGCAGCAGGGCACGCTGCATGTCGCGAAGGATTTTAAAGTCAGTGGAACACGCAGACCACCCGAAACCTCAGATCACGCTCGGATGCGGGCAGCGGCTGCAGCACGTGGCTTTGCAGCTCGTCTGTCTGTCCTTTGCGCCCAGCCCTTGGGGACGGGGGGACTGTCCACGTCCCCTCTCCGAGCGATGCATCGCCTGGGGCTTGGTGTCCCCCGAGCTCTGAAGCCCTCCCAGGGGTCAAGAGAGCTTTGCAGTCAGTCATCCCCATGTTTAAAGGGAACATGAATGCCTTGCGTGAAGGCTTGTACAAGTAGAAATCAAATCCTCCGTTTCTCCTGGTGTTTAACTGTGTAATTGAACAGTTAAAGCAATTGGAAACTTCCCCAGCCCCTACTTGTGCTGAGGAAGGACCGAAGGTGGCATCTCCGGGAGGTGACTCCTGTCCTCGCCAAACGCAGATGGACATAAGCTCCTTCGAACAACGCTCGCGACTGCGGTTCCCACCAGCGAGCTCTGTGTTTTGTGATGAGCAACGAAAGGACAAGGGGTACTCGAGAGCCTCGCGGATAAATCTGCATCCACCCGGCTTCTGGCGAGCGAGAAGGCGGCTGCCTGTGTCCGCGGTGTGGAAGCATCTCCCGTTATCCTGCGTGACAAAACGACAACTGTTGTTTTGTGTGCCGAAGCCTGCAGTGTCACAACAATTCACATTGATAGCTCGGTCCTCTCGGCTCTCAGATTTCCTAATGATTTTCAGCAGAAAAGCTCCAGCCCAGTCTTTCTTCTCCAGTTGCCCGGTTCAGCCCTCAGTTAAACACTTCCCAGGGCTTGCTTGCACATCAAACTGCGATTTGGGAACCGGGAGGTGGGTAAGAGGGTGCGTGGCAATCAGAGCTAACGAAGGCTGTTTTGGTGGAGAGGCACTGCGTGTAGATGGGATAGTTGAGCCACAGAAAAGACGGCTGTTGTGGGAGATCGTGGCCAGGTGCTGTAATAAAGCTCTGCAATTTANGGTGGAGAGGCACTGCGTGTAGATAGGATAGTTGGGCCACAGAAAAGACGGCTCAATGACAGTCTCGTCTGAGCTGCTTGGTGAAGACCAGCTTTCTCCAAGAGCTGTGTTAGCAGCTCCACGGAGTATCTGATTGCAGCCGGGAGGGTATTGCTGTCAGCAAACACGGGGTCTGGGACCTGCCTGCCTCTTCAACGCTTGTCTTGTGATTAACAGGGGGAAATTGGACCTCCTGGCCCCCGAGGTGAGGATGGTCCTGAAGGTCCCAAAGGTCGCTCTGGCCCCAATGGAGATCCTGGTCCTCTTGGTCCTGCTGGAGAGAAGGTGAGTCTCAAGGATGGAGTCACCCAGGGATGTTTTACAGTAAAACCCACTTTTCTTTGGGTGTCTCAGGTGGGTGGCCAGGGCAGTGCCCAGCGTGGGGGGGCAGTTTTAGGGCAGAGGGATGAAGAGCTGCGGGAGCTTTGTGTGAAGGCTGGCCTGAGTTGTTCAACACAAAGACCGGAGGAGACCCAGGGGAGATGGTTTTACTGCAGTGGCGTGACTTGAGCACGATGAGACGTTGGTCTCTTTGGGCTTGTTTGCTTGGGTGCAAAGTCTTGAAAAAAATGGAGAAATTGAAAGTATTGTGGACTCCAGTCTAATTCCTAGGTGCATCCAGTTGAAAAAAAACAATAGCAAAATATAACCATTCCCTACTAGGTCCCGTCACGTTTACAGTGCTCACTCTGCATCAAACCCACTGGGCTTCCCCCAGGGAGGGCAGAGGATGATCGCAGTGCCCCGACAGCTTTATTCCACCCGTGTCGTGTCTGCTTTGCTCTTGACTTCTCTGCCCTTGGCATCTCCCCTTTCTGCTGGTGCAAATCTGAAGCTGCTCGCAAGGTCTCTTTTGCTCATGCTCTGACATACTTTTATTTGTTTTTCAGGGAAAACTCGGGGTGCCAGGACTGCCCGGCTACCCGGGCAGGCAGGGCCCAAAGGTAACTCGGCCGGGTTCAGCCCTCGAGAGGTGCGGGGTGCGCTGGGGAGCCCGGCGGGCGCCGGCCAAGGTGGTGCCGAGGGCTCAATCCCCTGATAGCGGGATGGCAGCATTTCCCTATCAAATTTACAGATGGGTAAAAACAGCTCCCAGCCCTTAGCTGGTGGAAATCAGGGAACTGGTTCTGCGTCGCTTCGGTCTCCTGCAAAGCGGTGGGAAGAGACGCGGCGGGACTGGGGCTGCAGCTCGCGGGGGTGTGCGGGGCTGCGTCCGTGATGGGTGCGAACAGGCTCCATCTGAGCTTTCATGCTAGTAAAAGGCATAATAGTCCTTCTCCTTGTATTATGTTTTATATCTTCAAAGCTCTGCGCTAGTGTTAACTAATTAATTAAGGAGAATAGCTAATGAATCGGGGTCTCCCTGAAATTAAAATAAAACTGCCATTTGCAGATTTGAAAACATCCTTTGTATCTTATCTACACGCCCACCTTAATTTGGGCTATTTTCAAATGTTCTTTTTAAATTAAAACTGTGAATTCCACTACATAGACTTAAGGCTGCAGCCAGATTTTTACACACCCGCTTTGGGAACTTATGTTTTTGTTAACTTTTTTTTTTTCAGAATCATATTTTATTATTCATGTTCATTGCTTGAAAAAAAAAAAAAAAGGCTTGTTTAACACTGGAGACATAATTATCTGCAAGAGATTGTTTCCTGGTGTGGTGTTGATGGTTTATTTTTTAATTTGCATTTTATATCTGGAGTTGGGTTTTTTGCATTTCTTCAACTAATTCATATTTTAAAAGCAGCAGCAGCTATTCTCCAGGCACTTACATCAGAAAGGAACAAGCCAGGAGTTAAATTTTTATGTGTAACTTAGTGACTTAGGAGCTAAAAAACAAAAGCCTGCCTGTTCCCCAGGTACAACCCTGGGCTTGGGCCTTTGCAGGGACTCCTAATGAGGCATGGACCTTTTTTTGTTGTTGTTTTTGGATGAAAGTTTTTCTGAGGTCGTTTCGGGTCTGTCTTCAGTTTTGTTTTTATTAAAGGAAGGTTTAAATAAAAAAAAGCATTAAGAGCCATAGACGTCAGCGGGTGCTCGCTGGGGGTTATTCCAGGCCAGCGGGTGCCTGGCGTGGATGGACAGAGCTGCCCCTTTCCATGTCTTGAACCCTCTCTCTCTCTTTGCTTTTCCCCCCAAGGGCTCAATCGGCTTCCCAGGATTTCCAGGAGCCAACGGAGAGAAGGGCACACGGGTAAGAGCCGCTTTGCTGATTTTTTTTTTTTTCTTCTTTCTCTCCAAAGAAAGGTCCTTGGGCAGTTCGTGGGCAATGCTCCGCTGCAGGCAGCAGCTGGGGTGATGCTCTGGTTGCTTTTGCACGAAGGGGTTGCCCAGAAAGGGTCGTCCCAGCCGCTCGCATCCCAGGCTGGGTCCCCGGCGCAGGGAGCGCGGGAGCGGCAAGAGGCTCCCGACGCCGGCTGTTGGGAGAGGAGGATGCCAGGAATAGCACAGTCGGCTCTGCAGAGAGCAGCTTTCCAATTAAACACTGGAAATTTTTCCCTCAAGATATTTTAAGAGATTTCTCTGAACCTGAATCCTTCCCGCTCTGTCAGACTTTGCTCAGGGCATGAAGAGCTTTTTAATTAACAGTAATTATTAGAGATGGGTGAATCTGTTCAGAAGCAAGAAGAACCATCTTTAGCCTAACTTGAGATTCAAAATGCGTAGCTGAAAACACTTACAAGTTCCTCCTTTTAATAAGCGGAGCTATTCTAAATTCATAAACACCCTTAAAGTGTGGGGGCTCCGTCCTCCAGACTTGTCTCTGCCTCCCACCCCACCTCCACAGACTCTGCTCCCGAGTAGGGATTGTCTAAATACGCTGGTGCTTTTCTTTATTTTGTGGAAGACAAGCTTGAGTTAGGAATTCAGAGTCATAACATAAAGTCATCTTCTGCACCAGCTCTGGTCACAAGTTAAAAAAAGGAGGGAGTGAGGAGAGCGAGTGGAATTAGTTTCCTTTTTACTCTCATTTAAATACAAATGACTTCTAACAGAAGTGTTTGATAGGACCCCAGAAAATCTAAATCACTTTGCACTGCATTAATATCATGCCACCGAAATTTGGTTTATATCCACCCCCCTTTTTTTTCTTCCACTGAGTAATTTTCATTTCATTCTGAACTACAAATGCGGCATCCTCTCCCCTCCCTCCGCTCCGGCCGGGCGGGAGGAGGGAGGCTGTGAATAAGGCTGCCACGACAGTCTTGAATTCACTGTAGCCCTATAATTACCACCCGCCTTATCGAATATACAACAATAAAATCCTTGGGCTGGATTTTTGGGCGGTGTAAAACAGGGCATCGGCACTGCGGCGGGGCAGAGACGTGCTGCTTTGCATCCCCGAGCATCCGCGTCCCTCTTGCTCCATCTGCTACCGTTGTTCTGGTGGGATGGAGAGACCCACGGGGGTGGGAAACCTTCCAGGGAGCGGGAGCTGGTCAGTTATGAGATGGGAAAAACCCCCAAGGGTTGAGCTGGTTGAATTTTGGCAATGCCCAGCCTGAAAGGGATTGAGGAGGGAGCGGGTGTGCTGGGAAGGGGCCCAACTTCAGGACCAAGGCAATGATAAGATAAGAAAAGACAAAAAAGCAGCTGTTTGCTCGCTTTTATTCTAAATGAGCTTCGTGCTCTTAGGAGGAGGTAGTTGAGGACACTTACACCCCCTGGCAGGCCACGTATTTCTTCAGTTATGAATTGAAAAGGGGTTTTTGCATTTCAAGCCCAGCCTGGAAGGAGATGGGGCAGCTCATGTTGTCCTGGCCTGGGAGCTGAGATGCATCTGGGCCCAGAACAGGCTGCGGTGGGGCTGGCACCGCCGTGCCGGCAGCCCCAAAACCTCTGGTGGAAAGGAAGCAGACGGGAATTTGGGGAGAAATGAGGGGTTTTTTTGTGCGTGGTGAGCAGGGAACAGGGGCTGGCACCCTGACCCCTAAGGGGGAGCACGGTCTGGCACGCCTCTGTCAAATAGAAATAAGTTAGTTTATTTTATGGTAATTTTAATTTTTTTCCTCTCTGATGTGTGATTGGACGATTTATGCCATTCCACACCCAGTCCAGCAACGTGTGCTTGTTTTATCAGAGTGTTTGCATGCGAGAGAGGAGAGGAGAGGAGAGAGAGAGGGAAACTTCCATGGACAAATTCCTCTTTTAGTAAAAGGAGCCCAGCTTGAAAAATTTTTAGAAATAGCAGAAATACTAATTTTCAGTAACTGTTTTGGTATCCTTCTTTTTTTTTGCTCCCAAGTATCCAATTTGAACTAAGTGAAAAGCAATTATATACAGAATAATAGACTGAGCTGGGATCACACCACACAAACCAAATGGAGACCATCAAGTTAATTTAAGCCTTGTTGAGTTAGACTTGATAAATTCCTCTCTGATTCTCTTGAGACCAGTAAATTTGCTATTTTATGAGCACGTCCACCTATTGTCAAGAAAGAGAGTTTCTAAGATTTGCTTCTCCAGTGCATTGTGCAGTAACCCAATTTCCAACTGAAACGACCAAAAATCACGTGTTTGTCTTTTCTTTTTACAAGGTATTACTATAATGCTATTCAAGGCAGTTGTTTATGTGTCCAAAATAGTATGAATCACACGTTTCTCTTATGATTGTCATCATCTAGGATTTGAAATAACCTTTCCAGCTCATTATTTCAGCAACACAAGTAGTCTTCCCAAGTCCTTAAATAATAAGAAAAAGGTGAAAACCAAAGATACAGGAGCAGCACCAGCAGATCCTGCCGGCACCGGCGCGGGCAGCTGAATTTTGGTGCTGGCAGGGCTTGCAGCACTAAAGCTCCCCAGGCTGAGACCACAGCTCCTGGCTGTTCAGCTGCACGGAAGAGCTGGCAAAATTAAAAATGGAGGGGGAAAGATGTTTGGTGGTTTTGGAGAAGTGTGACCTGTTAAATATCGTGATAGTTTTGGCGAGCGGCTGCTCGTCGCGGTGCCCGTTCTCACCCAGCTGCCCGCAGCTAGAGACGAGCTCGGGTGAGCTTGCTTGGACATTTTCAAAACCTGATCATAAAATCAATAGTTAGACGTGAATAAGTGGTCTTATTTTTAGAGCTAATAGGCCTCTGCCATTAGCACGGGGTAATAGATCTCCCTGCTCACCCAGTCTGACAGAGCCTGGGGGGTGCGTGGAGATACCGAAATCCAGACCATTTATTTGGGTGCCTAGAAAATAATCTGAATTTAGATGCCTTTCCCTCGGCATGCCTGTTTGAAAGATATAGGTCTGTGTACATTTACAGTGCTATATAAATTCTTTGCAACAGTACACAGTGCTGTATGCATGATTAATGATAGCAATAAGCAGGGGAAAATTTTGCTTAAAAATAGAATTGAAGGAGGACGGGAGTGTGTGGGGCTACCTGCAGGGAGGCGGCACACGCTCCTCTCCACCTGCTCTGAATTGAGCCTCCCGTAGCTAAAGGAAAACCAGCTGGAATACTTTAAAATGATATTTGTAATTAATTAAAAAAAGGCATGCCAGCAGGGTTTATTAAATGGAACCGCAGAACAGGGAGGATGCAGCAGGACTAATTTTAGTAGCTTGAAGAAAGTTGATTGTAAAGTTTTCCAGCTCCTGTTTTATATTCGCCTGGTTAATGAGTGCCAAATACGAGAAGGCAAGATTGTGAGATGATGGATTTGGGGCAGAAAATGGCAAGTGGTATTTTAAGCATTCTGTGTTCCTTACATAGAAAGCAAGTCTTTCTCCTCCTTCCTTTAACAGGTGATTAGTAACAATAGTGGATTGCAGGTCCAAAGGAAAAAAGTTAAAGCTCTGGGTATTTTTTTGGTAACTTGACACTAGCCAAAATAGTGTTTTCAGGGAGCAAGCTCTAGGCCATTAGTTTTCTTTGAGGCGCAGGGTAATGGAGCTTAACGTGACGCCAGATTTAGGACCCAGCCGTCTCTGTCTTTTTCCTGTCAGAATTAATCACAGTCCCTCATTAGAGGAAGCTGAGTGCATCTGTCAGATCTCATAAGCCTGCTGCTTCGTCGCTGCTGCAAAACAATGTCTTAAATTACTTGTTTAGCACAAAGTTCACAGAGATGAAGAAAGATTTGTAAATACGTGGGGCAGCTTAACTGGCTTGTGTGGCGTAAAATAACTACTCAAAGCAGGAACCTTGCTTTGCTGCTGTCGTTCCTTAAATATTTAACGGTACAGGTCTTGCAACACGTGCGTGCATCGGTGTGAGCTGGTCTGTCCTGCTCCCGGCCGGGGCGAGGACCAACTCTTCCCCGCCTCGGGAGCTGGGTGAAGGGACGAGTGGAGGTCAGTGGGAAAAGGGATTGTAGATTTTGGGGTGGCAGAGTTGAAGAGCTTTCTGCTGGCTCTGGTACGTTGGATGGTTTTTTAGGAGACTGCATGGTCCGATTGGGTGGCCTCATCCTTGAAAGTCTTCGTGGTGTTTTAAAGGACTCAGGATATGTTTTCTTAAGAGACTCCTTCCCTCAGATGGTAGATCTCATCTGGGCGTTGGGATTCCCGTTCAGACCTGTCCAAGCATTATGAACTAAAATAAATACAAGAATCAGGAGATTTGGACATTAGGAAAAAATTCTTTCCTGAAAGAGTGGTCAGGCCTTGGCACAGGCTGCCCAGGGCAGTGGTGGAGTCCCCATCCCTGGAGGGATTTAAAAGACGTGTAGATGAGGTGCTTAGGGGCATGGTTTAGTGGGCATGGGGGGGTTGGGCTGACGGTTGGGCTCGACCTTAGAGGTCTTTTCCAACCTTAGTGATTCTATGATGCTATAAAAGTAAACCTGCTGTTGTCCTTTTCATTGCAAAGGTGAACTGGAGAGGTTTTGGGGACAGTTTGTGGGCAATAGGCTCCGTTGTGGGTTCATCTGCTGCGAGCTCAGCCTGTGACGCTGGCTGCTAACTCCTCTTCGTTTCTTTTTTCGTTCCAGGGGACACCTGGCAAACCAGGTCCAAGGGGGCAGCGCGGTCCAACGGTAACGAGCCATTTCTTCCTTCTTGTGCATTTTGAAAGCTTCTCAAGGCCAGGGGAAAGTGGGATCTGATTTGTGCCCTCACTGGGTAGGATCTGGCCTTCAGCAGTTAAAGCTAAGCAGAGGGAACACCGTGATTTGAGGCTCACCAGTGAACGTGGTTTAAAGTCAGCAGAACACCAGTGGCAGTGGCGAAGGCTCCTGTCATCCCCTTGCTGCTGGTGGGACAGCTCATTGACCCGGTGCAGCTTGGGTGCCTTGCCTGATCACATCGTCATGCTGTGGGTAGCAAGAAGGGCTAAAATGTTGTCTTTTGTGTCTTTTTAAGGGTCCACGTGGGGAAAGAGGCCCTAGGGGAAGCACTGGGAAACCCGGCCCAAAGGTAAGGTTTTGAGGAACCTAGTGGAATTGTGTCCTAAAAAGCGCTGGTATAAGAGAGCGTCTGGTTTGTTGCCCTCAGTTTCCCTTCTCTTCTTTCTCCATTGCATTTTGAAAGCTGAGCCCTCCTGAACTTCATGGCCCATCTAAATGGCTCGTAACCCAACCATAAAGTATATGCACAGGTCCTAAAAACGCGTTGGCCCACGTCTCAGCAAGACATCAAGTGCATGCATGAATTAAAAGCTGTTGCAAGCAGAAGGGGAGGGAGCACCCCCGCATCAGGGACCAGCACAACCCTACGATCCACTGACGCTTCCCCTAAGCCCTATTTTTTGTGGTTTGGCGTTTGAACCACCTCGGAGGCCTTAGGCTGTGCCGTGGTGAAGGGGCACGTATTGCTGCTGGTCCCCAGAGCCTCGCACCTCACTGAGCCACTTTGTATGCGCACTGTGCGCCCACCATTGGTCACTGGGCAAAATAGGTATTTTTTTTGGCAGCCAATCTGGAGGCATGCTTGGCTCCAGAACCTGCTGCAGAGACCAATTAAGTGGCCATCGATTGCCAGGCATGACGGAAGCAAAGCTTTTGTAGTGAGACATTGTCACCACTGCGCTGCCGGCTTTAAAAATAAATGTCTCGGCTTTGTGTTGGCATGAATTTTTGATAAACACCTCGTCTTTGTGGTGGCATTTTATCTCTTGGAGGGAGGCCATTATCTGGCGGAAATATCCTGAGCTTGCTGACGTTATCTTTCCTGTATTTTTATTAAGCAATGTGGGGGGAACGAGCAGCTGCTTGTTCGTCACTGGATGCTGCTCCTGATACAGAATTATTAATAGAGAGGGGCCGGGGAGCCGGTGGGGTGTCACCGTGGGCTTGGGGCCATTTGAAGTCTTTTGCAAAGCAGCTGCAATGGTGATATATGTGTTTGTGTATTAATATGTATTAATGGTGTGTTGTTTCATTTATTCGTACAAGGGCAACTCTGGTGGTGATGGCCCCCCTGGTCCTCCTGGCGAAAGGGTAAGGCAAGCCGCTGGGGCTAAGGCAGGACTCAGTCCAAGCCCGTTGTTTAACACGGCAGACGAGGCGGGTTTGCAGGGCTGAGATGGTGCTGAGGGGCTTTTGCAGTGAGCATCCTACCGAGTACCCTGTTAAACAGAGAGGGGCGGGCAGCTCGCCGGAGTCACCAGCTCCGCACGCCTCGGTCAGCAAAAAGGAAAAATCTGGTTAGAAATCCGAGGTGAAACGTGCTTGCGTGGGAAGAGGTGTCTCACAAGTCACTGACAGCCCGTAGGACCCTTCCGAGCTCTCCCAGGAAAGCTCGAATGGGACCTCGGGTGTCCTGTGTAAGCATCGCTCCACGGGGAAAGGGAGAAGTCACCGCAGGTTTTGCGCAGACAGCAGAGCCTGGTTTTCTGGAGGAGGGGGGCCCCTAGGAGCTCGCGCTGCTTTCTCCAGGTTACAGCATGCTAGGTGGGAAATACTGAAGCGATGGGACTTTCATGATTTTAGCCTCAATTTCTGCTTTTTTCTTCCTGGGTTTTTGTTTTGTTTGTAAATTTTCTACAAAATTATCCAGGGAGGAAACATAAGAAATTGGTCCCTCCTTTGCACCCGCCGGTTGTGACGGCAGGGGCGAGCGGGGAGCTGCTGCTGCCGCCGCTCCGGGCCAGCACCGCTCTGAAGAGCATCTCTGTGGCAGCGGCCCCAAAGCCACCAGCTCTCTTCTTTTTCATTCCTGCATGGGCTGGTGGCTCCCAGGTGCTCTCACTTGAGCTGGGATGGCAGAAGACCTATTTTTCATAGCACTGGGAGGGAAAGGCACAAAGCAGTTCCTGGCCCTCTTCGTGCGTGCAGTGCTTTTTGCAGCTGGACAGGCCACTCAGTTAACCATGCCTGGTGGTTCTTATTTCTCCATGTGTTTTTTTCAAGGGATGGCCCCATGCAGCTGCATCTTGCACTTTGGGGCATTTCTTTGGGGTAGAAGTAGCTGACTTTCTGTATCTTTGTGCTCATCTGCTGTTCACGCGGAGCTAGTATTTCATAATAAAGCATTATAGGTTCCTTAACCATGTTTTCTGGCTTGTTTTGCATCCCAGGGACCACCAGGGCCTCAAGGACCAACTGGATTTCCTGGACCAAAAGGCCCCCCTGTAAGTATCTCTCTTTCTAGAACATGCAAAGAAATACAGAAAATCTTTTCCATCCAGCTGTGATTGCCTGTGCCAGCTCAGTCTTAGCCGCTTCTCTGACAAGCGGTGACGTACCCAATAAAAGGCATTACTGAGACATCATGATAATAACCCGACGGTTTAAGATTTTAAATAGCTGAGTAAATTGCAGCTGATTATAAATGTTCATTTCCTAATGACTCAATATCGCTAGGATCTTTCATGGTTGCTCTGTTCTTTATTTTCTCTCTGTATATGGGGAGGACAGCACAACCGAGTAACACTTCTGTCTCTGCAATTATTATACACTGGTGGGGGACCTCAGAAACCTTTTTGGAGTGATTTCCTTCCCTGTGGTGAACAGCTTGCTCCCACTTTGGACCTGTAAGATAAATCTTTCCTTTGGGAGATATATGGGAAAGGGCCGATTCTTTTAGGGTTCTGAGCACCCCTATTTCACTCTAAAAGGGATGGGAACTAATGCAAGGAGGCAAGCAGGTTTGATTCAGTCCATATCACAGTTTTACTGCTGAGCACATGGTTGTGTTCCTTCTCACCCTGGTTTTCTGCTGTAGGGTCCTCCTGGGAAGGATGGATTGCCTGGTCACCCCGGACAGAGAGGAGAGACCGTAAGTACCCAAAAATCTTGGGCAGATCATTAGTCCTGAGTCTTGTCTTGCTGGTTGGTTTTTCTAAACCCTTCTGTGCAGCTGGGGAGATGTGACCACACGTTTGTTTTCCCTGGAGCTCTGTGTCTCTCCAGCTGCATGGGATGGTCTACGGGAAGCAACCCTCTTCTGAGCAGGACAGGTCGGTCTAATGATGATTTGTGTGAAGGTTGTGCACCAACTCCTCTCTCTCTGTCCCTTTAGTAGATTGTGGAGGTCACGTGCATTATGCATGGAGAAAACGTGAGCAGAGATGTAGTGGTGCCGGTGACGGGCATCAGAGGCAGTTGGGTTTCTGCCATGGTGGATGCTGCAAGAGGCAGCTCCTTGCGAGGTGGGAGGATGTTGGCTGGGTTGAGTCTGGGTCAGCACCAGCACAAGTCAGCACTTGGCGTGGCTCTTGCTTTCATGAGGTGCAGAAGAAGCTGGGGGGTGATTTCCAGGCTGCCCCTGCAGCCAGGCTCTGTATCTCACGGGCTGGCCGAAGCGCTCATCCCTTTGCCCTCCCAAGAGGGAAGGCTGTACCTCTGCTCTCTGGAGCGTTACGGGCAAAGTCTGCGCTTTCTTTCCCTCTCCATCCTTTGGAGATGTTTTATGTCTCTCTATTCCAGAGACATAACTCTAAGGCTGTGTTAGCAGAGGGTTTTTTTCGTGCAAGATGGGCTCTATCCCTTGCGAGCTCAGCTTTCTGCACCCAGCTGTGCTAGGTTGGGGGCAGTTTTATTTTCTCTGGAACCTGCAATGGGGAGAAATAAATGATTTTCACTTCTTGATGTACCATGTGGCCAACGCCAAGAACTGTTGCATAGAGTTACAGAGAGAGTAAGAGTTACAGCCCAGTTTTGGCAGTGCTTGTTTTGACAGGAAGGCAATTCCTGGCCAAGACGAGTGGTGTAATGGTTTTGCTCTAGTTTTCCTGTTCGCACCGGTTACTGCAGCACGCTCGTGTATCAGCCACTGCCTTAGCACCCGAGTAAGAAGAGCATCTCTGCTGACGCTGCCTTTTAGCCAAAGCTACGCGCAAGGGCCTCACCAAGTTTTGCTTAAGCCCCCTCCAGCAATAATCCCTTGCTGCAACCCGGGGCACGGCTCCTGGCTGTTTAGGTGCCTCACTGTATCGTACGCATACTGCTTTGTCCGTTTTAAAAGGTTTTGTTGCACAGATGTAATCATTGTTTCTCACCAAAGGAGAACGATGAGGCATGTGGAAGGTATGATATCCTGGCTGTTGTGGTCTGTTTTCCCCACCTTTTTTTGCTTGAAGGATACCCTAAGCAAAAATGACCCTTTTGCCATGTATTCCTCTGCATGCAGTAATTAGTATCTTTTTGTTTGGCATTTTGGGGGATGTTTATTCTTTTTCCTCGGCTGTTTACAGTCCAGCTCATTCGCTGTTGTTGGTATGTCCCTCTCCCCAACACTGCATGTTGCATGTTAGCAGATAGACTCTTTGTTCTGTGTTTATTTTACAGGAAAAAAAAAACAAAACGATTTCCTCTGCTCAGCTTTGCATTTTTCTCCACTGCCTTTCCTAGCAAATGAGCATTAAAAAGGCTTTGCACATTATGCATTTTTTTTCCCCCTCAACTTATAGCACAACAATTTAATTAACTTGCCTGGCATTTGCTAGGCAAGGCAACGCAAATACTGCTCAGTGCAACGCCAGACATTTATTTACACTCCATAAGACTGATTTTAAGGCAATGGTTGTGGTATTTTTGAACACACAATCCTCAGGTCAGGATTAACTTAAAGGTGAAGAGAAGATTTTTCACCTGCCAGAGCCTGATTGTGACGTTTAGCCTTCCTTCATTGAGTTATCTATAACGTCCAGGACGCCTACATTCAAATTAGAAGAAGTAGTAAAAGCTTTACTTGCATCTGCTGTTATCAGATAAATAAAAAAAAAAAAAGCTTTACTTGCATCTGCTGTTATCAGATAATAAAGCAACAAACTCCAAGTCTGCATGAATATGAATGGAGAATGTTACTTGCATCTGCTGTTATCAGATAATAAAGCAACAAACTCCAAGTCTGCATGAATATGAATGGAGAATGGGCTTTCAATTACTTGGGGTCTGAAAGTATTCCCTGGTAGCTTTCTTCACTCATGGCAGCAGTAGCTTGCCTATCACAGGCAAATTCTTCCAGAAAACCAAAAACTTTGTTAATTCGTGCTATCAATAAGCCTGCAGAGATCCCTTCCCCTTGCATCCTCTTGGGGTGCATGCAGACATGTGCAGAACCAGGTAGCAGAAGTCTCTTTTTTGTCCCCCTTTCCTTACGCAGTGCCAAAAAACGAGGAGAGAAACGTAAAACCGAATTAAATATTATTTCCACATCAGTAGAAAACCTAGATTTGAAATCTGAGCATCAAATAGTTCCCTTTATTTTACTTTTCATTTCATAGCAAATAGGCACACTGAAGGATGCTGAAAGGTTTGGCTGTATTAGATATACAAAGATTGGATCTATAAAAACCAAAAACCATTCTAAAAACTCTGTGCCCAAGGCTCAGGCAGGATTAAAGGAAACCCCTTCCTTCATATCAATAGGAAAAGTCCTGCACAGAACTGGCTGAAATATTTTTCTATGATAAGAGTTTATATTGTACATTCATTTCACAAAGATGTTTTGCCATTTCTCCATCAATGACAGGATATTTTCAGTGGTCCGCAGACAGCTGTAGAATAGCATTGAGTAGTTTTTTTTAGCATGACATATTACCATTGGCTTGGGATTTATCTGATCATCTTTTGTGGCAATGAGAAAATAGCCTGTGTGCCCTAAATGACTTTTCTCAAGTCTGTCAGCATACTATAGTGAGAATGATAATTAATGTGCTTTTTAAAGAGTGGCTTAGGAGATCTAAACAATTGCAGTGGTGATAGTTCGTTATTGTCACTCTTCAAATGTCATTATAATTAGCTGTCATGGAGACGTCACTACTCATCAGCATTTGGAGAGAAACACATTTGTGATTTCTTTCAACAGACGTTGATGAAGAATATAAAGCTTCGCTCAGCCCCCGAGGCTGGTGGGTCGTGGGCTTCAGTGGGGCTGGAGATTGGTGCTGCTGGTGCCGAAAGTGGAAGGCGGTCACCCAGCCTCCGAGCTCCTGGGAGCTAAGCCTAAAACAGAGCTAAGCCTCAACCAGTAGCAGAACAGGGAGCAGGAGAAGGGAAATGGTTATTAAGAGTTACTCGGCATGAAGAAACTCACACATTCTGACTTTTTAATAGCCGTTTCCTCTATAGGTTTTATGAGCATAGCAAATTTTTTTATATATATAGGACCAGTCCTTCAGCCAAACCACAATAGCTCCATCAAAACAGCAGGCTGAGCTTTGAGAATCCCTTTTTCTTCCTCTGTTTCATCCCTATATAAATGTACAAATACACGTTTTCCACTTTCTGTTTGATTTCTTGTTTCTTTTGTCCTTGGGTGTCCACCCGTCCCTGGTCAGTAGTTTCACCAGAGGAGGAGCAGTCGGGTGGCAGCCTGGGACCCTGGCTGGAGTGCTCCTTGGCCGAAGTGTCATCTCGTTCTCTTTTCCTTTCTCTAACAGGGTTTCCAAGGCAAAACTGGCCCTCCGGGACCCCCTGGTGTCGTAGGCCCTCAGGTAAGGAACAAATGCTCGTGCTTGCACCAGTCCTCTGTAGCTCATCTTCACTGGTTCAGCGCAGCGGGCTCCCACAGCTCTGCTGGTTTAACTGGAGCTGCTGGGACTGCAGGTTGTACAGCACAGAGGCTCCTCTTCCAGGGGAGGCAAAGCCATGTCGAAGCAAGCTTGATGGCTTTGAAATTCCTGGCCAGGGTGTGAAATACCCCAATGGGTCCCAGCCCACCTCGTCGAGGCGTTAGGATGGTATTTAGACAAACGTAAATAAGGTGGCTCCTGTGAACTTAGCAGAACTACCTTGGTGTAAAACTGGTGTAGGATGAGAGAGACCAGCCACACACAACCTGACTAAAAGACCGTAAGCAGCCAGAGTGTTAAACGGATCCCAAAGGGCTGTACAGCTGCTGGGGCGTTCAGGGCAGTGTAAGCGTGATGCAAGAGTGCTCTTACATCGCGATGACGAAATGCATCCCTCTTTAATGTAAAGTGCTGCTGGATTCCGTCAGGGTTGGGCTGTTTTTCTTGTAGTCACAATAAACTCTGTGCAATCTGGAAACGGTAACTGCACAACCAGAATTTGTACCCCTCAAGCACAGGCATGCGAGGCTCGTGCGTCAGTTTTGTAGGCAGAGTCTTAGGCTGAGTAGGACTGGCTTTGGGTTGAGTCTGCTTTCCTGGGGAGGTTGCTTTTTAATTACAAAGTAATTAATTTGTCCTCTTAATGATAAAGTCCCTGACTTGTAAATTCTCTGATAAGGGGCAATTCCCTGACTGTGTCCGTCTTCTCCACTGCAAATTAGGTTCTACGGCAATTTTATTTGGCTCTGCTGCGCGTAGTTAGTGTGATCTGTGGCTGCTGAGCGATCGCAATGTTATCGTTCTGCGTACGCACCCTGCAGCGTGACACAAATTACAACCACCCTCGCAGTGGACACCAGCGTGCAGGGACATTATAGGCTTATGCATATGGCTTTTGTCCTCCAAAGGGCCACTTGGGAACCTTCTGCCCTGGGCCTTATTTTACACGCGTCACCGTTAGTGCCTGTGTACGGCACAGAGGCAGTCAATAATTGCCGTGTAGTACAAGCTTAATCCATTATTTATGCCCCATATAAGGACAAATCAGCATAATTGAAGAGTACTTAAGAAGTTTTCAATTTAAAAAAAGTCCCTAAGCATAATAATTCTAGTAATAATATCTCATTTATGTGAACGCGTTCATTCCAGAGGTTCCCAATGCCTCTAGTCTGTCGAGTACAATATTGCCCACTTCCAAAACAAGGTCCCTTTAGGTGCCAGAGGAGGCATCTTTGCCGGGATTCCTGGTGGCACTGCAGGGGACAGCTAAGGGAAGGAGCGTCTTCCATCCCATTGCAACCTTAAGGAGCAAACTGAGAGCCTGCTCCTCTTCCTTCATATACCCACCACCTTCTCCCTGATCTCTGTTTCTTTAGGGTCCGACTGGTGAGACTGGGCCGATGGGTGAGCGGGGACATCCAGGCCCTCCGGGTCCCCCAGGTGAACAAGGTCTTCCTGGCCTGACTGGAAAAGAAGGGACCAAGGTAGGGACCAGCAGCCTACCGAATTCACCCTCCTTGCAAGCCTGGACGCCTGCCTCCCTCCCAGAGATGGAGAGGGGTGATTCAGAAAAGACATGATGTTTTGCAGTGTCTGATCACGACTCGAGCCCAGCGGGAGGAGCTGGGTCTCTATGGAGTCCGCAGATCTCAGCTATTTATCACTGTCGTTGCAGGGTGACCCTGGTCCCGCCGGCCTCCCAGGGAAGGACGGTCCCCCGGGCTTGCGAGGCTTCCCCGGAGAGAGAGGTCTCCCCGGCCCCATTGTGAGTAGAGGCTGCCCGGTCCTTCCAGCGGGAAGGATGTCCAGGCGGTGCAGCACCCACCTTCCAAAATGACTTTGTTTTCTTCCCTCCAGGGTGCTCCAGGGCTGAAAGGCAACGAAGGTCCCCCAGGTCCCCCAGGTCCAGCAGTGAGTATCTTTGCCCTCGCAGGCACCACCTAATGCGTTTACAAGCTTGGCAAGTCAAAATGGAGGGTTAGTCACAGCTCGGTGCTTTATCTGTTATTTCCTTTGCACTAACGAACGACTCGCTGGATATTGCTTTATTTTACAAGACACGCATGTAACAGCTCAGTCGCTTTGTGGTGGCAGCTATGAACATATGTGACAAGCTGAGGGAACAGGGATGATTCAGGACATCGAGAATTTTGTTCCTAAGTCACCAGCTTTCCTTCTGCAAGTTGTCCCCACTTAAGATTCATGCTCAGTGTAGCCCTCCTGGAAGAAAATATTCATCATCCAACCCTCCCTACTGCATTGGCTGTGAAGTGGCTCGTGCTCTTGTTCCAAGCTGATAATGTGCCCCACGCTGAGCTCCCTGCACCACCCAGAGGAGAATCCAGCCCTCCCAGGGATTTTAATTAAAAAAAAGATCTGCAGGACCCCTTGGGCTGATGGTACCAAGTCATCACATGGCAGTCACCCCATCGAATGTGCTCATTTATGATGCATTTGCAGCATCCTACTGCTGGATTTCTTTCTGTCAGTGTATAGATAAAGCTTGATACTCCAATTAATGCTTCCTTCTTCTCCAAATAGGGTTCTCCTGGCGAGCGTGGTCCCGCGGGATCAGCCGGCCCGATCGGCTTGCCAGGGCGACCTGGCCCCCAGGGACCTCCGGGACCCGCAGGTGAAAAGGGAGCCCCAGTAAGTACCAGTATAAAGATGAACAGCTGTGGGTCAAGTAGAAATGTGTGTAGTAGGAAGCTGAGCATGGGGACATTCCTGGGGTAGGTGTATAAAAGATTAAAAAAAAAAAAAAGAAAAAAAAGAGAAATTCAGTTAGGATTGAATTGCACCCAATTCAGTTTGGGTGCATCAGACCCCACTGAACGTTAGCTGCTCGACTGCCCTGTTTGGGGCACCTGTGCTATCAAAAATGGATGTGATCCCAGGGACTGAAATGTCTTCAGGCAATGAGAAGGGATGAGGACTGAACAGGTAAGATGACAACCTGTGTGACCTCCTAGTGACAAACAGCCAAAGGACAGACCTCTGGGCAGAGAAGTGAGCTAATCCCATCACTGCTTACAGGGATGCAACAGCAGTAGCGATTTCCACTGAGCCTAAATAAACCCTTACCCTGACTCTGCCCCGGCCAAGGGGCTGCGCAGGAAGGTGCTGCGGAGGTTTCGGCTCCGCTTCCCGGGATGCTGCCTGCTGCCGCAGCACCGGTGTTCCCAGGCATCCCGCTGGTGCCCGTGGAAAGAGCTGCTCGCAGCAGGAGCCCGAGCAGAGCGCGGCTGAGTCCTGCCATATGGTCCCTCTCCCGAGCGTTCAGCAGCCAGCCCGCGCAAACTCTCACGTCTTTCGCTCCCCAGCCACGCGCGTGAAATGTCACGTGCGGGCAGGAGAGAGTGGGCTGGGATGATTATTTCTGTCCCTGAAGAGCGCAGCACCGTGACAGTCCCCAGGAGGAAGGCTCTGCCTCGAATTCACGCCCAAATGGTTTTGCAGGGACTTTTGGGTTGCCTGCCTCAAACTTAAACTCAGCTTCAGACCCAGCAAAATGAGCAAATGCTGGTATCTGTGATTTCAGACTGGAGGGGGGATACTTACAGTGATTGATTGTTGTTATCAAAAGTGTTTATCAGCCACTGTATTCCACATTTGCTGGCTTATTAGAAACTCCAGCAGTTAGTCCAGAGGCAAGAATTTCCTGGTGAATCAGCTTTATGAATATCTGTCCTGCCAAGTACCTATATGATGTATCAGTGGGTAGATGAATAGGCAATTTATGTGGCATCTAATTATTCAGAAGAGAGCACCCGGGATTCAGATGCAATTAAATTATGTACGAGGAAACTGAAAAATATCCACTCTTCAGTTCCTATAAACGAATACATTTGGCTGAGGGTTCCAGGTCTGAGGAATACTAGTAGATGTTTAGGCAGGAGGCCAGCAGAGATTGCTTTATTCACTAGAGGTGTTTTCCTTTGTCCAGAAGCTCAGGAGGGAGCTTGGGGCCTCCTGAGAAACCCCCATTAGTTGGGGATCAGCCAGGGAGGGAGCAGTGCTGGGACAGCCAGGACCAGAATTAGTAAAAACTGGCTTGTGGGCATAAAAGTTAGTTGAGGTCTTGTTTGTCATCCAGAGAGAGAGAGCAGAGGGTTCAGAGTAAATGTGATTTTATTGCTATAGCAGTGAAATTGCAGCTCTGATCTGAGTATTCACCATTAGATTTGTTTGTTCTTTCTTTATCTCTCGCGATCGAAATTTTGTCTTGTTTCAGACAGTGAGCACAGAGCCTGATGAAATATCAGCTGGAAACCGGTTTTGCTATACATGCCCATAATAGCAGGGGTCATTAACAGCTGAATAAAACGTTAATGGGATGTAATGGGTTGGTTGGAGGGTGGAGGAGAGCTCTGTGTGACCTGCCTTCTCCTGCTTCCAGGGCGAGAAGGGTCCGCAGGGACCAGCTGGCCGGGATGGCATCCAGGGCCCGGTGGGACTCCCGGGCCCGGCAGGTCCTGTCGGCCCCCCTGGAGAGGATGGAGACAAGGTGGGAGCAGCTCCCTGCTGCGCAGGGTCACTTGGGGAAGGAACCGGGCAACGTGCCCCATTGCCACCGCATTGACCCGCCGCTTCCACCGCATCGGGTTGGATGTGCTGCCGGTCATAACACAAGGATATTTGATGGCGCTGGCAAACCTGCGAGATCCAGCAGCGTCCGATCTGGGGAGCAGCCGGCAGACTGGGCTGTGTGTGCTCTGCCAGCCAAACTGCTTGCTGAAATCCAGTTAGCCTCCCCCGAAGTCTATAGCAGGTGGCTTGTGCGTGGGTGCCTGGCCTTTCCAAATTAATTACCTTTCCCCACTCTCTCATTAAGCCCCTCTGGGCTGGAGGATTCTTAGAAAACATTAGCTGGGATGAGTCGCTCATCGCTGCTAACAAGGTCTGCACAATGATGCTTCTTGCATCGCATGGCAGCTAAGGAAAGGTTGAGGATGTAAAAGGGTTTAGTGACATCTGGAGTGGCCAAATCTCTGGCCTTTTTCAGAACATTCTGGGAAGATTCTGTGGGCTGGGGATGCGGACACACAGGACTATTGCTTGAATGTTGAGATATGCAAGTGGTCACCAAGTGAACTAACTGTGCCCCTTTGTACCTGGCAGGGGGAGATCGGGGAGCCTGGCCAGAAGGGCAGCAAGGGGGACAAAGGGGAGCAGGTGAGTGGGGTGGATGTTGTTGAAGCTTCCCTGGAGGAGCGTGGTTATGTTGTGTGACTTGTTGGAAGCAGAAAACAATATCATTTTAATTTCTTTCTATCATTGCTTCGTCTTCTCCTTTGCTTCATCAAATACCCACATGATGTAAAAAAGAGCGAGTGCCTGAAGTGTGAGCTGCCAGCTCCCCGGAACACGTTGAGATGTTTCCGTGTCACCCATGTACTGTGTAAATACCTGTGAAACACTAGCGGCCCTTGCCATTGAAGTTGGGTCTTCGGCTGTCGTTCCTTTTCTAGTTGCTTGCAGCACACTGAAGCACCCTTTATGTGCTACTCAGAGCTTGAGGAAGATAAATTACACATAAGTAGATGGATCTGAGTGTGTGCTATTGCTTTGCTGCAGCAAAAATGCGTTTAGACGTGTCTGCTGTGCCATTGGCACCAGGGCTGAGGAATGCTGGTGTGTCCGGGGAGGCTTGACCCCATCCCCACTTTCTGTTTTGGGAATTCATGCACATTTAATGGAGGCTGTGTTGAAGGGCATCACCTTTTCTAGGTGAGTTTTTTTACTCTGTGCTCCTAATGCTGATATCTCACTTCTGTTTCGTGACAGGGTCCACCAGGTCCTACTGGCCCACAGGGTCCAATCGGTCAGCCTGGCCCAGCTGTGAGTATTGTCTCCTGTTGGCAGAAATCCCCTTTCTTGCCATAAAATCTCCTGGGAAGCATTGCAAGGACTGGCAGTTTCTGCCTGGCACTGCTGCTGCCCAGCGCATGAATAGCGCATCGCTGCTGGCCGCAGCGGGAGGTGGGGATGGAGCTTCGCATCTGCCTTGTGGCTTTGCCAAGCTGGGTCAGACTCTTTCCTCACAGGGTGCTGATGGAGAGCCAGGTCCCAGGGGACAGCAAGGCCTTTTTGGTCAGAAAGGTGATGAAGGACCCCGAGGTTTCCCTGGTCCCCCCGGCCCAGTGGGCTTGCAGGTAATTTGTGGCATCGAGGGAGGGTTTAGGGTAATGAAAGCTGGGGCTCCACCTGAGATGTTCACAGCTAAAACTCATCCCCTCCGCTTCCACAGGGCTTGCCTGGACCGCCTGGTGAGAAGGGAGAAACAGGTGACGTTGGGCAAATGGTAAGATGCTTTCATGCTTCTTTTTTCATCAGTGACAGACATTGTTCCAAGAAACATGTCTTAAATTTGTCTCCCCTTTCTCTCAGGGCCCGCCAGGCCCACCTGGACCGAGAGGTCCATCTGGACCACCAGGAGCAGATGGTCCACAGGGTCCTCCCGGGGGAATAGGAAATCCTGGAGCAGTAGGAGAGAAGGTAAAGCATCCAGACAAACCTGACTGAAGCCCGTAGGAGTTTGCTACAACACTCATGCAGGGGCTTTGCTACATCAGCAGAAAACTCAACACCCTGCAGAAATATAACTGTGATCACCCTCTTTTCCCCTCTGCAGGGTGAACCTGGTGAATCTGGTGAGCCTGGTCTTCCCGGCGAGGTTGGCCTCCCGGTAAGTACGCTGCAGGGTGGCTCTTGCTCTGATGGAGAAGAGCTTTTGTTCAGTGGTGTCCCCTGAGGAGCTGGTTGAAGGGGTGTCAGGCATGGATGTGGATGGGGCTGCAGGGACCGAACCAGCCGTGTCCTTGGTTTGGGTATCGAGTGACACGTCGCCGTGTTACTGGGTATTTATAGTATAACATTTAGTCAAATATGGGCTACCCACGACTGAACAACATGAACACCACTTAATCTTTGTGGGAAGGAGCTGCTAAATCATGTCTCGTGTTTTGAGATATAAACAGAGCTGCTTTCCTAAAATTGATTGAAGGATAGTTAGAGACTGGTAAGTTGTTTTCCTGGATAATAGAAACACCTTTTTCCTTTACAGGGTCCTAAAGGTGAAAGAGGTGAAAAGGGTGAAGCAGGTCCCTCTGGTGCTGCTGGTCCACCTGGCCCCAAAGGTCCACCAGGCGATGACGGTCCCAAAGGCAGCCCTGTAAGTACCCCCTCCTGTCCAAGCAGAGCTTCCTTGCCTTGCCCAGCAGCGATTTCTGCATGAAAAGATGTTTTCCAGAGATTTTTGTGGAAATTTGAAATAGTTTACCAGCCCGAGAATTGCTCCTCTAATGATATGTGGTATTAATCCCCTTCTTTAGGGTGCTAATGAGGAAAAGACCCAGCTGTACCGTATCTTCCAGCAATACTTGAATTATTAGTCCTTTTTGCAGACTCTCAGAAAACGCATCCCTATGGAGAGGGCCTGCAGTAGGTTTACTTTGCGCTTGAGCTTATGTATTGCCAAGGTCCTCCGCATCAGAGCGAAGTTTCCAAAATAGCGTAGTGGAGATTTATGTGAATTTGGGTGTTGCACCTCTAGGGGCAGACGCCTGCTGATGCTAATTGCTGTAGCTCTATTGAAGCCAGTAGAGCTATACTGATTTATACCAGATGACAATAGTACAATATTTATCTTGCCGGCTTCTTTGATGCTTGCTGGCTGAAGAAATTTATTATGCGATAAGCAAAGATGGCATGAAACAGCCGAGGAGGCAGGGGAGTTAGTCATCTCTCTTAACAGATGGAGTTTTGGGATATCGCATTATTGGTTGAAGCCTATTGTCTGAACTCTGGTCTCAGAATCATTTGAAGTCCACAAAAGACATTGTATGGAGAAGAATGGTGATGGGTTTTATTCATGAAATGCTTTGAGAGGATCTTCGTATGAAAAATGTTACACATCGTGTAGTAAGCAAAAGCAAAATCTTCTAATCTGCACATGCCCCAAAGCTGCGAGGATTTCACTGTTACTTGTCCAATGTGTTTATGAAAAACTAGATGAAACTCCCAGTGTTCCCTCTGGAGCTTTGCATAGTCTGGTGGCAGAGCTGAAGTGGTGGCTGTGACAGGTTGAAATTACTGAAGATGCAAAGATGGGATGTGATCTGGGATTGTGTTTGAGGGTAGGGAATTGGGGTTTTGCTCCATAGGGTGACTCCCCGTGTTGTCGCCGGGGTAGCAGGCGCTAGTGTTCTGCAATTCTCCAGGTGCAGTATCTGACTTGGGGATATACTTCTCTCTTTGCAGGGTCCGGTTGGTTTCCCTGGTGACCCTGGTCCTCCTGGAGAACCTGGTCCAGCTGTAAGTGTTACGCAGAAGGGCAGTTAGGTTGTTCCTCCTCTTGGTTTAATGAAATACGACCGTGTGCTGTTCATTCACCAGCACCTCCTCTGGCTTTTACTCTTCCTTTACTTGGGAAAGAGTAGGAAGTCCCACCATAAGACTGTTTGTCTGACCACGCTACAACCTTTGGGGCAGTAGCTGTACGAACGCTGCTATCCACAGTATTTGACACAGGACACTTGCTGTTGCCAGTGTTCTCACTGGGAGATGGCAGAGACGGTGCCCGGTGACATGAAGACCAGCTGAACCACACCTGCTGCTGCTAACGCTCTGCACAACTCTATTCTTACCCTAAATACGCCTGCTTGTTTCTTTCTTCTTCCTTTTTAGGGTCAAGACGGTCCCCCTGGTGACAAAGGTGATGATGGCGAACCTGGACAGACTGTGAGTAACTGGATAGATGAGGTCCCCATCAGTCCCCACGGTTTCTGCGTGCAGGTCCAAGGACTTTTAACAGAGAAGGACATACAGCACCAATTCCCACCAGCTTCTGCTGCACTGGTCCCCTGACGCCCGTCCCTCCCGCTGCCATCCATCCAGGCTGCCCAGCAATACATCCTGAAAGCAAAAATTAACTTACAGAAAAGCAAAATCTAGTCTTTCATTTTACTTTGCCATGCCTTATGGTATTTCACGGTGGGAAGGGATAAAACAAGATACCACCTGCACCCCCGAGGAGGTGTCGGGAGTTGTACTGGCCGCCCGCGCCTCGGCTCAGCACAACCTCTAGATCTTGACTCGAGTTTTACGTGTTCGCTCCTCCCTCCCGCGTCTCGTGGTGCAGTTATGGCTTGTTCTCCTCCCCTCTCCATCTAGGGTTCCCCTGGTCCCACGGGAGAGCCAGGCCCCTCCGGACCCCCAGGGAAAAGGGTAAGCTGATTGTTTAGGAGTATTTTTCCAAATGTATTTGTATTGGCTTCTTGAAACTAATGTTATTACTAGGTCTATGCTAAATGCAAGGCAGTATTATGTAAAATAAATAATAATAAAAAAAAAAAAATTATGCGCCATCCATAGCCACTGGAAATTGATAGCAAGTTGTCAACCAAACCCCATGGATTTTTTTGAAATTTTAACACCCAAAAGAAAATACAAGTATGAGGTGCTCCTGCTCTTCCTGCCTTGCTGGCGGAGCTGGGGGATTCATTTAGCAAGCAGCTAATTTAAAAAGCTTTTCAGAGATATTTGTCTCCATTTTGTCTTCTTCCCTGGGGCTGTAGCATCATTTTGCTAATTCCAATAGACCGTTTCAGATCAGTGTGATCTAATTGTGTTTTGCATCTATTCTGTGCTTTCTCTAGGGCCCTCCTGGTCCAGCTGGTCCTGAAGGAAGGCAAGGAGAGAAAGGAGCCAAGGTAAGAGCTGAATGGGATTTCACTTCTACCATGTCCTTTCTATGCCGAAAGGGTCACCCTCTGACAACATTGGTGTTTGAAAGACGGTAATTTGGTTTTGCTGTGTGTTACAACAGGCTAATTTAGCCTGAATTTGGGGCCATTGGCCCCAAATCTAAGCTTATGTTTCATCTTTTAACAAAGTCTATGGGGATAATTAGAGCTTGGTAAGGTCATGGGAATGTTTTTCTTGTTTTGAAATTACAAAGTGCTATATTTGGCAATTTAATATGTTGTAAATAATACAGTATGCACAGCCCTAGGTCCTGTCCCAGGGCACACACAGCATTATTGGATGGTGGTTATTTTGGTAGGGATGGTGGGGAACTGTAGAGTGGGATTGCAAATTATGGATCCAATTATTGCGGCAGCCGCAGGAACGCTGATGGTGCAGGATGTCCTCTGCTAGCTCATCTCCCAGCACTGAACCAAGGAAAGCATCCTGCTCCAGCGAGCTCACAGCCCAAGGGCCATTCCTGCTGGAAATCAGCAGAAATAGGCAAGGCTGAAAAGTGAAGGAGTTTGGAGACTCGTCCTCAGCACATAAGGGATAGGGAGCGATAGGAAAATCAACGAACAGAAGGTTTTACATGCTTTGCGTGGAATTGCATTCACTCTGTGACATCCTGGCAGCAGCCACAGTGTATCTGAGGAGATTGTTTGATACCGCAGTGCAAATTAAACCGTGCTGCTTCTTGCATCTAGGGTGAAGCTGGTTTGGAAGGACCTCCTGGGAAGACTGGCCCAATTGGTCCCCAAGGTGCTCCAGGGAAGCCTGGCCCCGATGGCCTTCGAGGAATTCCTGGTCCAGTCGTGAGTATTCCCAAACCGAGCAGAGTCTGAGAAAGGTTCTGGGCAGGGTTGTTCCTGGTGCTTTACCATAACCCACCTGCCTTGGAAGATGTCTTTCTCCCTGTGTAATGTTCTGTCTGTGCTTAAAAGCCTGACAGCAGATAAAACATCTTTAGTGGATATAATATAATGATGAATATCATCTCCCAGCATGTTTTATTTGAGTCTTGGTTCTGCTCCCCCTCTCTCTGGGGTAACATTTCCATGAGCTCTCTTTTCCAGTAGAGGTTTGAGCATGAAAGGAACATAAATCCTTTTGCCTTTACCCGCCTGCTAGAAGCCAGAGCAAAAGTTCCCTGGCACAGGGACCAGATGAGGATGGGTGCATAATCCCGGCTGGGAGCACAGCTGTCGTGAATGATGGGTTTGAGGGGATTGCACTGTTTTACAGGGTGAACAAGGTCTCCCGGGATCCCCTGGCCCAGATGGTCCTCCAGGCCCAATGGTATGTCAAGACCGTAAAGTTCCATGAGTTTTTGAAATGGGTGACTGTATTTTATGTGAATTCATTCTCTCTTTTGTTTTCCCCCCTGTCTCTCAAAGGGCCCACCGGGTTTGCCTGGCCTTAAAGGAGACTCTGGTCCTAAAGGGGAGAAGGTGAGAACGGCACATACGATCTTGCTCCGTGACCTGATGTCCCTATCTGGGTGTGGGGGAAAAAAATGTCATTGTAGAGGGCTCCTGCAGCTGGCATGATGAGGCTGAGGAGTGCCACCAGCCCCGTATGCTTTCTCATGCTCTGGAAGCATTGGACGTATCTTTAAAGGAGGGATGGAGAGTTGTGAGTGTGGCCCAAGGGATGAACCAGGTTGTGCTTTGGGTGAGCGCGTGCTGCTGCCCATCTGGATCCAAGACTGGGTTTCCCATCTCCGTATCATCAACGCTGATGGCAACGAGGCGACATGGAGGATCTGAATCTCTGCCCTCCCATACGATGGCCCGTGCTGTCCATGGCAGCTCTCGTTGTCGGGGCTGCCCGAACGCAGGCGCTTTAGCGGAGGGCGTGGGGAGGTGCAGACACCTGGCTTGCTTTAGGGCAGGACTCTCAATCTTGTAGAAATTTATGTAATACATGTTAGCACCCAAAATGAGCAGGCGCTCCAGTGCAGCAGTTCTGCTTCTATAGTTGTGGCATTTTCTATTGCAAAAAGCCTAGTGCTTTTCTTCTGCTCTGCCACTTCCAGGTGTCAGGGATAGCTACTAACTCCTATCACTTTCGATATTTGGGGTTGTGTCTAGAAATGTCTTTGCTGGGTAGCTTTGGTGTTCGGTTACCTCCGGCGAGAGATCATAATTAACATCTGCTGTTTTCCCCTAGGGTCATCCAGGTTTAATTGGTCTTATTGGACCGCCAGGAGAGCAGGGAGAAAAGGGCGACAGAGGTCTCCCAGGCCCCCAAGGCTCAGCAGGTCCCAAAGGAGAGCAGGTAAATATTCCATAAGACCTTCATGGAATGTGCTTTTGAGCTGTGGGGTTTGCTGCCCTTGAACAGGTTTGGCCTAGCAGAGATGGTCAACCTTGGCAGGAGACTCTTGCTAATTTTTGAGGAGTATTTTCTATATTCATGTGGTTTATTCTACATGTGAAATACAGAGATGCTCCAAAATGACACATTTTAGTGGAAAGCAGATTGTCAAGGGTTTATGAAAAGACTTGGAGGGATGGTAACATGAAATATGCATCTAGAGGACTGATTTTTAAAACTGTGTGCCTAAATGAGATATGAGATTCCCTGGTCATGCTCTTGTCTGGATCATGCACATTCTTAAAAACCAGTTAAAGCTCCAGATTTGAATGGAATCCTCCAAAACCAGGCAGTTCTCTGTGAGCAGACGTTAGTTGTGTAGTTATAGGCCAGCACTGCTGCATGCAAATCAATGTTCTGCTTTTATTTTTCAGGGTATCACAGGTCCTTCTGGACCAATCGGACCTCCAGGGCCACCAGGATTACCGGTGTGTGACAAATAATTATCTTTGAATTCCTTGGGAGCTTTACAGTCCTTCTGGAGTCACCTTGGTGCTCCCAGATATACCCAGCACAGTCCCTCTGGCCTGACCTTGTGTGAGGATGCTGGTGGGAATGGGTTTGCCCAGCTGACCCCATTAAAATCATTGGAATGAGTTACAGGAGTACTGGGGGGTGACGAATGAGCTGAGATGGGCGCAGCGGGCACGGCGTGGTCGAGGCAGGGAAATTTGCCCACCCTGTTTCTCTCCCCCTTTCTTCTGGATTATCGATTGTCACATCGTGATTTTTTTTGTACTTTTTGCTATTTGCGTTTTTTTTTTCACTGGATACCCAAAGGCTGCAGCCTGCACCCTTGGGCAACCAGCATTTGCTGTTGCTGGGTGTCCTCAGCACGGAGCCAGGATCAGCCCCGGGTTACGGTAACCTCACAGCAGCTTTTCCAGTCCCCATCCGCGCAGGAGCGTGGAGCGCTGACAGAGATCGGTCTGACACAAATGCTTTTTGTACGTTGGCAAATAGAAGCAGCGCCGTACTCAAGTGGATCTGAAAAGTGGAAACAGAAAGGAAGTGAATTAAAAAAAACCACCTTGTATAACACTACTCTGTCTCTCTAAGGAGAGACTGATGACTTCTCTGCTAGGAAACGTACTGACTCCTTCCTGTATTTTTCTCTACACAGGGTCCACCTGGTCCCAAAGGTGCTAAAGGATCATCAGTGAGTATAGACATTGTTATCCAAAGAGGCTGAGGAGCTCTTAAGTGCATAATCTGCTGTGACTCCTCCACATCAGTGGCATTAAGGCAATTAGCCAAAGATGACGGTAGCAAATGCAGCCTTTTCAGGCTAAGCCCAGAAATTATAATTGGGAAAGGTTTCTGTTGCTCACGCTGTACTTCATTGAACATCAGTGCAGCAAAGATCATAAGTAGGGATCCACTGCATAGTCCTTAAGAGAAAAGCTACCGCTGTAAAGCAGAGGGTATTAAAAATAGACTGTGAAGCGGGAGGTGGCAAGCTGAAAAGCGAAGAATTCGGTGAGAAATGCGACACTGAAGCAAGCTTCATGTTACAGATCTCCTATGCAGGGAGCTAAAAATTCCTCTTGGGCAACTTCCTAATGTCTTTTTCCCATGTAGAATTCAATGTTTTATTACTTTTAAGGTTTTATTTGATTTGTAAAACTGTTGCGTTGATTTGGAGAGTTAACATTTTCATGCATTGGAAGATCCTTTCTTTTCTCTAGGAAGCCTAAGCAAAATTTGGCTGTTTAACCCCAAGCGTGTGACTGATCTTTTCTTTTACCTAAGCATCTCGTGTGCCTGAAGGGACAGGAAGAAAGTTTTTGCCACAAGAGACTATTAAAAGAAATAATGTTTGGGATGTGATATAAGTGACAAGTGCTTTTTCCTGAGTGACTCTCATGTTCTCCCTTGTTTTTCCCAGGGTCCAACGGGTCCAAAGGGTGAATCGGGTCTTCCTGGGCCTCCAGGGCCTCCTGTAAGTAGAACCCCTTACGTGAAGCGTGAAATGAGGTTCAGATTTAATGGGCAAAGATTCAGCATATCGGGAGTCCTAGCAATGGATGGGGTCTCTTAGAGATGCTGGGGAAGAAAGGACGTGAAGGGAGAAGTTACTAATGGGAAGATGACAAGATAAGACGGACCCGATGTTCCAGCCTGGGGGCCAGGGTTTTTATCAGTACCATCACGGGTGTTTTACATGTCTAGTGTGTATCTTGTGGTGCTGCTTCTCAGCGCTGGAGGCTGCTTTGGCCATCTCTTCTGTCTGCCAGTGCAACGAGGAGTTGTATTTTCTTTCCCCACAAATTAGGGTCCTCCTGGAGAAGTCATCCAGCCACTGCCCATCCAGTCTTCCAAGAGGACCAGGCGAAACATTGACGCCAGCCAGCTGGTGGACGATGGAAATGCCGACAACTACATGGACTATGCAGATGGCATGGAGGAAATTTTCGGCTCACTGAATTCCTTGAAACTGGAAATTGAGCAAATGAAGCATCCATTGGGCACTCAACATAACCCAGCACGTACCTGCAAGGATCTGCAGCTCTGTCACCCCGATTTCCCAGACGGTGTGTCCCGGGACAGGGGGGGTGCAGGGAAAATGCTGTGGGTTTCCCAGCTCCACACAGGGAATACAAGCGAGTGCAGGAAGAGAAGTAATTTGGGGAGTCCCTGGCCCTGGTGCCCCGTGAGGAATGTGGCTGATAAGGAATATGTAGAAAAGAATTGGACTAGATGATCATTGTAGGTCCCTTCCAACTGAAATAGTCTATTCTATTCTAAGAATGGGGATATATGATGAAAAATAGCTATTCCTGTAAGGTGCCACAGTGTTAGGTGCAATCAGAACATAACCAGTTTTCAAAAAAAATACATATAAATAGTAGCCTATGGCAGAGATGAAACATCCCTGGTAAGGTGGTTGCTGAAGTGCCCATCGTCCTTCCTTCACAGTGCTGATTCTTTCTTCTCTTCTCTTCCCTCTCGTGCATCCAGGTGAATACTGGGTTGATCCTAACCAAGGATGTTCCAGGGACTCTTTCAAAGTTTACTGTAATTTCACAGCTGGTGGAGAGACTTGCATCTTCCCTGATAAGAAATCTGAAGGAGTAAGTCCACATAACTTCTTTTTTCCCCCTCTATATCATGGTGATAAGAGATTATTTCCTAAGATGAATATTCATAGACAGTCACTTTCAGGAGAATTGAATGGCAAGTAAGGATTAAAGATCCAGAACATTTCTTTGTCACACAATGTTGGCTTCTAAAATAATAAGGAATACATTTACAGAGAGAATTTCTTTCAATAAGTTGGATTTAAACTGTGATTTGGGACAAGTTTGATGATTTCCCAGGCATAATAAATGCTAAAACTTTAATTCTTTTTACTTTGCTTTACAAAGGCAGAAGCGTGTGTTGGCGCAGGAACTGCAGCTCCCCGTGAGCTTCGTTTAACTCATTCCTTGTCTTCCCTCCTGCAGCCGGGCTGCCGCTCCGCTGTCTGCGTGCAGGAGCACCGCGGGTTCCTCTACCCTTACTGTGTCTTCAGGCAGAGCAGATAAATGTTTATCTCCTGTCGTTTTTTCCTGGTGTTTCTTGGGGGTATTTGGTTTCCTAAAGGATTGCAACTAGCCTCAGCGCTCTTCCTGGTACCGCTGCACAAGGTTGATTAAGTTATTTGTGTAATGATGTGCTTAGCTCAACCATACTCCTCATTTTTGTCCTGTATCCATGTACTTTGTTTTCTGGAGCTGCTCTCCCTGATGCCTTGGGACCAGCTCTTGCACTGGCCGAGCAGAAACTCTTGCAAAGCGGCCTGGGAGCAATCAGTGTCACAGTTGTGCTCCAGCTGGGTTAAGGTGCAGTTGTTCACTCCCGTGGAAGCCATTTGCCTGCTGAATTTCATCCACCAGAAATATGTGCCAGCACAGGACAAATGACATGCAACATAAATCTTCCTTGATTTTTTGTTAGGGCTGTTTAAATAGGAGATGGATTTCTTCTCCTTTGCATTAACTTGCCATGGCTCTCCTCAAAATGTTGACAGTTAAAATAGTGGAGTCTGCCCGTGATCTCACAGCTGCTCGGACTCCTGCCACGCTGACTCTGCGAGTGGCTCTTTGGCCCCATCTCCTCCACTTCGAGCTGCTCTTCTGACCGCAGGCTGCCGTGCTCCTCAAATGCAAATTGTGCTACACTTTCGCAGTACTGTCATGAATGAGAAGAAGCTTCTGTCCGCTCTTTTTCCATGTAGAGGAATGAAAACAGCTACCAGACCAGCCTTAAGGGTTGGCTGAGGTGTTTTATTATAAGACACGGCAGAGTTTAAGCCATATTCCCTTTCAGTCCATCCTTACGACAGCAGAAACACACGCTGACTCGCTTCATAGTTCGCATACTGGAAAGGACAGTCCCAAGACACCTGCATATAGGTTGGCCGTTGGTTTTGGAGAGATTTACAGCAGAAGCGAGGGAGCTTGTGGGAGGGTAAGGGTGCAGATGGCAGCCATGCTCCTTCCTTGTGCTCTGACTCAAAAAAAAGTGATGGGGCTGCCATAAAGGATGCTCTGGCAGCTCGTTTCTTGTCAAGGTCACCCCCTGTGTCGCTCCAGATAATTGGAGTTCCATCACGTGCGATGGTCCAGGACCGACTGCGGAGGATGCGCTGCCTGTGCTGCACCAAGGCAGGAGGCAGGCAGAGGCTTTTCCTTAATCGCACTCTTTGCCTTCCCCAGCCCCACAGCCTCTGGATTTGACGTTGGAGTGACAGCAGCCTTCCCCGTTATCAGC
Source organism: Pelecanoides urinatrix (assembly GCA_013400755.1). Classification (NCBI taxonomy): domain Eukaryota; kingdom Metazoa; phylum Chordata; class Aves; order Procellariiformes; family Procellariidae; genus Pelecanoides; species Pelecanoides urinatrix. The sequence goes on along the minus strand of VZTQ01007463.1, from coordinate 76,970 downwards.
ACTGCTTTTTCACCCTAGCCCTCCCATGAAGATCAATGCCGTTGCTATTTCCTTTTTTCCTCTCTATCTTTCCTTTTGCCTCTCCTGCTGATAGACTGCACTGCTGGTTTTCCATCCGAAGTACCTCAGAGGCAGGGAGATCATTAGCCCGCAGCAAAAGAGGCTGGTGCCATGGCAGCACCACGCCGTCCCGACTGGTCTTGTTACTGGTGTATAAAGATTAAGAAAACATTTTAAAGGAAGTTGGACAGTTTACGTAAAACATGCAGACTCTGCTTGTGGAACTGAATGTAACTTTTTTTATTTCTCTTTTTTTTTTTTTTTTCTCTTTCTCTCTTTCCTCCTTGCCGTCCACAAACTAGGCTAGAATTACTGCTTGGCCAAAGGAAAACCCAGGCTCCTGGTTCAGTGAATTCAAGCGCGGTAAACTGGTAAGATGCATCTTGGTGCTTTCTGTTTTCTTTAACCCATGTCATATTTTACAGAGTAAAATGGCTCGTTGGCCCAAAGAACAGCCTTCCACATGGTATAGTCAATACAAGCGGGGGTCTTTGGTAAGTGGCTAACCTTGGCCCTCTAGTCTGAATCAGAGCGCGTCATCTGCTTTGGTATGGCCAGACCTGTTGCACTCTGCATGCTGGACTAATAACCATCGCAAGTCGCCGTGAAAACATTTAAGGTGGAATACTGAAAAAGAAACAAAAACCCAATGGGGATGCTTTTTTTTTTCCCAGTCTGCTTGACTGGAAACGCAGGAGCAGCAGACGAGCTTTCCCCTGCGTTGGGAGGGGACACGCTGAGGTGCCGGGGTGTTGCAGGTCTGGCTCTGCAGCGGGGCTGCGTCCCGCGGGAGGGCTGCTGCTCTCTCCGAAGCAGTTCCCGTTACGGCACGGGTGTCCCCGTGCTGCTGTCCCCGGCAGTGTAGCCTTATCCCGAGAGCTGAGAGACCCCTAACGTGATGCTTCAGCCCGGCGCTGGGCACCGTGCCCTCGCAGCCCGTGCTCGCTGCTGCCCAGGCTGAGGCGGTGAATCTGCACGCCTCTGGTCTGGGGCAGGTTGTCCCCAACAGAAGGATCTCGTCTCCCACGCTGGGGGCTCCCGTGCCACCCCCGGAGCTTGGGAGACATGAAGTCATTGGTTTGAAGGAGGATTTCAAGCCACGTGCAATTGCTAAGCCTGCTGGACAGGAATTTGACTTAGTCACAATTCAGGATTGTTTTCAAGGGAGGAGAAGTGTCGTAAGGTCAAACAATGCTTGATGTCAGCAAGCAAGCAAGACAGCGACATGTAAAGCAGAGGAAAAGCTCTGGTATTTTGTCCTGTAACAGGACATTCACGTTGGGGATAGATTGCTCCCACAGAGCCCAAGCCCTGGTCAGGATTGTCAGAGCAGCAACTAGATTAGTGTAAGCCAGGTCTCCTTGAGCAACAGAAATCTCCTGCATGTGTATCAATTCTTGTAGGATTAGCAGGATGCAGATAATGAGCTCAGTCAAATCAGGTGAATGAGGGAAGAAGGCAATAGCGGATAAAACCGACCTGCCCCTGAAAGCAGGAGATGCTCTGACGTTCCGCGCTGAGCTGCCTCATGCCATCATCCTCTCCCCAGGGCAGAGGTTTCTTGCAGTGCCCCAAACTTCCACCTTAAAAGGCAAACAACAAAGAAAATCACCGCGTTGTTTTCCTAAGCCGCATTTCATCGCCACTAAACATGTTTGCTCTGATTCTGCCCACAAGAAGGATATGGCTTCTGCAGCTTTTCTGCATCAGCAAATGAGGCCGCAAAGCCAAGGCTTCAGCCTCGTAGCTCCTTGGAGGGCAACTCCTCATAGCTTAATTACAGAGCACTTCATCAGTTAATATTACGAGTACCTCTGTTTTTCCATCTTCTCTGCTTCCCCCCCCTCCCCCCCAGTCTCTTTATCAGTTATGTTAGAGGCTGAATTGCCAACCTATAGCTTAGGGCCCTTTTTTTAAAATAGGAATTTCAGTGCTACGTGGAGCCCTTTGTTCCATCTTTCTGTGTCACCATTTTCTTGCTTTTTTATCTGTTCTGCATTTTCTGTTTGGAAAAAGCCACCAGCACGTAGAAGACCTGCCTAAGCAAACCACAAAACTGTTAAACACACAAGCCATAAAAGTAAAGTTTTGGGGGTTTTTTGTTTTTTTTTAAGTATCTCTTATTTTGCCCCGTTCAGTACTTGGAACTATGAGATTGGGGAGACATTTGCCTGGATCCAAGATCACTTGAAATGTGTGTGTAGATGGGCGGGATGAATGAGTTTGAGTTTCCCTCTGGGTGCAGCGTTGCTGCATGGAGAAGGTCCCTGGTGCCTTTTCACGGTCTCCCGAGGGGGCTGAGCCCACGGGGATTCCCAAAGCCGAGGGGAAGATTTCCACAGAGCACCGGCTGCTGACGTGGGGGGCTCCGTGTGAATCTCGGTGCTTGCACAAGGTGTGCAGCCGTGAAGATGCTTGCCTTTCTTCTGGGGATACCTAAAGTAAGAACATAGTAAATATGAAATACAAAGAAACTGTCTTGTTTTGATGCTTCTGCGCTGTCATTAATCAATGACACAGAGTACTTGGAGCTGATTTCTTACCAGTTCTCATCATGCAGCCAAACTGCATTTAGAGGGATAAAAGGGTTGCAGATGTTTTCTTCTGGACTCTGCTTTCCTTCTGTGTGTCTTACACACAATTCCCAGTGGCTCTCACAAGGCCTGCCACCCATCCTGTCCTGTTATCCTTCATAGCCCTGTGGCATCTGCCACAGGGAAATACTATCACAGAGAAAACAGGAAAGGATTGATTTTTGAAAAGCTGTGTTCCCACGAGCACACACACAACCAGTTCCCAGTGGCTCCAGTTGCAAAGCTGGGACAGGGCTTCATGCGATCTGCAGGGGCAGAACAGCAACCGAGAGCCCTTACCAAGCAGTCAGGCTCCCAAACCAAGCACCAATTTAAAATAAGAACAAATAAGAGAAGTGGGTCCTGCGGATCGGTACTGCCACATGTCATTGGGTGTGTGGCAAGTAGTTGGCATTTTGTGTCCCTCTCCTTCCACGTCCTGGTGGTTTTCTGGTAGCTTTTCTCCTGGCACGCGTGGCTCTCTCATGGTCAGTCATATTTAACTCTCAGGAGGACAGTGCAACCGTATCCTGACAACCGGTTGGTATATTTATTTTTATTATCTTTTTATTCATTATTTTATTGTCTGGTTATGAATCTCTTCTACTGTTTGCAGCTTGCACCGATGTTTCATGGTACCTTGAAGAACACTGCGCTCTTTGCGTGCCTGTATTTTTCTTCTGGTCATTTCTAAAGAAACCCCTTGTCCATAGAGGACAGTAACGAACGGCAGCTCTGGTACCTTGGCCATGGCTGGAGATGCCACCAGAAGCACAGTTAGCTTGTACATGGAAACTAGCTGTCCCGCTGCACGTTTGCTTCCTTGGCAGGGTACAAGAGAAAGACCCAGAAAGTCTGAATCCCCCGGGTGCTGGAATTGCCTTTCAATAAATTGTGTTTTGCAGAAATATATTTCTAGATGCCGTTCTCCTGCAAGGGAGAAGAGGAGCCTGATGTGCAAAATGGAGCAAATCCCTGTGCAGCTCTGTGTTTCATGACGTGCCCTAAGGACAGCGAAGGCATTTTCCCTTTAGCTGAGAGTGGTCTCCCCGCGCAGGGCAGCTCGGAGGAGAGGTTCCTTACCACAGGAACGGGATTGTTGCAGATCAGGTGCAAAGATTGCTTCAAAGCCAGGGCAGCAGTGCCCAGGAAAGACGGATGGGAAATACCCCAGCGTACGTAGAACAAAACTCCCACAATGGTCAGAGAATCATGTCAATTAGGGCAGAAAATTAAAGCCCCAAGCCCTCACAGAAATCTGCTTTCTCTCCTCTTCAAAAGCTGGAGAAGTATGTTCAGTATTGGCTTAAACTTGAGACGTACATCCCCAAATTTGCTTAGCGCTGCACCTTTTTGCAACCAGGGCTGAAATCCCCCTTCCTTTCCCCTGCATTAGCCTTATTTTTGTAGCTTACAACCAGCAAGAGAAATAAACTGCCTTTGGTAGCCGTGCCCTGGCAGCAGGAGGACCGGAGCAGCCCGGTGCCTGTAGCGTGGCAGGAGCAGTGTCTGCGCCCCGGTGGGGTGGTGAGACCGAGCCCCGAGCGCAGGGGAATAAAGATGGTCCTCAGAGCCCCCCAGACGTGATGCTTCGCCCCTCACTGCCCAGTGTTTCTCATTCTCCGCTTCTCATAGCTCTCCTACGTGGATTCCGACGGGAACCCCATCGGAGTGGTGCAGATGACGTTCCTCCGGCTCCTGAGCGCTTCAGCCCACCAGAACATCACTTACAACTGCTACCAGTCCGTAGCCTGGCACGACGCCACCACCGACAGCTACGACAAGGCCATCCGCTTCCTGGGCTCCAACGACGAGGAGATGTCCTACGACAACAACCCCTACATCCGAGCCGCCCTGGACGGCTGCGCGGTACGTGGGCAGAGCTGGTCCCGGCCAGTCCCTGCGAAAGGGCTCGGTGCTGGAGGTGGCTGTCCCCCTCCCCTGGCTGTCCAGCACCGTCCGCCTCGGAGCAAATTGCCTCCAAATTTCCTGTGCCCGTCAATGTAGTTGCCTTCAGGATTGTCCCCAGCGTGGGAGGCATCGAGCCTGCTCTTCCCTATGCTGGGAAAACACAATTCCACTCGAGTCAGGGGAAGCTGCAGCACCTCTAGAAACCAGATTAATTTGCTTAATTGCTGGCTGTGCATAAAGGAAGGGACCTGCCTAAAACTATTGGTTGCTTTTAAATGTTCCCCTTGCCTTTGCTTATGCTCTGTTGACTCACGTGGGGAGAGGCAAGCGATGACACCCAGTTGCGTGTGAGTTTGGCAGGCTTTGATAATAATTTTTTTTAACTGCTTTCAGGAAATCTTGGAGGCAAAGCATTAAGGGTTTGGCATTGGCTTGGTTGGGTTTTTTCTGCGGCACGCTGCTGCGTGCAGCCCCGGGAGGGCTCTGGGCTGCGCCGGGCACAGGGGTGCACCGCGGCATCGCCCCAAGGCTGGCTGCAGCGCCCAGCTCCAGCCCGGCATCCCCTGAGCTGCCGGAGGAGCCCCGGCACGGCGCTTGGGTTTGCTCTGGGCTCGCAAACCCCTGCTCCTCTCAGGAGCTGCCTGTGCCCTTGGGAAACAACAAACCAAAGCCAGGCCTAACTCTATAGCAAAATGAGGTGATGCTACGGGATGCAGGAGACAAAGCTTTGCGTCCCTGCTCCCGTTTCAAATGCGACTTTTAGCATCTCTCTAGCTCTGTTCCCTGTGACTTTGCTGCCCGGGGTGCAGAAGCAGGCGTTTCCTGCAGCCCTCCTCTCCCCGCGCAGCCCACGCTGCTCGTCGCCTTTACTTTGGCCACGAGCAACAGCCAGAGCTTCCCAAGGGGCCCAGTATCCTCCCTTTGTTTCTGACTCCTCCTGATTTGGGATTCAGCTCTGAAAAATCTGCCCTCAGGAGCTAAAAGTTTGGCAAAGCAGGTGCTGCTTGCATTTATTTTGAGACCCAGCTTGCTGGTGCAAAAACATGCATAATTCTCACCCTCTGCAGCTGCAGTGCTTGAAGCCCACGGGACGGGAAGAGTGAGAGGCTTGACAGAAAAAGCCCTCCGCAGAATTTGAGATGAAAGTGGTTCTGTTGTGGCACACGCATGTTTTTTACTGTAGGAGCAATGAGGAGAATCAGATTAGAATCACTTCTTTTAACGCTCCCTCAGAGAGGGAAAGGGCATCCATCCCGCTTCTGGAAACGCTCAGAAGCCGCGTGGGGAAGTTTATCCTCAAGTGCTTCATATCTCCTGCTAACGCAACGTGTCCTTGATAAAAAGTGCCCTCCCCTCGCTTTGCCTTTTTAAGTCTCAGGGATGGTGCGAGACCACACGTTGTACGTTTTAAGGCAGATGTGATGCTTTTGGTGTAAGCGTTTTGGCTCAGGTACCCTCCATTCGTATCCCTAAGGAGGGATGTTTGTGTGGAAAGAGGACCGTAGCTCTTTCGCGTTTATTCGCGTGGTTGCTTCTCAGAGGCGGCGGTTAGCACAGCCGCTCTCAGTGCTGCAAATAAACGACTGTGGCAAGAACTGAGGCAACGGGAGCAACAGGCGCCCGCGGTGCGGGAGCACCGGGAGAGGCTGAACCAGCCCCGGTGCGATGGTGGGGCACAGAGATGATGTCTCCTGGCTCACAGCTTTGGGCATCGCTTCTAAACCGGCGTGTCCCAGTCTTTCCTCTCTGCTCGAGATGTTCCTGCAGGCTGTAAAAAGGAGGTAAAATATGCGAAGGGAGCTTATTGCAGCCTTGCAGTAAGAGGCTCTGCATCTCCTGCATTCCTGTACCCTCTCTGGTGCCCGGTAGGTCATTCTCCCTGAACCACAGGCAGGATATTTAAAATTGAGCCCTACATGTGAAAAATGAGGTTGGGCTGTCCGACACGGCGCTGCCGCAGAGCTCCTGGGAGGACCCGCGCTCCGGCCGTGATGGAGGCTGCCGCAGCCGGCGGATCTCCAGGGCTAATGTTCAGGCTATTATTTGAATGTGTTTTTCCTGACCTTACAGCCCTTTCTCAGTAGCTGTGACACAGCCTATTCTTCTGAGACACAGAAATTAGAGGGTAAGGTAGAGCCAAAAGCTGCTCTTAAAGTCACTTGTTTGTGCAGCTTTGTATGCCCTTCTGCTCCTCTAATAATTATTTATATTTTGGAAATAACTGTATGGCTACCAGGCACGATAAAGAGACAACATCACCTTGTGAATTCTATCAAACTTTAAATGTTAATTTTTTGGTAGCGCTCGGATAGTAGTGAAACTAATATATTCAAGTTAAATCGCTCGCATTTGCTCAACAACCCATGCATGTCCTCGGGGAGGCAAAAGAACTGTACCACAGCCACAACAATTTTACCAGGCTCCTGTTCCAGCTCTGAGATGTGCTGACAGCAGAGTTAGAGCCTTTTGATCTGCCTGGCAGCAGCTTCTTCTGCTCCAAAGTCTGGGCTCAGGACAGTCACCTCCCAGGGTTTTGCTCAGTGGTCACCATCCCACTTGAGAGCACATCTGCTGAGTCTGCAGGGCAGGTGCGTGTTTGGGTGCTGGGTGCCTTTAATTCAGCTCAGAAAATGCCCGGGCAAGATCGTCACCCTGTTCCCAGCTGACCGGTGAATGCTCGTTCATGGTTGACTTGCTGTTGTTGGGTTGGAGGCATCATCAGAGGTCCCCCCTCTCCCTCTTCTCCCCCCCAGGCCAAGAAGGGCTACCAGAAGACTATCCTGGAAATCAACACGCCCAAAGTAGAGCAAGTACCTATAGTCGACATCATGTTCAATGACTTCGGAGAAGCATCACAGAAATTTGGATTCGAGGTGGGACCAGCTTGCTTCATGGGCTAAAAGCCACCTGAAAACTAGTCTCCAAATGAGCAACCTCGTAACCTCATTGCACCATTTAATTAATTAAAAAAAAAAAAAAAAAGAAAGAAAAAAAAGAAAAAAGAATTCCTTGTCACATGCACGTTCTGAAACTGGACAGCGATGGGTTATTTTTTTTCCGTTTTGTTTTGTTCCTCATTTTGCCCGAGTTCCTCTGTGCCACCGCACCCACACGTCCCGAACCGCCGCCCGAGAGGCCCGTTCCCGCGACAGACGCAGAATCGCATGACCGACCGCCGCACGCGTGGCCCGTGACCTGTCCCCGTGCCACCGCCACCGCTGCTCCCGCCGCTGCTGCTCCACAGCCACCGAGCAGACCCCACCGCCATCAAAGACGACTTCTTCTTCTTTTTCTTCTTCTTCTTCTTCTTGCAACAAAGCGATACCGAGCGCTTGTCTGTAGATTATTGTTTGTTTATTTGGTTCTAAGGAAAAATGGAAAAAAACTTGAAACTCCTGTGTTCAGCTTGACGTTGAAGTCCCAGCAGTCCTGGCTCCAATCTAAACCCTGCCGAAGCTCATCGGAGGCATTTTGTTGACTTCCACGAGGTTTGGATCGGCTCTAGCAAGCAGACCTCATGGCTATTTCCAGAATTTTTAATATCTCCATTGAATCGCGCAATTCTACATTTTACAAAATTTAACCCCATGAATTTGATAGCTAAAAGTCACACTGGGCATCTCTTTCCCACGTATTAAAGGTGCTTATATTTTTGTATGTTTGTAAGTAAATATTTGTATTGTATATTATTTTAAATGTTTAAATGTTTCTGGCTTCAAAACATGCATGTGACCCTGTCCGTATTAAAACCACCATCTCTCCCACCACCATCCCAGCCAAGCATCCACCTGGGAACGAAGACGGCGGCTCACGTCCCCACCGCTCCCGCCTCTTCCCAGCCCCAAGCCTGGATCCGGAGGGTGCTTGGAATTACACCCAGGCACACGTCTTTGCAGGATGAGAGCCCAATGAGTGGCAAACCAGCCCCCCGAGACATGATTTGGATGCCTTTTGGAATGATTCGCTTCAAAATAAGGAACTTAATGCCACTTTTTAACACGATTTCTTCAAGACCCTGATCTAAAAGCAGGATCTGCTTTGAGTCTCTGCCTTTTTGTACACTCGCTTACCTTAACATACATGTTTTAAATTAATTCTTCTTTTTTTCTTTCAGCATTCTTTTAAAATAATAAAAAAAATCCATTCCCAGCGGCAGATTGCAGTGGCAGGGGATATCCATCTGTCCTCTCTGAATATAAAGTGTAAAAAAAAGGAAAAAAAAAAAGGTGCTTTTTATTTTTACATGTCTCTGTGGTGCTATCTATTTGAATAACTTTAATACAACACTGGTGATACCCTGCCATTGGCCAATCTCCCACCAGCCTTTGCTTTTTAGCCACTTCCAACACAGACTGCAGGCTTTTGCTACAGTCTTTGATTATAAATGCATGCCATCTTCGTATTTGTTATGTAGAAGACCCGTTCCTTTCCTTAATTGTATTGCGGTAGCTTATATGGCCCATATAGAAAAAGTATTAAATGTGCTTACAACTTTTTTCTTTTTTTTTTTTTTCCAAGAATATTCATGCATTTTATACGGTGGTAACCATACCAGATTGTACTCAGTCGCTGAATGTTTGTGGTGCTAATTTACGTATTTGTCGGATGTCCTGACGTGATGCTGAAGCCACGCGGGTGCTGCCTGCCGAGCGCTCCCGGGAGTTTGCAATTTTCCTGGTCTTCCCACGGTGCCTCTGCCAGGATGGCTTTTGTGTTTGTTTTTTTTTTCATGCAGCATTTTTGGCTCGCAACCTGCTGACACCATCTTTTTCCGTTTGTTTGTTTGTTTTCTCCCTGGCCGTTTTCCTTGTTTAGATCTCTCAGCTGGAAAATAGATGTTGCAGGGTGTTTTTTTTTTATTATTATTATTTGGCCTGGAGTATTACAGCAACGCTTGAGCCAAGGGGGGTCTTTCACCGTAAAGGAAAAGACATCACATTTACTGTGAAGAAAAGCCTATATATGATGTCTTTTCCCCCCTTCCTTCCCAAGCAGAGAGCAGCAGCATCCGAGGAAGGGAGGCGAAGCCGTGCTGGAGGGAGCGGCAATGCCGCCCGGTGCTTTTTGGTCTGGGAGAACCGTGTCCATCCGTCTCCCCTCTTCTGTTGTGTTCTCTCGTATTTTTGTTTTCCACTTGGGGGGAAAAAAAAAAAGGTGCTACCCTAAAAACTGCAGACTCTGGCAGCAAAGCAGTGAAAAGGAGTATATAATAATATATAGGAGAATTCAGCTTCTCGGTCACCTTGGCAAGAGCCTTGTCCAGGAACAGTGGGAAGGTCAGAAAAGGTTGCACGTTCCTCTCTGCAACAGATAAGCCATATATTGATGTATGTACACACGTGTGCGTCTGTCTAGGTCATGTGATTCTGTTATAAATTTTCAACAAGGGAGCTTTTTTCTTTTATTTTTCCTTTTATTTCTTTGCTTTAAGAAAAAAAAAAATTCCTCTGTTGAATTCCACAGTGTTGTAATTGTACTGAGCTCCAAACTGTTCCGATTTCCCCAGACCACTTAGCTACGGTATATTGCAATAAAATTACTACTTGTATTTGCAGACATTCTTTTTGTGTAATTTTATTTCCCTCCTCCCTTAATATATATGACTTGAACAAATGTTGATAAGAAAAATAAAACCTATGGAAAAAAATTTTAGTACATAAGGCCCTTTTTAAAGTATAGTGTCAAATGACATATTGTACATTTCTTCAAAGTCCAATAAACATGTCATAAAATTTAAGTGTAATGCCCATAAGAGCTATTTTTAAATATTTTAAACCTGTGTAATAAAGGAATAAATGTAATAGATTTTTTTCAATAAATCAAGTTTACTGTTTCCACCTAAACCAACGTGATGTGAATGTCTTCTTGAAGTTGATTGCAGCGTGATTTCCCCACGACCCTTCTGCTCAGTGGAGCCTGAAGAGTTCATCAGAGGAGCAGTGAAAGTGCTTAAAGGTAATCTATACTGTAAAATAATAAGCCAAACCTATCAGAGAGAGAACTTCCAGGCCTGGAATCTTGTTTTTTCTCAGTGAGAAACTTGGATCAACACAACAGTGCAAAAATCCAACCCGGGGATTTCAGTTGCTGGGACTTTGATGAGAAGATGAGGTGCCACCAGCTCTCCACCTTCTCCACCCCAGTGGCAACGGCACCCAAGGAGTCTCTGCTTGGCACTGCAGCCTTTGCTTTGGCTGATCTTCTCGCCCCAAGACAAATTCAGGAAAAAAACCATTGCTCCAGCTTCTTGGTGAGCTCCTCAACCCCCAATTCACGTCTGGGCCCCAGGGCACTGCTGCACGGACGTGCTGGGGGAAGCGATGTGGGGGGCACTTTCTCCTTACCTCCTGCCGGTTTTGCTCCAGGGACTCGCAAGAAGACGACGGCTCCTCTGGAAACCACTGTAAGAAATTGCACACATCTGCCTGCCAACACCAGCCACTGCTGCTGGATTTGCATCGCTCTGGTTCTCAGGGCTTCTTGCAAAGGTCTTTGCGTGGTGCGGCTGGTTTGCAGGTTCAGGAAGATGCCTGCACCTTGAAAGTGTGTCCTTATTTGCAACATAGCAGGTATGTACAGTACACACACGTGTGTGTGCACAAACCCACCTCTATGCACAAAGCTTTGCAATGACCACACCGGGTTGTGTGTCCCGTCAGCCTCTCCCCTTCATTCTTTGTCTGCAGTTAGATCTCAGATTAAGAGAGATGTTCAGATAAGGAGGCAAAGTCCTTTAGTTTAAGTATATAATTAGCTTGTAGGAGTAGTTTTGGGAAAACTTGGGATATTATGGTCAAATCTTCATCCACATGGACCCCAGACATGCAGAGGTACCAGCGCTGGGGGAAGAAACTAGGGGGGAAATAGCTTGAATTACTTGGACCTGGCTAGAAAGATTTAACTTGGATCCTGATGGTGCTTCGAGGTGACACTAACCTCCTCCATGCTGACTTGCCAGTTGTGATTTGCACTGGATCCTTGCTGGTTGCAGCAAACGCTTCTAGCAAATGCCTCAGGGTCTCACTGCCGAGAGGAGCTTTGATCTGCCATTAGGAAAAAGCAGAGATCTGAGTGAGGATTTGACTGTTTCTGGAGCTGCCAGACACAGAAGCCATGGCATACTTTTCACCTCTCTGTGTGTAACAAAGTCCATGATTTTGTGTTAGAGCTACTACGCAGTAACCCTGTCTGCCAGGTGAAATACGGAAGGTAATTTTTGGAAGATCCACAACAGCAAACAAAGCAGCAGATTATCGAAACAGAGCGTGAGCACCCGAGCCAGCCCGGTTTTGCCCTGAGGATGGGACTCCTCAACCCAAACCCACGCACACCCCAGGGCCCGGCCCCAGCGGACGCTGCACCAGGGCAGGCTCAGCACCGCAACCCTCGGGATGCAGCAAGGGGAGCGAGCTCAGCACCCGCAGCAGCCCCGGGGGGAGCAGAGCAGCACCCACCCCCGGATGACTCGGGGAGCGAGAGTTAACCAAGCGCAGCTGAGCCCCATTGCCTTTCCAACAGCCTTTAAAAGCAGCAGGGGCAGCTGTAAGGCTGCCAGTGTCTGCTTTGCTCTGCCTGTAACTTTTTTCTAACAGGTGGGGGCTTAACTAGGCTGGGATTTATGTGCTTCTGTGTGTTAAGAAAGAAGGTGAAGCCTGAAGAGTTTTTCCCATCCAGTTACCTGAGCTGACCCAGGCGTGAGGATGTGTACGTCTGCTTCCTGACTGTTTCCTAAGGTAAAACATGAATTGCTGCGTGACTTGCTTTCTGCTGGTAAAATAGGATTCTTTTTTCCTTCTTGGTTCATTTTTTAGCCCTGTTCTGGAGGAAGAGGCCCAGGTCCTCGTGCTAGCTGTGTGTCTGTTGGCTCCCTGTCTTGTTTCTCCGAGCCCCTTGGCTGGCTTCAGCCGGTGGAGCAGTGGTTGTCCCTAACAGAGCACTTTCCTACGCGGTTTGTAAGAGCAGGCAGCGGGGCAGGGAAAAGACCCTTCAGCGTAAGCTCAGCCACGTATTAGCCACCTGAGACTCCACTGAGAGTTACCCTCGGGACGGGAGGCCACACGGAACGCAGGCTCGTGCCGCCAGCTCAGCCGGGATGAAGCGCTGGGGCAGGTCGCTCCTGGCCGGGGCCGTGCGGGAGCAGCCGGTGTGCGGGGACGGAGCCGCGGCTTCGCCATCTGCCCACCCGGTACGGGGCAAAGTGGCTTTTCCAAAACGCAGCTCCTTCTAGTCGTGCTTTGACCCTGGGGCTGCACCACGGGTGACCAGCACCATCCTGCTCCTCCCGGGGCCGGGGGGTGCAGCCCCCCGGGCAGGCACAGCTCTGCCACGCACCGCTCCCAGCCCAACCCGCACCGTGCGGGGACACGCTGCGATCGCAGCGTTTGCTCTCTGCAAGACGTGACAGCTTTGGTTGGGATGCACCCTGCTCTATTATTATCTCTTAAAGCGATGCTTCTCTCAGCTCCTTAAATACTGAGTTTACACAAAAACTGGTAAAAATAAAAATGGCTAAAATAGAGGTGTTGGCTATGATTAAATTTAGAGACCAGATCCTGGGCACTTATTCCCTATCATCTAGGAAAGTTTGGGCAAACAACCTAGAAGAGAAACTGTGAATGGGTGTTTTATACAAAGCATTGGGCTTCCTTAGTGCGACTAAAGCTCTTCTGGAAAGAGAGAAACAGCAAGGCAAAGTGGGAGGCTATAATGAGGAGAGGGGAGAGGAATGTGCCTTAGCATGGATAGAATATGTAAGGAGTTGGGTAGAGTGAAGCTTTCGCCACATACAAGGCAAGCTAAAGCTGTTTTCATTGTTCAGCTGCTTTTTGTCCAGCATCTTCTCCCTGGCCAGGCCTGGTTTGACTTGTTTTTTTTATTAATGTCTCAATCAAAAAACTAGAACTGATCTGACCCACAGCTCTGGGAGAAAAAAACCCACAACCTCTCCATGACTTTCTATGAGAAAACTGCCTCCTGGCAGTTCACCACCACCTGTAAATTAAGCTGCAGAGTCTCCAGCAAAAGCTAATACAGTGCAAGGCAAATGTACACCCTCTCCCTTAACACCTTGCGCGGGAACTGGGCCACTGCAAATTCATTGTTCTGGCTTTCCTGCCAGCCAGGCGCTCCACCAGACAGGCAATTTCCAGGGGTTTTTATATTTTTTTTAACGCGGGTGATCTGAGCAGGTCAGACCGCTGCCGCAGCAGTGAGTGGCATCAGGCTGAGCCTCGTGTCCCTTTGCCAAGGGCATCGCGTCCCATCCTCTGCCGGGGTTCGGGCGAAGGCTGCAGCCGGCGGCAGCAGCGATGCCCGGGACCTTCACCCACAGCGTGGCTGGAAACACTCAGCGACGTCTCAGCTTGCAGCAATAACGGGAATTATTGGTGCAAGGGCTGTCAGCTGTGCTCGGTCTCTAATACTAAACAATCCCGGCTGTGCAACCCAACCCATTCTTTCCAGAGAAAAGTTGTGTTTCACCCAGCCGGGGCAGCCCGTGCACAGGCTCTGCCCAGCGCTGCAGTGGGTGGTGGGGCAGGATCCGGCCCTGCAGCCGCCTGGTGCTGCTGAGGGCTGAATCTGGGCTTTTCTGATGCAGCCACCTCCTCTGCTCCCCCTTTTTGCTCCGCTTTCCCCTCTGCTCTGCCGTGGTGCACAGTGCGACAGCAGCAGGAGGCAATGGTTTATCATAATTACTCATAAATGATCGTGTCACTGCAGCGGGGAATTCTTCTGGTTTTCCCTTCTTTTCTGTCTTTTTTTCTATGTATTTTTCTTACTTTCAGGCAAGAGCGACCTTTGAAGCCTACCTAGGCTGATGTTCTCAACATCTGCCCGTCGCTATTTAACCAGTGCTGCTCTCCTGCCATTACGCAATGGCACAAAACCGCAGAACTTTAACGCTTTTCAAGACGCCTGGCTTAATCCAAGCTCTGATTTCAACCAGGAGGCACTACTGACGCTAGAGAGTACAAAAGTACAACTTCATGACTTGAGCAATGGCAGGAAAACACAAAGCTTGAATACCAGCCCTGGCATCCAGTGCTCACAGCCGAGTACCAGGGTGCGCAGTAGGTCTGTGGTGCTTCCCCCGCGCCGGTCCCCATCTCTCCTTCAGGGGAGCAGGATGCCCCAGTTAGCAACCGACTGGGGATTGTCACTGCAAAATCACCAGCGCCGAGCTCTGGTCCACCAGGATCATCCTGCAAAAGCATCATGGAGCAATCCATTGGATTGTTACAGCCTTGGAAATAATTTACTCTTAACTCATCCCTCCCTCGGTGCTTCCAGCTGGGGGGATGGAGTCCCCTCTCGCATCGAGGAGAGCTTCGGTATCAGCATCTTCTCTGGGCTCCTAATCAACCTGCTGGATGCGGGGCTCTTGCTGGGTTTTCCCAAGTCACAGCACTGAAAGCTGGTTTTGCTTTTGATCTCCAAAGCAGGGCGAGTGTTAATGTGCTGTAGTTTTATTTATGGCACCTATTGCCATTTCATTTATTCCTTGTAACTTCTCTGGCTGCAGATTTTTTCCATCCTGGGGCATCGTGGCAGCAAAGTGATTTTCTCCAGAGGCACAAACTTAATAGTTCAGACAGGCCCTGCGTGTTTCTACCTTCATAGCAAACAAAACTTAGCAATTTATGCTTGTATTTAATGGGTTTTCTCAAACAGCCCAGAGCAAAAATAAACACCCCAAAGAAATCAAACACATGAAAACCCTAAAGAAGAAGCTGTTTTTCTTCTTCAGAGAGAAGCCAACACGCTTGTTTTTTAAGAGATGCATAACTAAGAGAGCTCTGAAGCGCTAAAATTACATCTTGTACGGCACAGGCTGTCACACTCAGAGGCACCCCTGGAATCGCTGCTCGACACAGCTGAACACAGAGAGCAAATGTGCCATCTTCGGGCCCTGCGTTGGGACTTAATGTTCTCATTCTGCCTAATTATGAATATGTTAATTTGACAACGAGATGTTCTTTGAAGAAAATTTTCTGCACTGTGCCTGGCTTTTTTTCAGCTGCTCCTTAGCTCAGCAAATTTTCTTTTTTTCTCCATTTCCTCGGCTCAGGCAGGGCAGAGCCATGGGCTGCACCTGGGGGACCCTTCCCTCAGCACCCCAGGGTGCTCAAGAGAGTAACCGTGTCGGGTGAGCATCGTGTTGGTGCTGACTGCCAGCCTGGCCTTGGGGACATCCCCTGGTGTGGCCAAGCCATGTTCCCAGCCCCGCAAAAGGTGGGTGCTGGGCTGCAGGGCTGCCCTGCGGCCCCAGGGATGGGGACTGCTGCGGTTGTGCCGTTGCCTGGGGACCCGGGGGGAGAAGGTGCAGAGCCTGCGCCTTTTTAAGTGCAAAAACTTCACCTGGGTGGCTGAGCAGGGACCGGGACCCGCTAGTGGGGTCCCTCTGCCATGGGTGGTTTCTTGTCCACACACACAAGAGTGGTGAAGAATTTGGTCTCTTTGGGATTGCAGCGATAATTCAAACATCCAAACGTCTGCTGGGGGCTCCCAGAACGAAGCCTGGGTTGGAAAAGTGCCTCACCTCAGCCCCCATCTCCCCGGGAGCTGCTGCAGGTCAGCCCCCAGCCCGGAGCTGCTCCTCGCTGCTGCCGGCGCGACATTGAATTTCAGGAGAAAGCAGAAAAAAAATGGTCCCTCTTTAAGGTTTTCCTTTCAAGCAGGCTGATCAGAGACCCTGTTGAAACAGAAATCAAAAAGCTGCCAGACTTGAAACGTTAATTAAGGTACACAACAGGGAGAGAGGGGGAGAAGGAAGGAGGGGAGCGTCTATTCATGAATTATCTGCTCTGAGAGGAAGCGTTTGTGTATTCAAAACGCATTTATCATTTTGGTGGCGAATGAAAGAAATTGAATCAAACTACACAGGAAGTTTGTACACCGCCGTGGATTTAATTTTCAAACTTGCATCGGGCAAAGATTAACCTTGCTGAAGGGCGTTAGCAGAGCAGGCAGAATGTGTAAAAATTAATCCCTGCTATAAGTTTCTTCAGGAGGAAACACTAAGCGGTATTAAATATTTATTGTATGTAAATACCTTCTTCCCCCCACACACACACACACTTTCTTTCATGCTTTGCATTTCAGTTGCTTCTTCTGCCAAAGCCTCTCTGCCCAGCAAAGCAGCAGGCCTGGTACCCGCTGTGGTCCAGACCACAAGCACCTTTGCTGCACAGTATAGCTGCTAATCCATCTGTTATCGCTGAAGAATATAAATACTTTTTGTAGGAGCCACTGTCTTTGAGCACAGAGTGACGCAGCGGGACCCGTCCCTTGCTCCCGCATCCCCAGCTCCAGGCGCTGCGGTGCCCGGGGAGCCTCGCGGCCGATGTCCGAGGAGCAAAGAAAAGGCACAATTCAGCCCGTAGCCTCAGCACTCGGGGGGAGAAAGGATCGGTGCTGAAATAGCTCTTTGGAAAAGCCATTCAGTCCCAAATAACTTCTCTCATCTCTCATCCTTACGGGTTTTATACCCCGAATTAATTGCTTTCCTATCAGCAGTTCTGCTGTTGCATTTATTCCACGCAGGAGAGGCTGTTCAGCTCCGTGCGCCAGGAGGGATTTCACCAGGCAGCCCACCCCGATGGCAGGGGTCACCTCACCCCGAAATGCCTCTGCTGATGTTCCCTGTCACCTGCCTGCGTGTAACGTATGGCATCCACGAGCCTGAGCCCCTTGGAGCACTGTTGCTGCTGCCTCCTGCCCTCTCCATCTTAAATTGCTGCAAGTGGACACTGCTCTGCCTGGAAAAGAAAAGTGGGATTCAAATATAGATCCTGAAACAGGTCTAAAAGGAGACCAGAAATCCTCCCCAACGTTTCTTTTCACTCAGCACATGCAAACTCCCTGGGGATTAATTAGTGTTTTCCCAGGGCCTGGAAAACACAAAGCACTACACGTGTATTTTTAGTAGGTCTGAGGGGGATGTAGAACATTCTCCATAATTTGCTCCCTATCTTTTTCCTGTAATTTCCCCATCTCATGTCTGGCAAAACACAGACGTTTCTATTGCTGAGTGTTGTATAATTTAATTAAACAAACGTTTCCAAAAAGCTTTGAGACCCTTGGTTGAAAGCCAGCTATTTGCTATTAAATATTGTTAATAAGGTCAGCGATGCTCCGGGCCCAAAATATTTGTGTTAAATACTGTAGATAAAGCAATGGGGACCCCCCCCCCAACACCAGCTCCTGTAGCATCGTCAGCGCCTGCTGAAAAGGCTGCAGTGGCTCCCCCAGCGTGGCCGTGGGGCATCCCCCATCTCCTCTCCCGGTCGCGTGCTGCCAGCTGCAAGGTTTTCTTTTTCTCCTGCCTGAGGAGAAAGGTAAGAGGAATAATTCATTTGCCACCTTGGTTTTTTCACTCCCTCCCCTCTAAAGATTGATACTGTTGTACTTAAAGGGGAGAAAATCAAGTTGTGCTGATCTATGACCAGACATCATTTATTCTCATAGAGTCTCATCTGCAATTTGTTCAGCATCTTTGGAATTAAAATCCCTTTGCAATCTTCCCAGCTAGCTGAAAATATACCATTATTTCCCTTCTCTTCCTTCTCAGATGTCTTTTCCCTCTGATCAGGGCACAATGTTATCGATGCTGTGATTCTGCTTTGCATTCAGAAGGTTGTGGAAGTTTTGGACCATAAATAATGCTGCTGTGCAAGCTCGGGCAGAATTATTCTGAGGTTTTTTTTCCTTTTCTTCTTTCTTTTCCTTCTCTCTTTCCCTTTCTATCTTTCTTTCTTCAGATCTTGGAATGGGTGATAAATTAATCATTTCTTCCCCCGTAGCAACCACCAACGTACAATATGGAGCTGATTACTTCACACCTGTGATTTAGACTTAGAGGTGACCCTGCAAATGGCAAAAAAAGAGCCTATCTCATGGATCCTGGGCTGCCTGTGAGGAACAAGCCAGCCCGGCACAGGAACATGGCTCAGCACATTAGTCCTAGAAAGCAGCTTACGGTCCCAGTGTCCCTCCTTTGTCCCCAGCACCCAGAGCGGGGACAGCCTGGCCAGCTGAGTCCATACCTGAGTGCATTTCTGGAGCAGACGCAGGCTGCTTTCCACTTTCTGCAGGGATTAAGGTGTTTGCATGGGTATTTTCTCCTTGGCAGGAGGATGGGACCTGGCCTGGAGTTCACACGTCTGCCGGATCCTGCCCCAGCTGCCCAGAGCTGATAAGATGCAATCAGCAGGGCTGGTTCGCTGCAAGGCATTGGGTTTTTTTTACTGATTAGAAATAGAAAGCAGCTGAGAAAGCAGGGGGAGATAAGCCATCCCACCGGGCAGCACGGGGTCCTGCTGGCTAGAAACCGCCCATGGCAGACGGAGCTGCCTCTTACACCCTCTGTGCTCAGTACGGATAAATGCCTGTTACCCAGGGCTGCCAGCCATCGGGACAGGAGCACCTTCAGTCACCAGTTCCCCCACCTGACTGGGGTCTGCTGGAGTAAGTGGGCTCAGTGTCCTGGACCTGAGCTCTGGATTAGCCCAAAGCCATTCTGGGGGCAGCAGGATGTGACCCGACGGGACACTGCACGTTGCAAGGGCAGAGGTGCAGGGTCTGGTTTGTGTCGGTGCTTTTTAACTCGGGAGAGCCCGGCTGGCTCCAGCTGGGGGGGGGTCAGGACCCCCTTAATGTGCTCGCAAGGGGCTGCCCAGCCCAGGCAGTGCTCCAGAGCCGGTGTGTGGCCGTGGGGAACCTTCTCCTGCTGCCCAGAGGAAGGGCTGGAAAGGACTCGCAGACCCCATCAGGATGCATTTTCCTATTGTTCAGTGGATCCCTCCCTTTAATTTCCAGTACAAATAACAATTTGTGACTGAAAGGAAATCCACCTGAAATGTCTATCCCATGGATTCATTACTCACTTGAAAAGGCTTTTCTGGGGCTGATCCAACCCCCTTCTCATGGCTGTGTTTCTATTTATGTTTTAAAAGCAAAAGATTTCATGTTCTTTTGTTTCTAATTTTCTAGAGGGATAATCGGATTGGCAAGCAGAGAAGGGAGCTTTCAAGAGAAGCAGCTGCTGAATAGCAGATAGCATATAAAGCTGGGCATGTAACCCAAGCTTTACCCACAGCCTTATTAAGATCTAGATGTTTTATTGCAGGTATCTATCCAGCTGGATTTCATATTAAGTTTTGTGATTTCTCCCTTTCCCCCTCCCCTTCCCAACTTTTTTTTTTTTTCTTCATATAATTTGCTGCCTTTTGCTTGAGTCTCGTTTAACTGGTATAGGTGTTGCACTGAGCAACATCCTCAATTTAAATGGAAATTCTACCAATAACAAATGCACTATCTCTCCTCACCTGGGAAAGGGCTAAGAAATATCATTCAGAGGTAAAAAAAAAAACAGAGCTCAAACCCATCGGCACAAGAACAGCCATAGTCCTCTTGCAGAGGCCAATTGCAGATAATAAACTGCCCATTTGTTTGCAGCCAAGATAGTGTAAATTATCCGGAGGAAATATGAGTTCAGTAATCAAGCCTGAAAAATTAAATGAAGGGGGGGGGAAATGGGAATCTCATGATATAGTAACTATTATCGTTTATTGCAGCAGCCCTGAAAGACTTTGGCTGAAAATAGGGGCCGATGCGTGGAGAAGGGAACAAAGGCAGAAGCTCCAGGAGCAGAATGAGTCTGCGGCGGATGTGAGTAACAGCCTTACCCCTTCTGGCAGCAGCCGGGGAGAGGGTGGTTTAAATGACTCGGTCAAGGGCACAAGGAGTTTGAGGTGGATAAAGGGACTAAATGCATGGCTGGGACCCAGCTTGTCTCCCGCTCCAAGCCTGCAGCTTTTTCTACCTGTTTTCTTTTCTCACAGTTCATCCTTTATATTTCAAGCCTGACTGTACACTTCTTGGGACAGAGATTTTTCTGTGTCATGTAATGCTATAGATGTCCTGTAATATGTCCCTGATGTGGGAGAAGCCTAAACATAACTAATAATGAAAAATGAAATGGGGTTGAAATACATTTATCCCTTTTCTTGTGGGGAAGAGGGAGAAAACCTAAGACAAAATATTCCATTTTCCTTTCATCATTTGTAATTCGAGAAATCTTCGGAAATGTCTCTTTTCTGGATGAGAAACTTTTCAAAATGAGAAACTTTGCCAGATGTCCATATTGTTAAAAAGCCATTTTCTCCTAAAAGAGATGCTTTGAGGAAAATTTTTCAGCCAGCTGTAAAAATAAATCATTGAGTATTGCTTCCTTTGACTGATGAGATTTATAGGCACTGTATAGATGATTTATAGAGAGGATCACATAAAGATGCTTTCTTGACTGCTCTCAATAAAGGCAGTCCTGTACTTCTCCCCAGCTGGTGCAGAGCACTGATGCTCTATTGACGCCAGTGGTGCCGCATCCCATTGCACCAGGTGAGGATCAGATCCGTGGGCTTCGTTCCTGTACGCAGGATGCAGAGTTGCATTTTTATCAGGCTTGTTTGGGGATGATGGGGGGTGCAGGGAGAGGCACCCCGCTGTCCCCAGCCCCACGGCTCCTGGCTGTGACCGGGCTCTCACTGCTCCCCTTGTTTTTCAGAGCCAGGCTTCCAGAACCAGAGCGCACAGAGGTGAATCACCTCCCAGGTCTATATTAATCCAGCAGGAGGATGTGACAGAGGTTGTGTAGGATGCCACAGGGGATAAACATCTCTTTCCATTTATATAGGTTTTACCTGTTAATTTATTTACTGCTGTCCAGACCGCCAGGTCCCAGTGGTCCCTGACCCGCTTTGGCTGTGACAGCGGAGAGCTCGAGCTGCATCTCCCGTCTGCGGCGGGCTCTGCTTTGCACGTGCCTGCTGCTGGGCAGGTTCCTCTTGCAATGCCAGTGCTGACATTTCCACTCATGTATATATGATTCCAAAGTAGGATGCTGTGGCCGTTATAGCTTTTGGTCCTTAAGATACCAAGAAACAAACTCATTGTTGTGCTTGTGAGGAATCACCAGCCCCATGCTCCTCCTCACTCCTACCCCAGCTCACCTCAAATGCTCATCCAATTCCAAAGGCAGCTCGCACAGCACCAGCAAAACCAAAGGTATTTTGGTTTTGGCTCAATCAAGTTGCCATATAATACTTTGCTCTTAGACACTGACCCGGCCCACAGCCACCTCACCTTCTTACGGTGCTGGGCTCGCCTCTCTTCTGTCGCCTCTTGGCACATGGCTCGTCCCTCTGCGTCTGCAAAAACAATATCGAACAAGTCACATGGATGCTGATCAATAGCTTAGCAATTCCAGAAGACTTGTTTCCATTTAGAAATACCATCTAGATTCCAACAACAGCCTGCCATTTAAAAAAAAAAAAAAAAACAACCACAAAATAACGTTAAGCCCTACGTGTACAAGCCCTAACACCTTTGAGAGTCAATCTGTTCAACTACCACTCAAGCAGCCTCTCGTAGATAGTTCCAGTCATCCCCTTGACATCCTCGCCTGCTGCTGAGGGCTACTTGCTCTGAGGTGGACTCTACGGTCTGTAACTAAACAGTCCAGGCATATCGACAGTAACTATAGACTCTTATTGTTATTCTTTCCCTGACCAACATCGTTGTGCCCCCGGACAGAGCAGCTCCAACCCAGACACATGTGCAGACTGACACTGCACAGAAACAAGACAAATTGCTTGATCCAGAGACATAAAAACACTCTCGGCAAGAAGAATTACTCCCAAAGGGAAGATGCCTTTAGGTGAGAAGACCTACGGGGCCGTGAGAAAGAATCTGCGGCTGCCCCAGGAGTCAAACGCCACAGCCCACGACAAAAAGCTGTGGCTGCAACTGCGACGAGCGATGTGTCAGAAGCCAGGCTCTGAGACCTAAGAGCAAAAGGATGCAGAGAAGGAGTCCCAGAAAAGGGCTCCGTGAAAACAGACCACTTGACAGCAGATACGCTGACGCATCCTGGATCACTGCTGCGAGAGAAGACCGTCCGTGAACTTCTCAGACGCGAGACACGCAAGACAGGTCTGTCTGCTGAGCTTCTAAGGCAAGAAAGCAAGGGCTCAGCATTATGCTGAGGAGTTGAGGCACACGAGACCCTTGGTATGGCTACCGATGTGCCCACCTAGCACAAAAAAACCCCAATGGGAACATCAAGACCTGAGAACATATGGTATAGTACACAGAAAATGAATGATACAAACTACCTTCTTACCTATGAAGCCCCTTAGGGAATTATAGCGGCAGTCGGCTGATGGAAGAACCACAATGGTGTGACGTGGTGACTCAAAGATCTACAACCTTACAACTACAGAAACTGGTGCTAAAAACACAATAGATAAACAAGAACAAGAGAACATAACTGCCATGACTGATACTAGAGCAAATGTCATGGGACACTTAAGGAAAAAGGCAAAACTGGAATAATAGAAAAAGCTTGCATACCCAGGACTGCCATTAAAGAAAGATCCCTAGTAGCTCATTAAATGCAATAACAATATTGTTCTAAAAAATTATGTGGTTTAGTTTCCTATAAACAAACCAAAATGCTATGGATGGGGTTACACTTCATTTCTAGCAAGACCACGCATACTACCTAACTGCTACCAGAACTACATTCTGGATAGGATTGAATGACAAAGCAGAATTAGATCCCATTAGAATCCCTTCTCAAAAAACATCTCTGGCTGCAAAGTAAGTTATTTACTGTAAATCGCTGACAATTCAGAGTCACCTCGACGGTCTCTCTGACCGACTCCCTTAACAGAGCTAGATGAGTTCAAAGGACAGAAAATACCAAAGAACCATGGAAATACAAGCAGCATATCAGAAACTGTATGAAGTAGCCTAATTAACACCTAAGTACCTAGAAGAAAAATAAATTGCAAAACACAACCAAAAAACCCACAGGAGATGTGTCAATAAAAACAGATGAAGGCTATCGCCTTCTCTGAAAAACTCCAGAGGAGATCTGAGCCGACGATAGACATCCTTGGGGTACCAGATATCAAACAGAAACATACTATAAGACAGAAAACAAACAGACTGCTCTGGAGCACAGAGAAGGCTTCATCAAAGGTTCTGACAGAACAAGAGGCATCGTCACAGGCATTAGAGAGGCCGGGGGTTGCATGGAGGTGAGGATGCTTCAGCTGCCCCAAAGATGGGAAAAAGTTCCCAGTCCTTGTCTAGATTTGGGGTGTAGCTGATTTTCTAAATCTGTTGAGATTAATTTATCACTGTGATGGATCCCTGCCCATATGTTTAAATACCAAAGAAGTGCAGCCTTGCAAATATCTGCTCACCCAGGATGAATAATTTTGGTTGACAGGCAATCAAGAAAAGATTAGTATTTTCGTTGCCATCAACAACTCTAAGACACTTGGTGAGAAGTTTCCATGTCCCTTCTTTCTGCAAAGCTGCACAACTTCTCACAATTTGCTGATGATGATGTTAGTGCAGTTTTCTTTTTCCCTTTCCACTCGGTCCTGAAGTGCAAAGCTGTTTGCAAACCCCCGGTGCTTTCCTCAAAAATACCACAAGCAGGGCCTTCCACCTTGTGTCATAAATCACAGCAGGAAAAATGAAATTATAGGAGCTTACAAGACCCCCCAGACCAGGGCCAATGCTGAATTCATCAATCCCGTGGCATGTCTGGAGCTTAGGTTTCAGCTTAGCCCTTTACAACCGGTGTTGCATGCAGGAGATATTTCCGAGCCTGTGGCAATGATACTGATGTGGAGAAATAATAGGCAATCATCTGTACTGTCTGCCTGGACTGACTCTGTTTCGGGAAAGGCTGGAGGAGCCACCTGTGTGAAATAAAAGGCTTTAAGGAGCGAAGAAATCAATTTTATCCAAAGCTATTTTTCTCCAAGACTAAGGACGAGATCTCCTCTGCCTTAGTGCACATCCTTGGTTAGCAACTGGGGTCTCCTGTGTGAAACACTGTATGAGAAAACCACAGTTTCATTCACTAAATAGATTTTTGGAGAGAGGGAAGGCACGACGCTTCCTAAGGACCACAAAAGCAGCGAAAGCTCTTTAACACCTTTAGTTCCCATGTAGTATCTGCTGATATTTTATTTTTGGCACCTATAAAGCATCTATTACCCCTGCTGGTTTTTTTACCTGGTCATGTTTGCTTATGGAAAAAGAAAATCCACCAAACAATAAATAAATGCCAGCGACAAAATAAATAAGAAAGGAGATTATCCTGAGAAGGGAGCTGGGCCTTGAGCTGCAGAGGGCTGGAGCACCCCACAGACAGGATTCCGGCGATCTGGGGGGGCCTCCAGCCACCAGAAGTGTTTTTCAGAGTAACCTATTTCTTATGCTAACTCTAATGACTATATCGTCTGGAAGAACCGCGTCCCCCCAGGGCAGCCCTTTTCACTGAACCAAAGAAGTGGTGTGATTTTCCAGGGCGGAGGAACAAAAGGTTAACATATTATTAAAAACTTCATTAATATGCTAACGATCAAGAAACTTCTGCTAAAAATCATTTCTAACCGATTACCTCTTCCCCTGCACCTTTCCCCCTGCGTGCGCCTACCCTGGCATGGTGCTAAATGACTTTTTCATCATCTCCCCATGCTTTCCGGGACAATTTCCTTCTGGTTGAAGCTCCGGGGCTGGATCCAGCAAGGACCCAACCTGGTTCCTCTCCGGGGCAACCCAACGGGGGGGACAGCCAGCGAGGGGGTGGGTGGCTGGCAAGGGCTGCTCCTGCTCGGTGCGTTGCTGCCGTGGATGGGAGATAGGCAGGTTGCCACGCCGGGGAGTTGTTTTTCCCTCTCACCGTCTGCCACGAGGAGCCTCCCCGCCGTGACTCATGGCAGGGTCCATCTGTCCCCGCCGGTGAGCTTCCGTCCCGCCTTGACACGGGCAGGACCAGCAGCGCTGGCTTCCCTCCAAAAAACCAAAATTAAATATTCCTTTGCAGACGGACCATCGGCACGGGGCTGATATTTCAGAGCTTAACTATGGCATGTAATTCTCACCGTCTTTTGCTTGAAGGAGTTATCACATTCCTCAACTCGGATGCTGCTGACTCATTTATTCCGTGGCTTTTAGGCTAACTATATATATTTTGGCACTAAGGCATGCTTTGTATTTCAGGAGGGGTGGGGGAAAGGGAAAAGAAGCAGGAGGAGAGAGCATTACGGTGCTCAGCTTCATGCCCAGCTTGAGGTTTGCTGTAATGGCTTGCAAATGAAATGATGTCCCATAAACATCAATACGTTTTAAAGGTTTCTCACACGCCGTAACTTGTCATCGCTCCAGCTCCAGGGAACCCCAGGGCACTTGCAGAAGTCCGTACTTCCAGGGAATGGGTCTCCTGCCCATCACAACAGAGGAAAGAGAAATTAAGGGCTCTTTGCCCTCCTCTTCCTTCAACATTCCCCATGTCTCCTTCACACCGTCACTCCTCCATCTGAGGCAGCCTTTCCCTCTGTTCATAACTCCCCAATGCTTTTCAGTTCTTCACTGGAAATACTTCTTAGCTCCCATGCCTTGCACACTGAATTATTCTTTCCCTCTGCTGTTATTTACCAGTGTGACACTCCCAGATGTGTTCTCCTATACCGTGGAGGTATGGAAACGTTGTAGAATTGATTGAAGAGTGAATACATCTTTTTTGGCATTGGCATCAGGTGGAGTTTGTTTGCAGTCTCCTCAGACAGGTGGGACCAATTGCTTTCAGAAGGCGCTTCCTTTCCCTGCTGAACTGAGCACATCTGAAACTAGTTGCTTTACCTTTAGAGAGCTGAAGAGAGAAGAATTGAATCACACTTTTAAACTGGAATTTTAAAAGGGACTTAGGCACCCAAATCCCTCTGTAAAATTAGTCCCCCCCAGCATCATTCTCCAGCTCTCTGTCTGCTGGTCAGCTAGATCAGCATCTGCAGCCACAAAGACCTCACCCTGGGAAGCTGAAATAGCCAAAATAAAGGCTTGGTTTTGATGGATTTTGTGCAGATAGCCAGTAAAAACAAGCCTAAAGTCGTGATCGGGAATCTGCAGGTACATCCCCCTATGTCTATGGCCCGTAGGGTGTCCTTGCTAAGTGTTGATGGTAACGTGATTTTTAAAAAGTAAGTAAACATGCACAAAAGTGTATGTTATGGGTCTGTCGCCTGACCCAACACCCAGTGGTGATCACTAACAGAGTTATTGACCTGATAGTTTGCTGCTATAAGAATTTTGAAAATGCCAGGTGGGTGTTCATAAATCATACAGTCCCACACATTTTTCTTTCTGGAGTCAGACCACTGCTGTGGTAAATCACTGTGTACAGAGCCTTTATTGGATGCTATAAATCTCAAAGCTCTCCTCTTTTTTTTTTTGCTTTTGTCTTTAATAATTAAAGTCCAAACTGAGAAGGAGAAAGACTAAAATCCTTTGCAAACTCCATGGTTTTGGGGGATGTTTCTGGAGGGTTTGGAGTCCTCAGAGAATGGGAGCCCAAGATCAACAGACTGGAGGGTGGGGAGAGACCAGTCAGACCTCCTGTGTGTGAATGAACTTAGTCCTCTTTGAAGCTGAATTTTTCATTTACAAAAACAGCCTATCTTGACTTTAAAATTGAGACAACTTCACCACAATCACTGGAGCATTGCTGTTGTTATTCATCTTCTCTCTTAAAAATATAGGTTTTATTCCTAGTCAGGAATAAAAAAAAAAAGTTTGCTTAGTTGGAGATCCAGAAGTCTTGCTGTCAGGAAATCCACATCATGCACTACATAAAACAAAAGAAACTCGGGTTTTTTTCTTTCTTTCATGGGGCCTCTTTCCAAATTAGAATGAATGAGATGATCATAAGGATATAAGAAAAAGATATTGAAAGAACAGTCCAAATTGTTTTAGAAATGGATCTCAGGGGGGAACATAGTTATAAAAATTAAGCCAATTAGATTGAATACGGGTTGTTTTTCCCCTTCATGAAGAAGCACACAGAGGTAGATAATTAAGGCCAATACAGAGGTAAGGATTAGTATTCCTAGCTGTGAAGCCCACAGTTTTAATTAGTCACTGGGTTTTTCTGCAGGGCCACATTAATAGACAAGGGCGTGGTGACCTTTTCTTTTCTTTTTCACCGAGTTCATTACAGCCCTGCTTATTGCCACGAAGCATCACAGCTTTGTGCTTGCAGCTGCTTTAAAGGCAAAATGAAAGCCATAATCGTGGGTCACCCCAAAGGCACATCAAGTGCATCATCCAAAACTAAGGAGTCCTTGGTGTCCACCTTCACGTGTGCGTTTCCTTCTGCGCATCTACAGCTCCTCGGAGTTGAGAAGCAGGGCAGCGGATGGTGGACGGTCTCCAGAAAGGCAAAGGGACGGAGGTATTGGTGCCTGCTGGGATGTGTGGATCTTCTTTTCAAAGGCATCTTTTCAACTCTGTATGAAAGCCACCAGGACACAAGCTTTTAAAATGTGTGGATGCTTGTGAAAGCGTCTCCCTGCCTGCCTGACTTCCCTCGTGCTCCGCCTCCAGGAGAACATGGATTTCTCCTTTCCCTTTTCTACCTTTCTACCATTTCCCTGTTATCTTCAGCGCCTTTTAAGAAAACTACCGTGAGACTTCTTAAGGAAATCTTAAGGCATCTTTAAAGCGCTGATAATTTCAACACCTTGTCTTGCACTGCATGAGCAGATTCCCCACCAGTTCTTTGAAATACCAACAGTAGTTATAAAAAGTCAAAGTTTCTGGATGTGCTACGGCCCGTGCCTGGTGGCTGAGCTATATCTGCTATCACAGCATCATCCCCGACACTGTCTATGTGATAAAACCTGAACACGCAGGAAAGAACGTATGTTTACTACTAGAGCTGGGGGGGTACGGAGTGGGACAGGGATTTCAGTCTTGGTAAAGGGGAGAAGCTCAAGATGCTTTTCTGAAGGTTTATTTTAAAAGGATTGGCATGGCTGACAGCAGAGTATAAGATCCAGTAAAGCTCTTGGTGTCTGGGAAAACACAGAGGAGAACCTCAGTCCCAAACTTAAGGACATTACTCCTCTTGACACAAGCAAACTCTTAGCCAAGTTTCACACAAAGGGAAAAAAAAACCTTTTGTTCTTCTTAAGTGATTTAGTTTGACAACTGAGTGCAGCTGAGGGCCTGGAGGTTCCCAGCTCAGGATTTCTGTGTTGTTAATTTGGGAATGAAGCTCGTTATGCACAGGGAGATCAGCTTTGTGCAGATGGCCCAGCCAGCCCCAGCATTGCACCCTCCCTCTATTTCCCAGGATTAGGGGGGACAGGAGGCGCGTGCAGACAGTCTCCTCTTCTGCACAAACTTCCTGAAGGTGTTTGCAGGGAGAAAGCTTTCCTATCTCCAGGAAAAATTTGTTTCAAGAGTTGCATATAGATTTGTATGTGTGTGTGTGTGTGAGTAGAATAACCTGGCTGTTTAGCAAACCATTAATCTCCTGGGTTTATTGATGCACAAAGATTATTTGCAAGTCTTTGAAATGAAAGTATCTGTCTCATCCCCTTTGTAACCGTGTCGGTATCTGTACCAGGCTGGAGTAAATCAGCCGGACTGACTTTGTGAAGTCTCTGCTATTACACCAGGGTAAAACTCACGTAAACAAGATCAGAATCAAGTCCAAACCTGGCAGTAAATGAACTGCAGCAGCAAAAGCAAGTTTAATGGATGTGTACTGCAGTTTAATGGATGTGTACAGCTCTTGTTTTATTGCTAGGTTTTAGGAGAATAGCGACCATTTAATTGACTTTGATAGAAGAGGGTCTCCTTAGCGCTGTAGTCTAGGGCAAAACTGATCATGAATATAAGTAAGGCATTTACTTCCAACATATATTTGTTCTTTCTTACTGTGACTCCTGCCTTGCAAACTTTGCTGGCTGCAGAAGGACATTGGTGTTAGCCTGCTCCCCACTTTGCCATTGAAAAGAGGGGACCACTTCACCCCCCCCACTGCTCATTCCAGCCACAACAACCCAAGGATGCTACAGCAAAAACGTCGTGGGCTTCATGCCTTCGTCTCGAGCACAATCACTATCGACGACAGTGGGAGGGCTTGCGAGGAGCACCGAGGGGTGGGGAGTGAGGACTCACCGCTGGTTCCCCGAGTCTCTGCAACGCGGCCCCGGGCTGCTCTCCCCGCCGTGGGCGCTGCGGCAAGCCCCCGGCGCGCACACCCACGGAGCATCGCTCGCCTTCCTGGGCCCTGAGCACGGGGCCGAACCGCGAGCTGTACTTTTAGTAACACATGTGTCCCCCTCTGCGTTCCCTGCGACGATGTGCTTTGGATGCTTTCCTTTCACGTTTCGTTTGAGGGGAGTTGGAGGCACAGGGCCGTGCAATGACTGCGTAGGCGGCTGCCGATGGCTACTGGAAGCAAATCAAGGGCTCCATCTCCTCCTGCAAACCCCCAGGCTGCCAGCCCCAGCCTGGGGAGGTTGGATCTGCCTTGCTCAGCACCATGTGCAAGCAGGAGTGAGAGCATCCCGCCAGCCCCATCACCGAGGCGTGGGAAGAGCTGCCCGCGGAGGATCTAATGAGCATTGCAGGCAGGGGTTGCTGTCCTGAGCCTTTGCTGCAACCTCAGAAATGCCGCCGCATTTCTGCCTTCCCCAGAGGAGCCTGCCCAAAAATGCCTGGTCCTGCTCTACAGGGAGAGGGGAGGGTGATCCGTGGGCTCTGCCGATCGGAGAGAGGTGGCTCCTCTCCCTCCTAGAGATTTCATGGAATTTTCCCACAAGCAGATGACACCACTCTGGTGGCAACCACCCCTTTTCCAGATGGCTCCCATCATTTAAAGTGGGCACCTTCCTCTTCCCTGAGCAGAGAAACTGTTCTGCTGTGGCTGGTTACAAACACCCTGCCTTTCATTTCTGAGTGAGGCCATCCCTTGGATTCCTTTTATAACAACAACAACAAAAAAGCAGCATAAATATAGGAAAATTATCCCTCAATTAATTCCAGTCCTGCCACCATAACACTCTGTTTGACCTTATTCATAGTTACTTGATCTTCAGCTCTTTAATATTTCAGATGACCTTTTGGGCTGGAAAGATGCTGCTGTTTCTCACTAGCATCCATGACTCAACTTGTGCATCAAGTCACAGCAGTGGACTCAACCTCATTTATCATTCCATTTAAGGTGTCAGCAGAGCCATTATTCAAATGACTGGCCACACATGTAATCAATCTTTAATGAAACAATAATTGCACCTTCCACTCTGCAAGACCTCTGCCTTTCTTAAAGGTATCTCGTATGTTAATTATTGAAAACAATTGTGTTTTACCAGCAATAAGTTATGTTTCATCAATTGCCATCTTTCAAGAGAATTTTAATTGGGAAATTTATGACCCTCTGTTTCACTAAGGAGGAGTAAAGAGCAGCTTCTGTTCCTCTTTCTCTCACCTTAGCATTTCTTGTGATTCCTGTAGGTTTTTTCATCTTGCCAGAAAGAGAGAAGCACAGGATAATTGGGCTGCTGGGCAATAAAGAAGTAAGATATATACATGCCACCCCAAGGTGACATTGGTGAATGTCCCTGCGCAAAGTGCCCCTGTTCTGTAACTGGTGATGCTAATGGCAAAGTAAACGAAAAGCCCCAGAAAATGTTTCCAGGGTGGGAGACCCCAGGGCTGCCTGTGTCTTGTCTCCTTTTGAATAGTATTCAGACTTGCATCGTTTACTAAGATTTGAGAGGGTTAATTGAGACATATGGTGGTAAACCAGGCTTTCACCAGGTGAGGTTCCTGATTGCTTTTGCCCCATAAAAAGTCAGCAGCTGCTGGGTTTTTCTTTCTTGCAAACTGAGAAGGACTTAGAAGAAGCTTGCTTTGTGTGTGCTTGTCCTTGGAAATCTCAGTGGAGGTAAGCCAGAAGGTTTAATGCTGGCAGCATTTGAAAACTGAAAAATCTTATCAAGATTCAGGGATTTTTAATTAGAACAATAGATTTTTTTTTTTAATGAACATGAAAAATTTCTGTGAATTTATAGATCTCAGAATATTTTCTGTCTGAAGGAGCTTCATGAGAAAAATTCAATTGGCTGTAGTGCTGTTTGGTTTGGGGATAAACTGCTTAGTGATGGAGCAATATTTTTAGAAGTTAAAGCAGTGAATGTGTGATAAGTGCTATTGTTGGTCCTGGTGTAGCTCTGTGGGTTACAGAAATAGCAGGAGGGCACTGGTCCTACTATAGCAACAGAGAAGTTAATGTTAAAAATGCTCCTATTATTAGCCTCTTTATTTTCTCAGTACTGTATTATTTTACTTGCGTATTTCCTTCACCTTGTTTGCAAACTTTCAGCAGCTATTCCAATTGGATTTTTTGTTTTCTCTTTCTTTCTTCCTGAAATTACCATCAGCCTTGTTGGAAGAGCGTATTACAATGGCCTGGTACCCTGAGCTGTTTGCACTGATATCCCAACGGAGGAGGTGAGCTGGCTGGGAGAAGAAAATGAACAGTTCTGTTTATGCAGCAAGTCTAATGATGGTGGAGCAAGGTAAATATGCTAACAAAGAGCCTCTGTCTGCCTCAGCTGTGACAAGGCTGTATTTTGGGGAACAATCTCGTTGTCAAGTTTCTCTCCCATCCTTATTGACTCTCTCTGTGCTGCATTAAGAGGGCTCTTGCATTATACGATAAAATGGTGATGGATAAAGCAACCCATCAGGCAGGTAAAGCTTTGTGCACAGTGCTGTATACGTTTTTTTTCTTTCAAACTGTTTTCATGCAACTCCATTCTTTCCTGCTCTCAGCTCTCCTGGTTCAAGGTTTCCCTGTACTGAACTGTATGAGCTCTGTGTTCAATCTACAAGATAAACCAGCGATTGAGAAACAACCTCAGCAGAGTCACCCCAGCACAGACACAAGGGAAGGGTGGTACGAGCATCACAGCAAGACCTTTCCCTTCCCTGTGTCCCTTGGAATTCTCATTTCACTACCAGCCCCCTTCTTAACAAACCGCCTACCTACAGCAAGGAGCTCCTCTCCACCCTGCCTTTGGGTCTGGTCGCGGATGAACGAACCAGGGATTCTTCTTGCTCTACTCGCACGTTCCTGCGTGATAGTAGTTCACTTCTCCCGTGGGACTTTGCAAGGCGCTGAGCTTAGTCCCACGGGGATGTTTCTCATTTTGAGAAACCATGTACTGTGAAAGAGCAGGCAAGCTGCGGCGTGCCCGGGGAGCAACGCGAGGGCAAGAGCAGGACACCCATCTGTTCCTGCTGGGGCTGAGCAGGTCTCGGTGCTGCTGCTGGCTGTGATTATCGATGAGGTGCACGGGCAAAGTCTCTTGGGGTCAGGGACAAGTGACCCGTCTACCTTGTGCCAGCTTATTGTAGTCTCCCGGTGCAAACCCCTCATGTACAAGGGGATTTTATTGCGCTTAGTGGCACAAAAAACACTTTTGCTTGTATATCCTTGGGGCGGCTGGTTGAACACTGCATTGGGGGTGATGCGGAGGGCTGAGGTTTCTAAAGCGGCGTTGGCAAGCTGAGGGCATGGACCTTGCTCGCACTTGGAGAGGGGATGCTGTTCAGGCATCCCACGGAGAGGCCCTAGGCTGGGCTCCCTGCTTTCAGAGGTGGTTGCAGTGCTGCCCTGGCCTCAGCTGTGGGGAACTATCTTGGAGCAAAGCACCAGAGTCCTTCAGAGGGGAGGGAGGGGGAAAAAAAAACCAAAACCACCACACATGGTTAAACCATTCTGCCAGCACAGGATTAGTTAGCGCAAGGGTAAATCCAGCTAACTTAAAAGGCTGGATGGCAGGGTGATAAATGACATGGCTTCCTGTATTGTTTGATAATTAATTGTTTGAATACTATTGTGTTAAGGGGTGGAAAAAACAGGAGGATAAGAGAAAAGGAATGCCCTTTTCCTTCTGTGCACACTGCACTCCATTTGTTGGGAAAGGATTTATAGTTTTCATCATAATTTAATTCTAAAACATATCACTTAATTAAAGGGATTTATTAAAATCCTCTGGCAGTGCCTTTTTACGATTAGCCCAGGACTCAGCCCCTGAATGTCATGGAGAAAATTCATCAATTGATTTGTTTAACTGCACGGGTTTCACCCCCTCCCTGTTCTGGCTGACTCTGGGTGGAAGAAAGAAATCTATAGTCAAAAGCTTAAAAATCTCAAAGATAGATTGATTTGCTGATTTCATCCCTTTTTTTCCTTCCCCTCCCCCTATCCCTGGGACTGGTTTTACAAGCCTTTGTTAATGAGCCGATTAATATTGATGATAGAGCACTAAGCTGTCAGTCTGTCTGCCAGAGATGAGTAGCGAGTCTGACTCCAATGCTCGATGAGTTGTGCTCTGCCAGCAGCGACAGGGACACCAGTTGCCCAGCCTCCGAGGAGGACGTATGAGATGGGACATGCTGGGATGGGAGGGAGGGGGAACCTTCCTTCAGCGGGGCCTTGGACTCTGTGTATCGTATGAGCCTGAATTAGCCCTGACCCTGCTTTCTGATATTGATTGCTCTGTGAGATCCCCCCGCAAAATCAGTGAGCTCCTGGGATTGTATGGGAGAGAGGTTCTGCTTCCTAATTGTACGGTTGAAGAAAAAGGCTTGAAAAGGCTTCTAGGCTTCTTGAAATGCCTAAAGGTTCGAGATACTGGAGGCAAATGAGAAGAACACAAAACAGGTTGTGAACGAGCATCCCGCCTCTTCACCCTTTCTCCAGCATCCAGGCTGGTCTGGGAAAGAAGAGACTTGTTCAGGCCCTGATGGGGACTTGGGAATGGGAGTACATCCAGCTGCAGGAGTCAGCTCCGCTGTCACCAGCCGCTGTCACTTGTCTCCCAAAGAGTTATTCTCCTCCTGTTTGAACTTCTGATAAGATGTAGCAAGAGCCGCTCTTCTCAAAACCCATAAATCCTCCCATAACCTAAACGGAGAGCTTGGGAGTCTTATTAAAAAACTCATGAACGAGTTCAAACCATCTCTGATGACATTGTGCCTGTAGCCTTTTAAGTCTTCCACTGTGAAATCAGGAATTTCAGCGCTGCGTTTGGCATTGCTCCCCGAGGTAACGGCTCACGCTGAATACAAATCGGCGCTTAAGGGCTCCATCTCTGGATCCTCGTGTCAGGCTTAAATGCAGTAAATCTCTGGATGTAGCTATTAGCCCTGTTATTAGATCTGGAAGGACTAGGGGAGAAAGAAAAGAAGAAAAAGCCCACAGAGGGAAGGCTCTTTCAGTTCTCTTCCTGCACTGTTTGGTGGTGTGGACTGAAGATGAAATGCTACTTTGGGAGACGCCTTTGCAGTCTTGCTGTGTGAATGTTTTAGCTGGCTGCTGCATGTTAATAGTGGGAGAGTCCAACACTGGTGGCTGATCCTTTTCTTTTTGTCTTTACCAACTCGGATGCAGGGAGCAGCTATTCAGGTCAGCCCCAGATGGGTGTAAAGGCTCAGTGTTTTGGGTACAGTATATGAAGGCTGTGAAAGGATTTGGGAAGATATTTGTAATCACTTTAATGGGTTTTGTGACCCTCTCCTGCTCAGGGGCAACAACATTCTCTATCTGCCTGTTGCCCAGATTCACGCTGCACATGCAGGCACTTGCTCAGAGCCACGTGAACCCAATTCCTGATTAGCCCCTTTCCCCCATGCCTCCTCCCACATCCTCTGGTTTCAGACCGTGAGCCCTTTCTCTCAGGGTGACTGAATTTCCCTGTGCTGCTGCAGGCAGCTCCCATGAAAATCCACCTACCCAAGATGGGCTGCGGACGACATTCACAGCTCACAGGGCTTTGCTTTCGGAGCCAAGCAAACCACTTGCTGCACTGGTTTTCTCAAAGATGGCTAATTTCACTTTTTTTCCAAAGCTTTCAACTCTCCCATCTTTCCTGTCGCAGGGGTAAAGGTTGCTAGTGCAGCAGTTCATTTGCATTACAAAATGTGAGTAAGATGTTGTCCTCAGGCTTATGAAGTGCTGTCGGAAAACTGAATTAAAATACAGTGCCCCAAGTCCCTCTTGGTTTGTATTTAATTAAGGCCTTTCATTCATCATTTATTTCTGCATCCCATCATCTTTGGTAGTTTATGAAGAAAGAGGAAAATAAGGCTTCCTTCTGACAAAAATGCTGATAAGTGTTTTCTGAAGGCAACAAGCTCCTCTGGCATCTATATCTCTGATTTCTTTAGCCCATACATTTTTTTAATGACACAGACATTTTTTTATTTGCTTTTTACTAAAGGGAGTCCTGCCAAGTTTATGAGAAAGAGAGGATGATTCCTTCCCCCCCAGCGCTAGTTACATGCTGAAGTCTCCCTGCTGCTCCTGACATTGGTGCCCAGTGCTTTTGGGGGATAGAGAACTGGATTGTGTTACTTTTTGGACACAACTGAAAACCAGCGAGGAAGAGACAACAGCAGAGTCTGTCTACTGACTCTTCCTAGCGACTGCTCTGAGTCAGGAGCTCCCATCTTCCTCCAGCAAATGTTCCTGTGCTAGATCTGGAGTCTTTCAAGTCTGGGTATAAAAGTGATGGTGTGCACAAACCTTGGCTTGGTTTCTGTAAAAAATCATTCTGAAAAGGGATTTATATTTATCCTCCCATCTTTATTCTGGTGACCAAAACACACCCTCTCAACACAGGTAATTAAAAATGCACACACACCTCGAGAGCAGAGCTGTTCTGAAAGCAGCTCAGGTGCAGCCGAGCATGCCCGCTTCTGTATTTTGCCCTTTGAACTTCACAGGAATCAGAGAGAATCATTTTCAGACAGTGATGAATAGCTTATACTCCCATTTGTTTGCTTAGCGTCTTCCTTTAAGAAAATGTGAACGCTTTTGCTGGCTGTGAAAGCGTGGGGGAGATGCTTCAGCCTTCCCGAGGTGTGAAGAGCGAACTCGCTCCCATCGCGATGCGCTGCGACGTTGCGGTGGGGGGTGGCATCAATCTGAGCTGCCAGAGCACACGCCAGCCTGCGACTGCGGCACCCGGAGCTCTCCCAGCCCTGCGTAGGTATTCAGTTTTGTCAAAACACTTCACCCCACTTGGCTAGAGCTCCCTTGCTTCATAAAAACCCCATCCACCTCACCCCTGATCTGCTATCCTACTTGTCTTTCTGGCTCTGCCTTCCCCAGAGCGAAGGCTGGCGCTCCTATCGCTCGCTGGGGAAAATTCAGGGATATTTATCACTGTCAGCAGGGAGGCGGAGGGGTTTTCATAACAACTTGCTACATGTGTTCTTGCACGTGATGCAGTTTTTACATAGCTTAAATCTGGTTCGATGATCTGCCCTGTCCTCCGAAGAGCTGTATTGCAGTGATGACATTTCAGAGCTGCCTTCAGTATATCACCATGAACAGACTTGCCAGAGCACTTCCCCAGCTCTCATCCTCTCTAGCAATACATTATTTAGGAAAATTAAATCTGAAGTGCATATGTGACCATCCTTCTGATTCACAGGGTCACGCAGCAGGGGCTTTGCTGGAATAAATAAAAGCCTCTGCTTGTGGCTTGTTGGTACAGTTGCCTTCATTCAAACCTTTTCTGACAGTGTTTATCAATTATTTGGGTCCACATTAGGAGGGAAAGGCTCCATGCCATGATGCCAGTTGTTGCTGGTGAACAGCCCGAAGGCTGACAGCCAAAATCCTGGGTCCCCTTGACGGTGCCTGCTTTGCTGCTGGCGACAAGTAGGAATTTTCTCTTCTCCTTTGCTCTGTGTGTGTGAGCAGCAGGAAGGGTTTCTCATCGAGCCCCATCCAGGGCTTCTCCTCCTACATAGGCATCGCAGCTGTGCCTCATTGTTAATGGCAGAACAATGGGAGCGAGCGTAAGATGGGAGGAGAGCTCTCTCCCACGGGCACTGGGAACAGAAGATGCTCTTCCCTCCCTCTCCCTGTTTAGCCTGATGTCGGTCGGCTCGGCCCCGGCTCCCATTGTGCGTGTGAGAAACAGCTGGGGAAGAAAGAACAGGGGGAGGAGGTCGGGGAGGGTCTCGGATACTTGTGCAGTAATAACTTTTTTATTTAAAAATTTGAAAGGTACGTTAGCTCTGTGGTGTGTCTGAATACACGAGGGGTGATGAGAGCCAGCGAGAGGAAAAAACTCTGCATCTTCTAGTTTAGTTTTAACTCCTTCCCCCCTTCTTTTAGAAACACAGTTAAAATGGTGAAATGTGAATGTTTTGGACCCAGTGTGTGACACATCACGTAATGGTTTAGTAAATAAGTCTGGAAAGACAAGCTTCTGGTTCTGCAGCATTGCTTCAAAGCCAAACCCAAATTGAGAGGGAATTAACTAAAATTCATGACTGCTGGGAGACCCTGCTGAGCCAGAGCTGCCGGCTCTCCCTCCCGAGCCCCTGCTGCAATTCCCCGAGTTGGTAACTCGGATGACGGTCTCAAGAGAGAATCAATGAAAAAGGACCATTACTGTTATTTATTATTTGCTGCTTGATTTTGGTGG
Organism: Pelecanoides urinatrix; assembly: GCA_013400755.1. NCBI lineage: Eukaryota > Metazoa > Chordata > Aves > Procellariiformes > Procellariidae > Pelecanoides > Pelecanoides urinatrix. The sequence goes on along the minus strand of VZTQ01007463.1, from coordinate 39,037 downwards.
CAAGCCTGTGAGACTAAACTTCCCCTCTATCTCTGCATATTGTCCTCCAGGGCTGGGTTGGGAAAAGCAGAGAGCTTTTATCACTGCTTGCCTGAATGTACCTGTTCAGAAGATGAATAAAGGCCACTTTTCTCCAGTGCTGTCAGCCGGGCTCCTTTTACCAGCAAGTTTTGCCCATTTTGTTCTGACACTTAATAAGAGCTTCATAAGGCAGAAGCCTTGGACTGCATTTTCTGAAATAGGCCCCTGCTCAGTAAAGCACTGGTATTAAGGAAGCGCTTAAACTAAGGCAGATGTTTACATGAATTTTGGAGTAGAAGCTGCAAAATGCTTAGAGACTACACAGCCAAGCTTCGCTCCACAATAGAGCACTGAAATCCTCCACCTTAGAGACATGGTTACATTTCATTCTGTAATTCAGTTTTCAAATGCACAGAGTGCCTGCAATGATCTTATAAAATGCTCATCTCACTGTTAATCTGCACTGCAATCTAACCACCTGAAAGGCACCTTTTTGGGGATGAAAGAGTGTATTTCGTTCATATTGCTTTTTTTTTTTTTTTCCTTTATTGCTTTTTTTCTTGGTTTTGGAACACCCTTTGACTTATCTGCTGGTATTGATCGGAGCCAGGTCTTGAAGCGGGTGCTGTGCGTGGAGCTGGGGCGAGCCTGGGCAGCCGAGGGGCTCAGCGCCGGGCGCAGCCCCCGTCACCAGTTTGCTCTCCAGCAAGGATGGAAATGGTCTGCTTGAGGGGATGGGGCAAGAAATGCTGGAGAAAAAAGGGCAGCAGAAGCATTTGCTTTCCCTCGGCGCAGGCTGGCTGGAGCCCGGTGCCTTGCCGAGGACGCCTGGCCGCTCCTCTTGCCCGCGGGAGTTGTTTAACCTGACGAAAGGCATGAGCCCCCTCGTGTCGTGTTGCAGGGGTGAAGGAGGTGCTGCGGGGGAAGGATCATTTGTTGAAGGAAGCTGCGCCGGCCCGGCTGCAAGGTGAGCCCCGTGCCACCGGGGCCAGAGCGGCTGCTGCTGCCCACGCCGGCGCAGGGCTAGCTGGATTTTAATTGCGCTAAGACTCTGATTGATTTCTTTTTTTTCTTTTTTCTTTTTTTTTTTGTAGCTCATTACCCAGCAAGTCATTTTAATTAACACCATCTAATATGGGTTGAGATGTATTTTGCAAATGTCAGCACTCTTCCCCTCCCATCCCCCCCGCTCTCCGTAGACTGAATGTGGAAAGCTCCAGGAGGACAGCGCTAAATGATTTCAGTTGATTTAGCAGTGGCAAAGCAAGTCGTTAGCAAAGTGCTTTATGAAGCCGTAAATGTCCTTTCCAAGTCCTTTATGGGATTCTTGGGGAAAATCTGTTTGTCACCGAGGATTATGCATTGCGCTGCTCTTCCCCTGATGAGCAAACGGGTCAGAGGAACACGGGGGTCTCGCGTCTCGTCTTCGTGGGGCCGCTCCTCTCGACAGCGATGGGAAGGCAGACCCCAGCGCGGCATCCGTGCTCTGTGGCCCCCGACCTCTGCTCAGCCCCCGGGTGCCAGTGTAGGCAACTCCTCCCCAGGACCACCAGGGACCCCTCAAGTGTGAGCTGGTGCCAAGGTAGGACCAGTAACTAACAGAAGCAAGGCTAGCTCTTACTGGATCAGTTGGTGATTGAATAAAGCACCTGATAAAGTCACTGGCAAAGCTCTTAATGATTTCAGTTGTGTCTGATCAAGCCCCAGGAACAACCTCAGCTGGTCTGTGTTTTGCTTACAATTAAATTCTTCTCTGTTAAGCTCTACTGGTACAGCTCTCCACTCAAGTTTCAAGTGAATGGGAGGCATTTACTGCTTGTCACCTGCTGGCTCAGTTCTCAGAGCATGAACATCAGGAGAAAATATTTCCAGTCTGAAATTGTGATTAACCTCTCGAAACTCACAGCAAATGTCCCCCATCACCAAGAAATGATGGAAAAAGGGTTGCAGAGAGAGATCCAGCAACTACCAGCTGTGTGTGTGCATGAACAGGAATAGGTGAGCAGCCCTATAAAATACTCTTTCTCCACTCATATCTCTGACAACGTTGCACCTTCCTTTCTACTGGTGTTCAGAGGGGGAAATGAAAAGTGTAAAACTGGACCACCTCTATTAGAAAGCTGATACGCTTAAAAATGGGACAGATACTCTTGTAATATAACTGCAGATAAAAACATGTCAAGAGCAAAGAGCTTGATGGAATCAGTGACCATGGACTGGGTTATTCTTTGGGGTTTTATTTAGTTCAGTTTTGGAGGCAATGTACTAAGTGATTTGCTGTTTCCAAATCACTCTTAGAGCCGCCAGATCTCACGTGATAAATGGCAGTCAAGTTTAGTGTATAAAGTCCACATTCATAAACCAGTGGTTTTGTGTGAAGGATCCTCCTCATTACAGTGGTTCAACAGACTGTGCCAAACCACTGAAGAATTTGGTACAACATATATCATGTTTAACAACATGTGCAGAGCTATATTTTCTCTTGGATACCCAGCGTGCGAGGCCTAAACATGAAATACAGCAGGTGCTGCATTCAGCGTTGTTGCCTCTCATCACCCACAGGTGCAAAATGATCTGCAATATTTAATATCTATTCAGCAGACAAGATTTAATGCAGACTTAAAGCACAAGGCCTGGGTTTTTTCCCTTTCCCTTATATTTGTACAACTTCACTGGCTTCCGTTCAAGCTTCGTTAGGAACAGACTATTACGCACAACAGCCGCGGATGCATGGCTCGTAATGAACGCTGGGGTTTGCAGGCTTCCTCCTACTCCGTACTGGCGAGCCAAGCCCATAAAGCTGATACTACATCATCATTTTTTATTCATTGCGTGTAAATATTCTTTCCATGGAAAGTAGCATATAAATGCATCCCTGTGCCTCTCAGGGTTAAACTGGGCTGTCGGTGGGTGCTGGTGCCAGCTGGGGAGGGTGCCCGGAGCCCCAGCTTGCGAGGAGAAAGGCACTGAGTCATCTCTCGTTCTTACTTCTAAAAAGTAGTTTCATTGACAAAACACGCACCCTGTTCATACCACACATCCCTTCGGATGCTTCTTGCCTGGTTCTGCAGTCCCAGGGAGGTGTTTCATGTTCAGACTGTTCCAGCTGTGCTTCAACCAGATGTTTTTATGGAACAAACCACAGAGGGTTCAAGAGTTCTTTCCCAGCTGACTCCAATTAATTTAGACCTCATCAATTTATAGCGAAAGATTTCCTGACCAAAAACCGCATTTCAGTTTGGAAGTAGACAAGTAATAATGTTATGATTAGGATGAAATCCCAGAAATGTTTCTGCTTTACCTCCTCAGTCCAAGGGACGCATTCCCAAGGCTTACAATTGCGTTCACCTCCTCCAAGGAGGAGAGCATCCCCCCTCCCGCCGGTCTCTTCTCTTACCCCCCAAACCCCGCGGGGTGTTCGGTTCCCTTGCCGGCAGTCCCATGGCACACGCAGACGTAGGCAGCCGTCGCTCACAGCGTGCGCTTTTATCTCCCAGCTACATCTTCGGTGTCTTCAGGGGGTACCTGGGCTGCTCGCTGCGGCCCACCAGGGTGAACCCCACCTTGGAGATGTACCTGACCTACGTAGAAGAGTCTTGGCTTTAACCTCCAATTGCTTCTGTACGTGTGTGTGTTTACACCTGCAGACTTCTTCCACGGGTAACCGGAGAGCTGTATCGCCCTGGCGTTTCTCTAGTATGTGTGATAAGAACTTGCGATTTACGTTTCTTCCCATTCTTTAGCATTTCTCCTGCATTTCTGTTTACCCAGCAGGTGTGCTCATTTTAGGATAAGAGAAGGAGAGAAAAAAAGCATCAAGCATACAAAAAGAGACTAAAAATCATACAGTCCCTATTTAGGAGACAGGTGCTCATTTCCTTTGGGGAAAAATACTCCACAAGAGATATAAATGGATCTTTGCTCTGGTTTACTCCATTAGCAACTCCTTCTGCATGGCCAGCAGAAGTAGGCTGATCAATTAATATTTTAGGCTTCCAGTCAGCTTGAGTTTACAGCTCATCTTACCACCAGGAGAACCCAGCACAGAAAGCTTCCCTTGCTGGCCTTTGTAATGCAAAACTGATTTCTTTGCAATAAAACACACAGAGTCGCTGCAGCCGAAGTCTCTGTAGAACTTGTTTTTACAGTGGCTGATATGGGGGTCAGCTAATGTGGTAGATACGAAGATACCAAAATATCCGGTAATGAAAGCTCCTCTCTGGTCAGAGGGGACAATGCCCTTGTGCTTATTTAACCAGGATTGCTGATTCCTGCCATGTAATTGTCAAGAACATCTGAATTTAGCAACAGCGAGCTGTGCTTTACTAATCCCTGAATCCTCTTCACCCTCTGGAAATGAGTGAGCTAGACTGGGTGGGAGGGGAGAGACCCCATGGGACGGTCCCTGAGCAAGAGCCGCCAGCCCTCGGACACTGGGGATGGCAGCGTGGAGGGAGCAGCAGCAGATGAGCTGGTGCACGAAGTGGGATCTCAAGAACTCAGTAACGTGTGTGCAAGGTGCCCGTCCTCCTCCACGGGGTCTGGTGCAGCTCCGTCCTCCCGGCGTGGCGTTGGCATAGGGCTGCTCAAGCGAGCTCTGACGAGGGAGACTGGGGAGATGTCTGCGAGGACAGACAATGAGAAAAAAGGAAAAATGGAGGAACTTTCTCCCAGCATCAGCATTTTGAGAGTTCTGGGTGAGACGCGCAAATGAGATTGATTCATCTTTCCAAGGGGAGCTGGATGCATTTAATTTATTCTTAAGCATTTCTGTAGCACTCACATAAAGCTGTGGTGATGTGCATGATGCATCCCCTCACCCTTAACCTCTGGGAAGGTCAGTGCAGTAAGTTCTTCAGTGCAGGGTGTTTCACTGCAAGCCCATCGCATCTGCAGCCCCTCTGCAGCTCTGGGGGCTGCGTCTGCCCCCTCCCTCAGCTGCAGCCCTCCTGCAGCGGAGCAAACGGTGCTTTGATTCTGGGACTGGCTGCTCTTGGAAACAGGACAGCAGGGAAGTCATGATGCTTCCCTGGCTTTGCAGGGTCCCGTTTCCCCCCACCACAGTCATGGCTTGTGGGAAGCTGGGTGTGATGCAGCAAAAAGGCACAGGCAGAAACGTGGCTTATGGCAAAAATATTTGCATCAGTCAGATCCATTGTCTGATGTTTCAGAGAGATGTGACATGGAGATATGGGGTAGGACCCAGATCCTTCCCAACATCTGGAAACAGCTTGATGCTAACGTGCAGCACCCCAAGGTGCTCAGGAAGCCCCAAGAGGCATATGGCTGGGTGAGAGCAGGGAGCAGCTCAGAGATCCTGGGGAGGGATGGGGTTAAACCACCTTCCACTGGAGAAAGCCTCTGCAGCTTTGTCATAGGCAAGCCTGAGTCAGGTGTGATAAGTAACTTTAATGACTATTAATTAAATACCAAGTCATTACTAAGGAGGCTATATAAGTCTGAGTGGCTGAAAGCAGAAGGTTTTAGGGTTCTTCTATGCTTCTAGGTTAGTGCAAGCATTTTGGTGCTTCCCTTTAGAGGCTAAGGTTGTTGCTTAAATATTTTCATTCTCAGCTTGGCATTTAGATGTGGCTGCTATTTCTCTGAGGTTTTGTATTAGGGCTTCGACTTCTATCTTTGTATACGCTGTCTCATTTTCTAGGGGTCGAGGTGAGGTGGGTGCCCAGTGGCTGGATGTGAGCCCTGGTGGGCACCTTCGCTGAAGGTGTTGAGGACTGCAGGGGGGAGGCAGGGCAGGGGCAAGGGGTGACTGTGGCTGTCTGCAGCTACTGTCCTCCCCGTACCGTGTACGGGAGGAGAAACCGAAACACAAACCCTGCTTCTCCTGCACAGCCCTCAATTTTCACTGTTTTTACTTCTGTGTGTGCTTTCAGCAGAACAGCATAACTGCAGCTCAGATTCAGCAAAAAGCTGGGGCAATTTCAAGGGCTTGTAGCAGGCTTGGGGGCTCCATGATCTCAGGGACTTGTTGACAAGATTACTACTTTTTTGTTGTTGTTGCTTTTGGAAAGAAGAACAGTTTTCCCTTGTGCAAAATCACAATTTTGACTCATTCTGCAATACTTCCTCCTGTTTCTTCCATCTGCTTCTGCTCAGCCAGTTGGAGTTGGCCGTGCTGCCTCCCTTTGCTCCCCTCTTGGCCGCCGTGCTTGCCTCCGTGCCGCAGCGAAGCGCTCGGCATCCTCCCGCGCTGCAGAAGATGCCCCTGTCTGCAATGTCAAAAGAAAGGTACCTGCCGTCTTCGGGGAGTTTTACATTCACACACATGCACAGTCCTGCACGGCTTTAGCCTTCAGACAGTGGTTTTGGCGTTTGGCTTGAGTTTTATTACCTGGGTAATGACGTCCTGCCAGCCTGGTTTCAGCTGGAGTCCCACCGTGCTCCTCTCCTTGGCAGAGGTGAGGGTGAGGGCTCAGATTCTGTCTCTACCGGGGTGGCCAGGCTGTTAAAATGAGCTGAGTCCTTTGCTGAGGGATGGGTGCTACGCTGCGGGGTGACCGTCAGGAGGGCAGCGGAGGCAGCTCGTGCCAGGGTCTGGTCCTGTGCACCTCCAGGAATCATTCCCCACTGGGAAATTCGGATTATGGCAATGACGAAACTGTGCCCTAACTTCTGGGCACCACTGGTTGCCAGAAACGCCGAGCACTGTTGTGCTGCTGCTCAGAAATGCTCTGAGTCGGGCACAGGAAAAACTTGTGATTGTGTGAAAAAATCTGATTTAGGAAATCCTTCTTGGGTTCCTTCCTCTTTCCTTTCTTTCTTTGTTTCTGAGCCATGAGCTGATGCACGGATCATGTTTTTCCACCTTTGCTCTGACACTCTAAAAGCCAACAACAAAAGCTTTTTTTAAAGTAAAATGTGTGATTCCCAGGTAACTCCCTGGACTTGAAGCTGAGGGTTTAAGAAAAACACTGAATATCTTATAGCTCATGATTAAAACACTGACAGTGATCAAAGCAGCTCTGGGCAAATTATTTAACCTTGAGGAAAGGAAGGTTCAGGATAGACATTAAGGAAAACTCCAGTTATAAGGATGGGCACACGCTGGAAGGGATTGCTGGGGAGAGGGGGATGGCCAGAGCCAGGTCAGACGTCGTCTGCCCGGGGCAGGTAACGGAGCTCCCAGCTCCCTTGCTCCTTACGTTAGAAGGTCTGGGACTGTCTTTTGCTCCGTGTATGCAAGATGAGGGGTCACAGCGGGTTTACTGAGAGACAAAATAAAGACCTGGCTGTTCTCCAAAGAAAACTCAAGTCGAGATACCTGGTTAAAAAATTCAGCTCAGCCATGGGAGCCCCAGGGCTGAGTTTTGGGGTATGGCGACCCCGATGCTTACTCTCCATCCCAGAGAAACCTGTCAGCTGCTCACAGGAGGAGATGGTGGCTCTCACGGTCCTGTCTCCAACGTGTCCTCACGTTTGCCATCAGAGCCCCGGACCTGACGGTCTCTCTCCAGCTGATGAGCAAAGCCAGTGGGAACTCAGTAAACTGAGCTAAAATCTTCCCTAACGAAGCCTGAAGTCTCTGCATTGGCGGCTGCGTTGCCCTTTTCATGCATTCAGCCTCAGACCCTGTTGTTTTTTTGCTGTAAAAACCCAAGAAAAAGCAAAAGAGGGGCCAGTCCCTAAGGCCTGAGCTTGATTTAATACTAATCGCTGCAAACATCCAAACTGTGGCTGGGTCTTGCTTTAATTAAAATGACAAAATAAGGGAGCCATGGGGATGAATTACTGAAGGAAAATGTTATATTTCCCTACAGCTAGTTTAATTAACAAAAGCCATGCACCAGGCATGAAGGGCCTCCTTCCCGGTGCCAAAGCGGGAGAGGCAGGGCTGGCACGGGCACTGACGATGGCATCCCAGTAGGACCATGTCACCCAAACAGTTTCCTCTGTCATTAAACCCACGTTGCCAGCTCCAGAAACCCCTCCAGCGCATCCACTTGGCTGGCTTTGCTGCAGTTTTTCCCCTCGCTGCCCTTTGTTATTTGTATAAATTCACATATCTCCAGACTCAGACATCTAAGACGCTGCGTTTGGTTGCAAAAGGAGAACCAAACGCAGGGAGTGGTGCCTCTCTCCACGCACCGTCCTTCAGGGCCAAGCACCTGCGCTGCTCACGGGCATGTTTTGGGCTGCAGGAGGGATGGGTGGCAGAATCTGGCCCCTCCAGCAGTTGTGGGCATGACATGGGCTGCCAAGGCTGGTGGCAATGGCCTCGCTGTCCTTTTCACTTGCACGTGCATGACGTTTAAGATTTGAAGAGTAGAGGCAGGTCTTTAATTTTGGAAGGGAGATGGTGGGGTCCTGTGGGTCTGCCTTTGCTGGGGTCGAGGCGATGTGCGGGGTTGCTTGCTTTTCTTCAGGCAGTCAGCAGCTCTCCTGTGGGGAGCACAGGATTGCTCGTGACTTACATTTGGTCCCTCCACGTCCCCGTGCAAGCACTTACCTGTCACTGCCAACTGCCGGGAAGCAACAAGGCAGCCACAGGCAAGCTGGCTGGGGAGAAACCGTGTTAGGAAAACAAGAGGAATAAATTAAAAGCAGCTGCTTGGACTATCTCAGTGTGCCCGTGGTGACTGGAGCCCCGCAGAGGGGGTGTCAGCCCCGCTCCTGCCCAGAACCCTGTGATGTCCCAGTAGGAAGCGCTTTTCATGGCTGGTGCATGGGAAGCACCAACCTCCTGGCCACCACCGGTGACTGGTGGTCACCACCGCCTTGGAGGCAGCCCACTCCACAGGCAGCCCTTGCAGGCACCACCGACTCTTGTCCCTGCAGCTCCTGGCAGGGCGGGTTGGTGCAGATGCTGGGGACACCACCAGAACCTCCTGCCCTGCACTTTCCCGCTGGAGTCCCAACATGTGCCTGAACCAGCAGAAAAAAGTGCTTAGCAAACACATAGAAGGATTTAAAAGCCATTTTCTTCATCCTCTTAGACATTTACTTACTTTCTGTATCACCTACAAGCTGCACAGCTGCCCTTTCTACATGAGAAGGTACATTTTCCAGCCCCAAAGTCATTGGGGTCTACTAGAGCCTTTGTTTTCCCTACTTGATGGTAGAGCCCTATCGCTTCTTTCCAGGCTATTTTTGGAATCCTTGTTAGAGTAGAAGAGTGTCTCTGGATAAATAATTCTTGACCTGCAGTTTGACACGCACGTTCAACTGAACTCCAGTGCATGATCTCACTAGCTCTCCAGAGACACCTGCTCTCCTTCTCCTATTAAAAATAGCACACTCGTATCTAGCGTTTGCTTCTTGCCCACCTATGAACTCCCAGGATCATCTGGGCCTGCATTAAACAAGACCAAGTACAGCCCATCTTCTGATCTCCCTGGGTTTGGCAACCAGAGCATATGCCCACCAGCCCAGCTGGTGTACGGTTTCTCACTAAGCCCTAATACGCTTTGATGTTTATTGATTGCTAATTTCCATCCACGGTGATAGCCAAAGAGCTTTGTCCAGTGCTCGGGTTAAAGAAAACTTTGGCATGAGTCCATCGGTGTGGCGGATGGCAACGGGGCTTCTTGTGTCTTTTGTACCACGCTGAAGAATTAAATCATCCTCTGAGTCAATACGTGCGTGTCTGTGCGGATAACCATGCCTGCAGATAACTGTGCAACCATGGTTACAGTCTTTTAGGTGCTAGGATATTTGGGGCAGACGGTAATTTTGGCTCTGTGGCTGTACTTCAAAAGATGAATGGGAATCTGCTAGAAAAGGCTGTGTTCCTCTGGGTCTTTGGAAGATGGAAAGTGTTGGGCTTTTATGGTGGTTATGGCATAAGGACGTGCAACGGCACATTTGTGCATAATATGCATTTTTATTTATTGCCCTTAAAAAAGAAAAAAACACCCAAGAGAGGAATTTTACTGTGGGCCATGGGCTACAGTGAAGAATTACCCCCGAGTGACCCACTCGGGTCCAGATGGACCATTCCCTGCTCCTTGGCTGGGCACGGTTTAGTCGCGGTTAAATCCATCGGTGAATGACACAAAGACCTGCGGGACCTATTTTGTGCGGAGGGTAAAGCAAACTGCTCGTGGAGCTGGTGGGAGCTGTGGAGTCCGTGCCGCCAGTTGATTTACCACTGAAACAGCGATGCTGAGCGAGGTCGATAAAGAAGCCAGACTCCAAAATGGAATTAAATAATTATTCTCACTCTCATTGACTCCAGGAGGATCCTATTAGAGAAAAAAAGCCTGGATTACTGGCTGGCTGACATTTTCCTCTGAGCCTGTCTCCACATTGGATTTAGCTCTTTTATCTCCTAATCCCCAGAGCTTTTTAATGTAGAAAGTAATGGCATCCAAAGGCAAATTTAATTTTGACAAGTAATCTGACTTCCTTTCCTTTTCTGGAGAGGGGTTTTAATCCTGTTTGCTATGTGAAGCTGCATTATGTGGATGTATTTTAAATCCTTACCGCTTTAAAATCTTTCAAAGAGGGAGAAAAATAAGGGAAACTACAAGTCTGGAAGCAAGGAATAGCTTCTTATCAAACATTTCAAAATGTTTTATTGCTGCTGGTTTTATTAACCCCTGCACTACACTTCAACCTGGCTCTGTGCTTCCTTTCTTTTGCTCCATTGCAAGTGTTAGAATCACTCAAGGAGTGGAAATTTCAGGTCTTCTCCAGCTCTTCTGTTTGTGTCGGCAGGTTGGGTCTGGACCATGTGTGCCGGGGAGCCGTGACCCCCTTGGGGTGATGTCCCTCTGCCACCCACACGCTCCGGGGTGGAGGATGCTGCCTATCAGGTGTTTGGCGTTAGGCATCAAGCATTGCAAAAAAAAAACCTCAAACCAAATCACAGGGAAAGGGTAGGGTAATGGAGCTTCAAAACCACTAATCCCAGCAGAGGAAAATAGAAATAGATGTTGTTATTACATTTCTCCAACTCCAGGTCCCGGAGAACCACATCTAGATGAGGATCAATTGAACTGATTGTTGGCTATTTCTGACACAGCGACATCTCACCCTGTGCAGTTGCCCTGATTTGTACCAGCTCAGAGCTCACTGTTTCCCTGAAAATATCAATTGCAAATAGGGTCTTCTCCTCCTGAGAAAATCTGTACTTATTGCCTGGGGACTGTTTTCACAAAAAGCCATAAAATGCAGAATGTCCCTGTCACTCTGCAGCAACTCAGCTGATGGTTCATTATTCCAACACATAAATACCTGACTCCCGCAGAAGCAAAATAGGCAGCTGGAGGCATTGATGGCATCTCCCTATTAAATAAAAAAAAAAATGTACATCTGTCTCTTTCTAGCTTGGTTAAAAAAACACCTCAGCAAAAGAAGGCATTATGTATAAATACATATATTTGCAAATGTCAGCCTCAAAATAGGGAGGAAAAACCCGCAGCAGTGCCGCGGGCCTGGCAGAGATGGAATTGGATTGGTTTTACGCAGCGAGGTGCCGCTGGTCGGAGAGAAGTTAAGTGAAACAAATGGGGGCTTTGCTGCGGGTGCGCTGGTGATGAAGCCAATTAGGGTAAGTCGAGTCGCGTCCCACGTGCCAACATGCTCCATTAGGCTTCAGGCCAGGGCCACGTGCTCCCTGTAGAAAACCAGTGTACAAGCAGCATTAGTTAATCAAGGGGCAAAACAGTGAAACCATTTTCTTTGCAAGTTCCTGTGCTTTCTTTCCCCCTCCTTCCTAAGTCACCAATTCATCTTGCTCGGGATCTGTTGTGGGAAAGGGATGATGATTTAGAGGATTAGCACTGCTCCAGGGATGCAGTGGCAGGCTTGCTTGGTTAGGAGCTAGGGAAAACCATTTGGGCAGGGTTTTTATTTTCAGCTACTTTCAGCTCTGAGCTCTCTGAAATAAGCAATGCTTTTCCAACCTCTTTTCTGACTATGGACAACCACACCTTGGCCATGCCTCCACCTGCATTCCCACTTGATCACCAAAATGTGCTGCATAACCCTGGCATGGACATAAACTGGAGGGTCTTCTTGTATGTGGTTGCCTGGAAGAGGATGTTAAAGTACTCGCTGCTTGGAAGCCCTCCCTGAGGCAGCTCTAACCACCTGATGGCCAACCGACATCTCCATCACGGACCAGTAACCTTGAGTCCATCGCTGCTCTATTGCCCGGTCTCTTTGGTCCCCACAAAGAGGGGGGATTTGCAGATGCCGTTCCCACAATGCGGAGATGCTCTGCCCTGCCCCGGAGTAGGGAACGTACGGGCAATCACCGCCAGCTGAGCCAAAATCAGAAACAAGGCAGCTAACCCCCAGCCACCCTGATCTATCAGCCCCCACCGTGGCTAATCAAGGACCAGCTCTGCTATCAGAGCAGGCCAAATTGAATTTGCTCGGGCTGCTGCTGCGGTGGATGTTTCCTGGCAGCCGCCTGGTGCATGCGGTTCTGAACATTTTTGTTAATAATGATGATGAGCACTGGAAATATGTCTCTTCAGGAAATAAAGATGAGATCAGTCCAAGCACCATATAAGCTTCATTTCTTTCACAAGGCAGATTACTTGGGCATGAAATATTGTCACTCTTTACCCCACGGATGACTGATTCCAGACTTGACCTAGTGCAAACCAGCGTAAGCAAACACATCTCCTCCGTAGCTCTGGTAAATGATCTAAGCGATCCAGCACTGAGAATAAGGAGAGAAGGGAAAATACCATTCCAGTGTTATTGGACATACCTAACCTATTTTTCTTCCTGTGTTTAGCAGGGTATTTTGGATCAGGATGGCAAAGGGTGCGTCCATCAATGCACAGGTGACACACGGCTCTGTAGCGGGTGCGATGTTACCGGCTCGCTCACGTGTGGGGATGGTTCACGTCCCTTTTATCACCAGCCGGCCCAGACCACGGCTTTTAGAAACCGTTTCTCCAAAGCTTTTCAGGTGTATTTCAGTTCAGGAAACCCAGATCCGGAACCAAACTGTCTCCCTGCGTGACGTGTTCATACCTGGGGTTTAATGCAGGCTCCCGCTCCATTTACCAGCGACCGCGGCACCCGCAGCCCGAGGGACGCTCGGATGTTGGGTGCTGTGGGAGGGACACTCGATGGTAATCTGCGTAATTACAAAAAATCCATGCCTTTCTTTTTGTTGACAGCATTTAAAACTTGAAATACTTAAAGCTAATTATAGCAATAACCCATTTGTTTTTTGTAATGGTGAGGATTATTATGAATTTTTTTTTTATCTCACCCGCTTTGCCACCTGATGTCAAAACACAAAGCTCCCAAAACTCCATTGCCAACAGTAACCCAAGCCAAACTGCAGGCAGAAACATCATGATGAATTTAGTAAAGATGACTTAGGAAAATTATAACTACAGTAACAATTCTGTCTTATACCATCGTGGTTTGTATTTTCAGGAAAGGAGCATCAAGAAGAGAGGACTGAAGCTATATTATGATTTCAACACATCCACAGCAAATAAAGATTTCTACTGGACAGGTAAGTGTGAAGCTTGTAGAGAGGAAACACAGTGTAAATCAAGTCTCCTTGATAAAATGGGTAGGAAATATAAATGTTTTACATGTATCATGAGCAACCTCTTAGTGGAAAACAATATAAGAACCCCAAACTTGCTCCCTGTATAGTAACTGTTTAACATCGGGTACATATGTTTAAGTGGTGGGTGCCTGTCTCAGGGCAGGACAGGTAGTTTCCAGCTCAGATGTTGTTTTCTGCTCTAGTTGCAATATCTTACACCTCCCTGGCAGTTAAACAAACGTGTCTGCTGCGGTGCGGCCCCTCAGCTGGTGCCCAGAAGCAGCCAGCCCGACGCCTGGGATGGAAAGGGGTTTATCCAGCCAAGCAGGGATGAAATGGCCAGCCCAGCTACTCTGTCTGCGATGCAGGACTGCGTTATGGGCTAGGAAATGGAGAGGACATTGACTCTTGGGACAGATGGAGAGGAAAGGGAGACAGCCAGAAAAAAAATACAATTCCAGCCAAGCAATATGTCCAGTTACCCAGTTCCCCCCTCTCTTTCCCTTTGATATTAAAGTAATAACAGTACATTATGTGGAACTGAGAAACCTCTCTCAGGACTGGGCTTTTATCATGTGCAGACTGAAGGGTGATTGACAAACCAAGAAACCAAGTGTTTGGGAATCAGCGACAGACGGTAGAGTCTGATCCCTGCATCCCAGCACTGCAGGGAAAGCTTAAAGGAGAAGACAAGCAACCTGTCTCTTTCTACCTTTTTCTTCTTTTTTTTTTTTTGTAACTAAAAATATTTACATTCATATTAGCCTTCTGTAAATGCCTCTAAAGGCATGCTGAAGTTGGGCTTTACAAATTTCCACAGAATCTCTTGGGAGCAGCAAGAGCCTCTGAAGAAGCAATATTTGGATGGGAAACTTATGTCCTCCAAGCTGGCAAGTTGCAACACTGACACAGATTTTCTCGTAGCTGCAAAGCTCTCTGTATAAAAGGTATAAAGTCCCTTCTGCCTTCCCCTCCTTCTCCCCTCCGTTATTTAACAACTGCCTATGATTTGCATGGTTCATTAATGCAATGGTAACACTGACACACACATTCCCAAATAAGCCAGAAGGTTTATATTTGACCTGGGCCCTCTGTTCACTGCAGATGCCCCAGAGGATTTAAGAACAGTGATTTGAAGTGATTGCATTGGATAAGGACGTTACGCTGTGCAAATAGAATTGGATGCAAGCATTTAATTTTTAAGAAACACAGCTATTGGAGTGCCTCTGAGCCAGTGGAAACAGCAGTTTAGCTCCCTTCATCATCTTGGCTCTTTCTTCTCCCTGAGGACAGAAAAGGGAAGCAGGACCAGTTTCAAACTGGAGATGTTTCCTCAGGTGGCTTGGCTGGGATTGCTCTGAAATGGCCCCTTCGCCTTCGGGTCCCAGCTTGGGGGACAGACATCCCAGGCAGGGTCGCAGCAGAGGTCTGGGGTGTCTCTGTGCCACTCACCCCCTCCCCAGGCAGCTCAAACAAGCCTCGTGCTCCCAGCCAGCTTTCCAACAGCGAGCAGAACAGGCCCGGGGACGAGCTATAAAGGTGATTATTTGTCCCCCTCGGGTTGGATTTTTATTGCTCCATTTTGGTTATTGTGGAGTGAGGGGAAGAAAAGGAGAGGGGTTTAAATGATGATTGCACAATAAATGGCAGCATCTCTGCTAATGTGCTGAGTGCCTACAAACAGCTGCTAGTCAAACACCCATAAAGGTTTGCTTTGATGGGGTATATAACCTTCCCTCTTCCTGCAAATGGCTTAACTCCATCAGCTCCTTGCCCTTTTCCAGGCAGGTGCTGAAAACCCAGGGAGCTGGAGCACTGAAAGCGCAAGCCCCAGGGCAGGGGGAGGGGACGGAGGGCTCCCCGGGGACCAGTGCGATTCCCGGAGGTCCCTTCCTGCCGTGGAGACCACCAGGCTCAGAGATGGGGATATAGTGAAAGAAAGCCTGTAAAAACAACTGGAACGGGAGACAAGATTGCTGAACATGAGGGAACAAAGCAGCGAGACTGTTCTAAAATTCTCATGTGCCAAAGATTCCCTCAGCCCTTGGATGGCTCTGAGAAAATGTTTCTGTCTGCAAAGTTTATTAAAGAGGCTCCCAAAAGCAACAGGAGAGGGGCAGATCCTTTAGTGACATAAATAGGCCTCGTTCCACCTATTCAGATTTTTTCTTTGCCTTTTCCACCCCAGAGGAG
This sequence comes from Pelecanoides urinatrix, assembly GCA_013400755.1. Taxonomy (NCBI): domain Eukaryota; kingdom Metazoa; phylum Chordata; class Aves; order Procellariiformes; family Procellariidae; genus Pelecanoides; species Pelecanoides urinatrix. The sequence continues at coordinate 23,334 of VZTQ01007463.1, read as the reverse complement.
AGCTGGACTCCAACAATTTTAACCCCGCGAAAGCCAGCACGTGTTTCTGTACATCCCATGGCCACTCTCACTACTTAATCCTTCCTACACCCTCTAAGGTCTTCCATGATCTTCACAGCGCTTCCCATTTGAACATCTCCCAACTATTTACATATAAAAATAATTATTTCAGTTTCTCTTTCTGGCTCCCCAGGCTACAGGAAACATTGCTGGCTGATTTGGCAGGCGGGAGAGTTTCCTGGGGAAACAAGGCGAAGCAGCCACCTTGCCTCTGTGCCAGCTCCACCCCCAGGAACTCTGGCACCATCCAAATTTGAGAGGAGGAGAGAGATTTTAAGGATATTTCCTTGGGTTTGCAAAAAACAGAGGTTGGATGGAGAAAGACCCAAGTTAAAGGCTCCAGGCTTGCTCCCTTGCTCAAACCCTGGCTGCCCGTGAGCACCTATAGCTGCTGCCTGGTTACGTACGAAGGGACCCGCCGTTGGAGCCCGGGATAGTGAAAGGCTTCTCTGGTCCAGTGTCTCTACAAGGAACCAAGATGGAAAGAGTGGAGACAGCTGTCCCTGCTTCCCCTTGCAACCCTCCGAGCCTCCGCCGTCAGCAGCCCTGGGAGGACACTAGCAGAGGAGAAAGGCAGATCCTGGTGGGTCTCCGTGGGGAGCGAGCTCGGGAATTGCAGGGATTATCTGTAACAGCTTTTGGCTCAGTCTGAAAGGAAGCACTGAAGGCATTGCGAAGTGTTAGAGCAAAGTGAAGACACTGAAGCACTTCTCAAAACACCCCCGTGGACGTATTAATTGCAATATTGGATCTTCCGTCTTTTCCAGCAGGTTCCTAGCAATAGGCATGCAGCCAGCTTGGCTATGGTTTTGTTTATTTTCCAGCTAATGTAGCAGCCGGATCAATTCCAGATCTGGGAATGTCAAAAAAATGATGTACAATTCCCATGGATAATTTGTGACATACACCTGGTAGAGAGTCATTAGTAGCACAATTAATCCAGCGCTATGGCAGAGGAATAGGAACGCCTCGCAGAAGTGGATGCAAATCCCATCATCAGAAAAGTAATAAAAGCACATTTGCCCTGTAGATTATCACTGGCCACTGGCTAGATGGGAAAATTGCACTTGGAAACAAGGCAACACACACAAAAACTCGGCGGCAAACGCTCCCTGCAGTACCTCTCCCCGCAGGGCTGTAAGTGGCATCTGAGCGATGCTCATCTGGCATCGCGCTGCAAATGACTTCAAATGTGACTGTCCAAACTGAACCATCAGCACTTGTTACCAACCCCATTAAGCTTTAAAAGGCACTTGAGCCTTGCTCCTTGCTCATCCTTGCTGGGCTTGGGTTATTTAACACATGGGCTCTGGCACGCAGGGTCCAGCTAGACCAGGAACCCGAGCGCTTGTGGCTGCAGCCCCAGCCCTGCCTGTCTGCGAGGCAGCACAAACCGGCCGTGCGCTCTGGCAGGTAAGGGAGGTTTCTCTTGTGGGAGGAAGAACAAAAAATCAGGAAAAAGAAAAGGGCAGGAATAGGCCAAGAACAACAACAACAAAAAAGATTAAAAAAAAATCATAGTTTTCGCCTTTTCCAGTAGCTTGAATGGGATTTCACCAGGTGGCACCTTTCTGTGGTCCCTGTGAGCGCTGGGTTCTGCGCATCAGTGCTTGCCACGCACAAACTCTTCCCTTTTATCTTCTTGCTTCTCTCTTATTTTTAAATATGCAAATACACCAGAGGAGCATTTCAAACCCCTGACTACAAATAGATTTGAAGGGCCTTTGAACTCTTGAGAGGCTCCTGCCTTACTCTAAAAAAACCCCAACAAATGCATGGATGCTGTGCATTCCCTCTGCTGCGCCTCCACGATGGATCCAGCTTGAGGTCCAATCCTGGCTCCCAGCAGCTCCTGCCTGTATCCTCCCAGCCCCAGCATCATCTGCCCAGCGCTGGCACCTGCCTGCAGGGAGGATGCGCCCAGGGCACAGGGCAGCGCGGGCAGCGGTTCCCCCTTTCCATCCTTCTCCAGGGTGGGTTCGGCTCCGTCTCGTGCAGGGCTTTTGGAGAGGAAAGTGCTGGCTTGATGAGCTGCGCGAGCTTTAGCTTGAAAACACTGAGCGTGAGTCATAATTCTCAAGAAAAGGAACAAAAAAATTATGTGCCAGCTGGGAAGCACGGTGGTTTTGAAAATCTCTGATTGGCTCTGATTGAAGTATTGAGCTGCTGCGGGTCTGCTGGAAAAACCTGAATGAAGGCGCTGAGGCCCTGATTTGGCTGAGCACACCCAGCTTTGTGTTACTGGGGATTCAGCACCATAGCGGGACAAATCCAAGGCAGCAGAGCTGGCTGGAGGAAACTCTCCAAAAACGCAAGCGATTCCCATTATTCCCGATACTGCATTTTTCTCTGCATTTAACACCTTGGCCAACTTTTGTTAGTTTACCCCATTGCTATTATTTGCTCGGCTTTAGATGCTGGAAAATTGAGGCCCACAGGGAATTTGGGCTGTTTCCCAGGTGAGGGGAGGAGAGCCATGGCCCCGTGCAGCCTTGCAGGTCTTGCTCACCCTTGCACATCCCTCCTCTCCCCCGACTGAAATCTGTATTTATTGCACTCTGTTTACCGCTAAGAACTTTAAAAATGCTAAATGCTCAGGAGGAGATTGCAGTCTGGATTTGATCCCCAGGCTGACCTGTGGTGTACAGTTTAATAAGGCTGTTTTATGTACACTGTACCCTAAATCTAAAGGTCAGGGGTTTGGTGGCCATAAATATTCAATCCGCACAGATTGGGTCTTTTAAACCTCCTTTTAAATATTTATAACGGTGCTTCCATGGCTGCAGGAGAATGTTGTAATAGTATTAAGAGAAAAAAAATCCTTCTGTATCTAAAAGCTCAGCATGAGCCATTTTCATATATTATGCATCATTAAGTGCTGTTTATGGCCGTTCCTGGCGGTGTCTGTACTGTATCACGGCAGAGTTCATGAATTCGGGGCTGTGCGGAGCCCAGGGTGTTGGCTGCACCGTGCATCTGCCCAGGCATCGCCCCTGCCGCTGCGGGGACGGCCGATGGGACGGCCGAGGTGCCGGCAGCCCGGCGCTGGGGCAGTGGGGGTCCCTGCAAGGCGAACCCCGCGGTGCTGCCAGCCCTCCTCCTCCCGCAGACCCCCTCCCTTGCTGGCCCCTGGCACACAAGCCTCTTCCCCAAAGGTTTTGGAGATCTGCGGAGGGAAGACCTCACCATGTCTGGTCTCTTAAAGAAAGACCAAGCTCTTGTTTGTGCCAGCTGAACGGTGGGCACGGGCGTGCAGTTATTCTGCTATTTATTCTCGCATGATATTTTGCTGAGAAGTGTCAGAGAAGCGCAGAGCATCATCAACATTAGCTGCGGAAAAACGTCGCCTGGCTTTCCCAGTGCCGTTCGTTTCAGTCACAGCTGTGCCCCGCTGGCTCTGCTGATTCTGTGGAAATGATCTGAAAAACGAGAGGGGGTGGTTGGATGCAATCAGCAGGACGGAGTCAGAGCTGTGGCCAAACATCACCCCCTTGACGCCGGTTCTGCCCCGATGCGACGCGATTGCTGCTGGGAACGGGAAACTGGTCTCTGCGGATCAAACTGGGGCACCACAGGGTGAGCTAGGAGGAAGGTCAGCAAAGCTGAAATCACTTGGAGACTTTAATCAGCTTCTAATTAAAACTGAGATGGGCTTTTGTCACTACGTAGAGCAGCACAACTCAGCCTGACTGATACCTCTTCCCAGGTGCTGCTGGAGAATGGCCTTATTACCCTTATCTCTTTAATTTTCAGGAGTGCTTACGGTTTAGGGGAAAGTGCTATGTCAGCACAGTTTCCCAGGACTCATGAACCTGCATCGTGAACTTAATCTCCCACGTGAAGTCATTTAGTGCAGTGTGAGGGGAAGCAAACTGGGTTTTCCCCAACTGCATTGAAATTGGCCCCCCAAGTCTAAAGAAATAGGAGAATGATGGACAAGCAAATGGATGTACAGCATGCACTGCATACAGAGCGGGATGTCACAGGCTTCATTTCCTTAGGAAATCAGGTTTAAAATTAAGGCTAATCAGAGTTAAAAAACACTGCAGTTACCCTAGACCAAATGATACTATAATGTACTCAGTATATTACATTCTCAATAGCAAAGCAGCATCTGCTACATAAAATGAAATGTGTGTGTCACCATATGTAGGCAGCATAATGTGGACTCAAATTAAATAAAAACATTTCAGGGTATATGGTCCAATATGCAATCTGGGCCCTGGGAAATGCTGAGATTTACTCTAAAGTTCTTAGCAGTTGGCTAAAACGCTGAACCCAAAACAGTGCAAACTTGTTTTTTTAGCAACATAAGCTGTTGTCTGCGCTTCCCTCCCTATGAGCCAATATTACTTCTGGAAATTCAGGAATGTATTGTTTTTCTTTTTAATTTTTTTTTTATTTTATCCTCTTTTTTTTTATTATTTTTGTCTGAGGCTTTTTGCATCTTTCCAGTAGTTGCAAAATGTCTGAGAGGACAGAACCCCAAACGGTAGCAAATACTGTTTTCCACCTAATAGCTGCCCTCCAGAAATACCACGGAAACTCTTGGAGAGCACACCAAAGTCCCATAAACCAGTCAGATAGCCTGTTATCCGCATACCACAAATAAAAAGAAAGACATAAACTCTGCAAAACAACTTGACTCTCACCTTTTGCAGCTATTTCTTGCCCGCTGAAATCTCTCCCAAGCAAGGGGCTTCTCAAGCCAGGACGCACAATTTAGTGCTATTTTAAAGGAGATCAGGTTGCTAAATTGCACAAGGCAATCTTCCCTGGGTGACTCGGGCTTGTTGAGTCTCTGATGTTACTTGTTATCCTCCTTGACCCCATTTATTGATACAAAAACATGGTATAAAGTGTGGATTCCCTCCAGGTGTCAGAAACACCAGGAATATGCTGGAGGTTTTGCCTGGCTTGGGTAGCAGATGAGTTTGTTCTCATGAAGCATCGATCCTTGGGTGAGTTCAAGGCTGCTGGGAAGCTTGCAAGCCCTTTAAAATCTGCTAATGTGGATTTTGTTTTCTTTCGAAAAGAATATATCAAGTGCAAAAACTACTTAAAAGTGCCGGGAAGGAAGGTGGTGTTTGCAGAGGAGCTGTGACCGGCTGCTCCCGAATATTCTGCCCTCCTGCGCCAGGTTTGCCTGGCATGGGGTTTTATCTTTCTTGCTCAGGTCCTTGAATTATTTGAATAACGAAGAGGCCAGGAAAAGCACTGCTCTACTGTTTAAAAGCAGCAAAACAAAATTTCCAACTGTGAGGCTTGGACTGAAGTGTTTGATGAGGGAAAAAATATGACCGTACAAGAAAGCAAAGGAAAATGCAATGCTGCTAATGGAACTCGCTGTGCGGCCATCTGGAAATTTTGGATACACCTGTAAAGACTCTGGGAAGTCGCTAGGCCACAAAGGCAAAATACTTGCATGCTGCTTGCGCCGGGAAAAGGGAACTCAAGATGTATTATAGGGAGAAGACTGTAACAAACCTGTTCGTGCCTGGGGCACTGCGGTTGGCAGCAGACTTTGCCCTGGGGTCGTCTGAGACTTCGAGCAGCCACGGGGAAAGGACTCGGCATCTCGCAGAAATCGGAGGCGCGTAGCTGGCTGCAATGCCGAGGCTGGATGCTGCCGAGGCTGGATGTCCCTGATGCTGCTGCTTCACACATCCATCCACTGCCCTGTCCTCTGCCAGTCGCCTGCTGATTCAGTGCAGCAAACAAAGAGACAAGCTGCAAACGTTATAAAGAAATCAACCTGGCTGGGGTTTGGTTTTTCTCTTGCCATTAGGTCTGTCTTTTCCAGTTCCCTTCCTATTATTTGTCTTCTGCACCTCCCCATTTCTTCAGCCGCTGTATTATTTCTTCTCTCTGATGGAAAGGGCTGGTTCTTACCATTCCTCGCACATGCTGCTGGTTTCTGACCTGTTCTCACTTGGTCTCCCTGAAGTATTTGTGGATGAATTGAAGTCTGGTGGTGTCTGCTCCTCAACCCACTTCTGAGCGGGAAGGTGAAGAGCTGCAAAGAATGAGAGATGTTTTCTTAAAAAAAAAACATGCCATGTTTTCAGATGCATGCATGCATCTTGCTTTTCATTCCTAGCATCTCCTCTGTCCTTTGGGTGCATTTTGAATCGCCAGTGCTGAGACAGCAGGTGAAAATGCGTGGGGAGTGGCCTTGCCTGGCCCCAAATCAACAGCCTGAGAGATCAGGTCCTCAGAGAAGGAGGTAAATCCATGAAATTTGCCTGAAATCAGCTGAAATTGGCCCTAGGTTGTTTACAGCACTTCAGGGTATGGGCAGATACTGAGGCAGCTTTTCCAGTGGATGTTCCTTCTGCAGCGAAGGTGTGAGCAGGCTGTGGCCGTGGTGCCGACAGGAAGGCATTTGCCGAAGCATCGTGTCCCTCCTGGCCAGAAGCTGCTGTGACACCCCACAGCTCTGCTCCCACCGCCCGCTGAGGACGGTGTGACCGAGTCCCTCGCCCTGAGCGTTAGCTCTGCCGGTGCTCAACACCGAGGAAAAAGCACAAGCTTCTCCAGCCCCCGTTTCCAGCTGGAGTGGGGAAAGCCCTATTCCTGCTTCGTGGTCCTTCCTACCGAGTCTGCGCGGGACCTGGGGGTGTTGTCACCTTTCTGACTTGGCTAATCCGTGCCTTTTCCAAGCCATCCTCATGACCAGTGCACCCCGCATGTCCATAGAGGCTCTCCTACGGGTGGTGCGGAGGCATTAAGGGGCCAGTTATGGAAGATGTGTTCAGCCGAAGAGCAGAAGCAAAGAGCAGGCTCAGGCGTGGGGTGCGATTTGGAAGATCCAGATGAAGTCCCCTCGCCAAACGCACTGCATTGGTTTGATGTCTCTGTTGCGAGTGGACAAATGTAGCTGCAAACAAGATGTTTCTAGACATAACCAGTACGTGGGCACATGTAGAATCATTTTTCAAGATGGGGAAAAAAAAATAAACAGCCTGTAAATACTTGTAACCCTGGGGCAACAGAACCATATATCCTGGCAACGTATGTGGGTTTTACTGTTCCATGACAATTTGCTTTGCTATTCATGAAAAAATATGTTGGTGCTGTTACCTTAGCAACTGCCGCATCACGTTATGGTGATGCTCTGCCCGAGGTACATAGAGCCTTGCCTTAAAGCAGCACGTACGGCTTCGTGGTGCCTTTCCCCCTGGAAAGGGAGCAGAGCGGAGCCCGCACCCTCTCCAGGGATGCTACAGAAGTTGGTAACGGAACAGGAGGAAGCGCGTTAATTTAGATTTACTGTTTGGACCACAGCACTGTCTGATCATGGCCCAGAGCCACTTTGGACTACATGCTGTATAAACTTGCAAGAAAAGGGGAGTATTTTCCAAAAGTATTTCCACTTTGTGAGGGAAGGAAAAGGACATTAAGTGACTACGGGCAGGCTGGATGAACAGCTTTGTTCGGGTATCTCCACCCCTACTGTCCATATTAGCATCTTTTACTAGAGTGGACCAATTTTCCAAGAAATACCAAGTTTTGCCTTCTTTTGGGTCGATGACAGTAAAAACCATCAATGGAGAAATTCACCCCCAGTAACTGTAGCTGGGATCCCAAGGAAATTCCTAGGAGAAGATAAGAGGAAAAACTATTGCACAGGCAGGCACGGTGGCATCCTGGCTGCCAGAAGAAAATGTCCCGTGTTCATCATTGAGTCTGTCTGCATGAAATGGGCTATTCAGGAGGATCACACGGGTATAATTTCCTCTGAGGATAGATTGCCCACTCCTCAAGTATCAGATGCTACTAACCCATCGCTGCATGCTGAATGAGTGCTCCCAGAGGGGTCCTTGCAGCGAGTCCTCCTCTCACACACTCTGAAGCCCAAGAGAGCGATGCTCGTGCCTGGCACCCCTCCCCCTGACATTTTTCTGACAAATCAATAGTTTGGATCTATTTGGAAAAATCAGTTTTACACCGGGCAGCCCTTGAAGGACCACCATCAAAATGTCAGCTGAGCCAGCAGCCCCGGGAGGGGACAGGATCCATCTGGCCTCACTGATTGTACAAGAGTGATGAACCGGGGAGGAGACGGGAAGGTTTTACAAATGTGTATCCCTAAGTGGGTCCATGAAGTAGTCTCCTTGGGGCTCGTGTTTGGTGGAGCCATTGTCCAGTGTAGTTCAATTGCAATGCTCAATTTGGGTATTTACCACCAGGTAGCACAGCCCTTCCCGCCCGGAGAAGGCAGAGCTTTTTGGAGAGGATGAGCTGTGCTGGGGAAAGGGCAGCTTGTGCTGCTGGGTGGCTCGTCCAAGTCCAGCCATCAGCAGAAGTGAATGAAAATGGCCGTGTTTCCCTTGGAGCTGCTGCAAAACCTGTCCCATGAATTTGGTTGCCTGTTTCACTCCAGGGAGAATTTTGACTGTGCAAATTATTTGTGGTTGCTCCTGGAGGTGCAGATTGCTCTCCATCCCTCCTTGGTGTCACAAGCAGGGGATGAGGCTAAATACAGGGGCTGAAGGACTGTTGGTGTCATCATATCCAGCTTGGGGCTGCTGCAAGTCTCCTACTTCTTTGTCCAGATGATTGCAAGCGGAAGGTCTTTCCTGTTCCATTGAGTTCACTTTCTTTTGTCCTCTGCTTATATCGGTGCTGCCAGAGCTGACTTTAACCTCCCAGCTCTTCTCAACAGCCACCCTGGCTCCTGTGAATCAAGCACACCAGGCTGGCAGTCCTGGGAGAGCCCCTCCTCGGTGTGGGGCACCCCTTGGCATCCCAGCAAAGAGAAATTGGGCAATACCAGTATGATCAGACGCTACTTGGGGGGACCAGGCAGGGAACCCACTTCCTGGGAAGAAATTCACTTTCCTCTGGTTTTCTGCAGCAGATGCCCACGCAGGGAGCAGCAGACAGCAGAGCTGGACTTAAGGAGCATTTCAACATCCCTGTCTTCAGTAAAGGTTCACCCTGGTACACCTGACACCAAAATTTCAGAGGAAAGGACACAAAAAAGATGGGAAGGCATCTTCACTGAATTTATACAAAAGGCAGGACAATTGAGTGTGAAAATAGGTCTTTTGAAAAAATTGCGTCTGCAATTGTGCCTTTCTGTAGGTAACAAAGCACCCTGAAGCTATTTTCACCATGCCTGAAATAGCCTTCATCTCAGCAGGCAGGAAGAGACCAGGACCCCCGTGAGCAAGAGGCACTTGGCTCTGCGAGAGGTTTTCAGAGAGGCAGCAGGCGAGAGGAGATTGCAGAGCCAGAAAAGCTCCCAGCGAGGGAAACCATCACCCTGCTTTTTGAGGAGAAAATAGAGAGTTTTGTTCTTTAAATCTAGATCCTAGTAAAGGGCAGAGATAATTAGGCTGTGTGAATTAAGGGCCACCACCTGGCTCTGTGCAAGGAAAGCAGCGGATGGGGCCCTGCGAGGTCCCACTGTGAAAGGACCAAACCAGCCAAAGCCCAGCCCAGAGGGAGGCAGGGTCAGGCAGGAGCTGCCGGGGGAGCTTCAGCATCCTCAGTCGAGACCCAAAGAAGGAACCACATGCCTGGCCCCCCAACGCACGGCAGCACCCAGCTGCCCGTATCGTGGTTCTGCAGATGCCTCCGGTTCCCAGCACAGAGGAGGGGGCTGCCTGCCGTCCCCTGCCCGCGTGGTGCTTTTGCGGCGAAGGCAGGTCTGCATCCCGGTGGGCTGCTCTGGAGGGCAGCCTGGTCTAAAGAGCAGAGCGCTGGCCTAAATCACATCTTATAAATCAAGATGAGAATGCAGAAGTGTTTTGGTCTCCTCTCCTGCATCACACAGCAGAGTTTCATTGAAGGCATCTTGCCTGTAATTTCTGGAGGAGCCAGGATGCATCTTTCAGAAAGGCTCTTGGCTCTGATTTAACTATGTCAAGCAACGGAGAGGGCACCGTGCCTTCAGCTGAGTTATTTCACAGTCTGATTATCCTCCCCTGAGGAGAAATACAGGTCCTATTTCTACTCCAAACTGTGGACTCTTGCTTTGACTTTTTTTATCAGATAAAAGAGCCTTCATGTACAGAAACCTTCCCCCAGGCAGCCTCCTCTCAGCCCTCCCTTTTGCTGGTGAAAGAGCTGGAGTCTCTTTAGTCGCATTCCCTGGGCAAATTCTCCAGACCTTGAACCCTTTCCGAAGTTCTGGAGGTATTTTTCAAAGTCTGGGTAAGATACTGTGGGAATCAAAAGATCCAGGTTGTGTTCCCACACAGCTCCTCTGCTGTGTCACACTGGGCATTTTTTTCCTTTTATTTCTCTTGGTTTCTGTGATTTACATCCTGGGAGTGGAGCTCCGTGGGACAGGGCTCTTTCCCAGAGGAAGGACTGTACAGGGACTCACACTCTGCAGCCGGGAGCTCAAGTTCAATAACAAGGTTCTTGCTATTAATTAAAGAAAGTCTTCAAAAGAGGAATAAATTAAAACAAATTGCAGAGCTGATGCTTTTGCCATTTACCCAGGTGCCAGCCGTGACTATTACCATGAAGGTCAATGAAACTAGATGTGTATAAAAGCAAAGGAGGGGGAGAAAAAAGATTCCCCTTTGGGGACATGCTGCTGCTGACTTGGAAAAAGGTGCCGTTTCAGAGGCCCATCTGGTACCATCGTGGAAAACAAGGTGGGGTTCTTCTGTTCTGAGGTCTAAGACACCCAAACTGAAGTCACCCTCCACGGTCCCAGCAATTTAAGGTGAAGCTGATCTCATCATTGAAAATTTTTGTGTGAAAGAAACTTTCATTGCTAGTCTTCTGCACCTCTTGAATCTATTTTGAGCCCTGTGAGCTCCAGCTGCACCTGGACCCTCACATGGTGCATCCTGAGCTGCATCAACAACCTGCTGCCTTGTGTCACAGGGTTAATAGGAAGCTGCTCAGGTGGTTTTTGAAGGCACTTTAAGCAGTGCACCCAGCAGAGAAATACAGCCACGTATAACTCACTAGTCCCCCTTCCCGCCCCTGGTTTTTGGCAAGAACCGATTTATGGGCAGGGCGTCCCGCTGCGAGCCCTGCCAGGAGGAAGGTGATGCTCGTGGTTAAAAAAAAACCAACCTTCTAAGGCACCAGGGGAGGATGTGTTCAAACCCTGTCGTACCACGGATGCGTTTGGCCTTACTGCGCAGCTCTTGATAAAGTCAAGGGGAGCTTAATGCTTTTTAAAGGTCCTCAGATTTTATGGGCTATAAAGCATTGACCTTAAAGGGAGGTGCTGAGGGAAGTATATTAAAGATAGGTCTATGTGGGATAGGCAGACATGCCAGCTTTCCCACAGCTGCTCTCTGGACTGCTTTTTTCTAAGATCTCTTGAAACCAATTGTTGATTACCTTCCTGGAGAAGAGCTGCAGGATGCTGCTGAAATCCACTCTTAGGGGCAAACTTCCCTTGGACATTTGCTGATGGCAACACACAGAAGTCTTTTTCCAGTTTGTTCTCAGCTGTTTGTCCCCACTGAGCCTCAGCCTGGGGTCACCGTGCTGCAAATTTCCTGGTTTCTGCTGAACGCTGTGCTCTGTGATCCCGGGGCTTGGAAAAGGCCCCGTGTCAGCTCATCGCTCCAGAAAGCCCATCTCCTGCTCCAGTAATAACCAGTACCAGAGGACTCCAGAAGAAGAAACCCTTTCCAATGAGCAATCAAGGGGGAAAATCCTCTTGTGGGCCCTCTGCTAATTGCAGGCCTGTGGCAAGTGATTTCTATTAAAACATTCAACAATCATTAAGAGAAGAAGATCTGCATTACATTTCTCACCTCTGGAAAAGGGCGATGATGCCATTCACCTGCATTGCCAGATACTAAGAGACTTAATAGTACTTATGAGGTCCTGGAAAAACTCTGCTTTGGAAAGCACTCAAGGAGGGTGTGTGAAGGAGAAATGAGGGGTAAATAGTCCCCATGGACCTTGGGGAGGGGAAGGGCACAGCCAGAGCAGTGTGGGGTGGGCACTGCCTGCAGCCCCCCCTGCCCAAGCCCCTGGTGCACAGCAGGACCCTGGCAGGGTGCTGGGAGCAGATGCAAGGGAGGGTGCCCTGCAGAGCAAGAGGGTTGTCACCTTGCTCCTGCTGCCTTGAATTAATTTGGATCTGAGCCTTACAGTGGGTGTTTCTCAGAGCCCTCCTGGAGGGCTGGGTTTGGGAAGGCATCTTTGCTCGGGGGTTGGTACTTCGGGGGGATGAGATCCCTCTGCACCCCCCCACTCTGCCCCAGGCACCCCCGGAGGGGGGGGGGGGTGTGCAGCTGAGCAGCTCCTGGAGCTCCGGGGTGGCAGGGAGGGAGGGGGATCCCCCCCGCTCCAGCCCCAGCGCTGCTCCCCGCGGTGCCGCAGCAGCATCCCCCCTCGCCCGGCCCTGCACCGCCGCTCCCGAGGCTGGTTTTCCCCTTCTCCCTTTGCCGTGTTTAGTTAAATTTCCCCCGCCTTAGTTGATGTCACATCCTGTTCCACAGCCATCCCCTGCTAGTAGCCAGCCCTACCAATTCCTTTCTTTTTTTTTTTTTTTTTTTTAATCCCTGTCCTCTCCCCATCACCCCCCCTTTTCAAGGCAAACTTTTGGCAATAGCAGAGATAATCATTTCGTGCTCCGTTGAATTTCTCCTCGCAAATGTCTTTCGATCAAGGGAGCCATTAAAAAAAAAAAAAAAATTGCCAGAGAGCCAGCACCGGGAGCAGAGGAGAGAAACTGGGATCCCAATAAATATGCAAAGTGAAGGCTCTGCTAAGCAGATTTCTTGCATTGCTTCCTGGGGGTGCTGAGAGCCGCCCGGAAAATCATTCTGATTTTTTTTTTTTTTAATTGCATTTTCAGTATTACCACNTTTTTTTTTTTTTTTTAATTAAAATAATAATAACAATAAAGGACTGAGGAGGCAGCGAGGCGCTCGGTGATCGGCACAGGGAGACTCGCCCGGGAGGTGATCTGTATGCAAGGTGCCTAGAACTGGGTGCGAGACATGCAACCGGCAAGCAAGCTCCTGACCCTCTGCTTTCTCATCCTGATGGGCACAGAACTCACTCAAGTAGGTTTCTCTCTTGCTTTTCCCACACCCCCCTCCCCTTCTCTCCCTTTCTCCCCAACGCCATTTTCTATTAAACCTCGAGAGCACAAAAGAAAACTGGAGAAGGAAGCTGCACCTCCCTGCCGCCCCCTCCCCGGGCATCCCCCTTTGCTCAGCCCGCGGTGCGGGTGGACCCCCCCGGGGCGGGGGGGGAGTAGGTGGGGGGGCTCAGGAGGCCGGACCCCAGAGCCCGGGGAGAGAAGGGGGCTGCCCTGGCGTGCTCCCCCTCCCCGGGGGGCGTGGGGGGGCCCCCACTTGCGGGGAAAGTTGCCGTGCGGGGCAGGGGCGGCAGCGGGACCCCCACCGCCGGGCTCGGCTGGCCCCGGCCGGCACCGCAGGGTTCGGGCTCTGCGAAGTTCGGGGCTCCCTGTCCCGGGTCCCCGCAGGGACGCGAGGTGAGTGCGCGGTGGCGGTCCCTCCTCGACATCCCCCCCCCACCAGCTCCTCATGTGGGGGTAGCTTTGCTGATTTTTGGTGACATTTGGTGACATGTTTCCATCTGTGACAGGCTTGTGGGAGAGGGGAGCATCTTATTTATCTCCCTCTCCCCCCTCCACGTTTTGGTGGTGTTTTTTTTTTTACTGTATTTTAATGCTTGTCTTTACCGTCCCGGCCCCGGGACTGAGTGAGTAGTGGGACTGGGGCCGGGGGAGAGGCACACAAAAGCCATCTCTTGCAAGTGGAAATAAAACTCCATTTGACTTTAAGATAATTGGGTAGAGGCAGGCAGGGAGGTTGTCTTTCATTTTTTTCCCAGTCACTGAGGAAAGCAAGAAAAGTAATTGCAAGAGGATGCTCTAGAATGTGGGGTTAATATTGATGCTGCCTGGAAGCAAAAAAAGACAGAAAAGAAAGCTATAAATAGAAGGGGAATGGAGGCTTCTTAGTGTAGGAGCAATTAGCAGCTGGGCTTTCATCCTGGATGCTTTATGGAGATTGTGTAGACGCTGACAATGCGCTCTCCTGTCACTGCCCTATTGCTGAAGTTTCAGTAGCTGGAGCCTTTTGGCTTTGCACCCTCAGAGTATTTCTCCTGCCCCCAGGAAGAAACGGCTAAAGTAAGAGCTTGCCTTAATTGCATGGAGCCCTCCAGAGAGAGGATGAGAAGGTAGTAATTTGGGGGGGGGAAGCAAAGAAATCCAAGAGCTGTGTGGATGAGGAGGGGTGGGAAGGAAGCAGAGCTGCGAGTGCCCAGGAGAAGCCCATTGTGTGCGAGAGGATGCGCGGGGATTGCGCATGCGCCGCGCTGGACAAAGCCACCAGCAACCGCCAGCATTGCTCGGGAATCAGCAAAAAGGGGGTTCTCGCTACGCACCCGGCCCGGCCAAGGGCACGGCCAGCCCAGGGCCATGGCAGCATCACTGGCGAAGCAGTGTGGTGGGGCTGCCTCCTGCCCCGCTGCCCCTCCAGCCTCCCCTCCTGCCCAGCCCTGGGGAGAGCACTACAGCCTGGGGACCTGGGTGGTACCCCCTCCCCAGCGGCTGTCACCGTCCCTTATCGGCCTTGTCAGCCCCCATCGCTCTGCATCGGTGGCTTTTTTCAAGGACACTGAGTTATCACCTCCTGTGTCACGGGTGCCGTTGTGCTTGGCTACTTTTCCCTTTTCTTGTTTTCTTTTTTGGTGAATGCAGCACTCCAACTTTTCGCCCAACTTTAAATCGGGGTGGGGATGGGGAATCAAATCTGCTCTGAACTGCGGGGCTGAGTGGTTGCTGGCTGACTTTGGCAGAGTTACCTCCCAGCCCGTCCCTGCCCGCTGGCGGGAGATTGGAAGCCCCTGCTAAAGCCCTGGCTTTGCTGAGCTGCCTTGGGCTGGGGCTGGTTTCTGGTTTGCAGTGTCTACCTGGGCTTTGCTGCCTGCAGGTAGCCGAGTCCTGCCAGGCCCCGCGCGCCGGCCATGCAGAGCTCTCCCGCCTGCTGACTCGCTTGGCACTGCAGAGCCCTTTCAGAGTTTTAGCATCTCATTTCTGTAGCACAGCTGCCAGATGCAATCCCCAAATATGCCTTTCAGCCCAGGCACCGCCCAGCTCAGTGTCTTCCCCATTTAATTCAGTGCCGGATTCAGATCTCCAACACATCTGTGGAGTCTCTCCCATCCCCTACAGAGATCCCATGCCAGGGGAGGAGGGATCGAGGTTCAGAGGAGAGAGGTTGCTGATTTAGGCAGCTTTCCTTGATGATGAAGAAGCTACTGCTGTCCCCTCCTCTGCCTCCCTGCAGTAACATTGGCAGGCCAGTGCACAAGAAAGGAAGAAATGGGGAGAGGGACGGTTGTTAAAAGGGACTGGAGGGGGTGAGCACGTGGCTGTCCTTCCAGCTGGGTGCTGGGAAAGATCTTCTCGTGGAGGGGAGGGAGTTGTCTTCAAGGTATTGGTACTGCAGCATCCTCTGATGGTCCCCCCCGGTGGGATGAAGGATGCCCGCGCCCGGCTGGGAGAACACGGGTGATGCACACACTGTGAGCTGCACCCCCAGGTTTAGCAGGGGCTTTGAGACCTGCCTAAAGTGGATAGTAGTTTTACCTATGTGAAACAAGGGGTGAGCTGCCCCTGCATGCCCCCCAACATCCCAGTCCTTTGCAGAAGCCCCTGCCTGCCCCTCGATTCCCTGTGTGCCCCCGGGGGGGTGGCAGGAGCCCCGGTCCCGGAACGAGACCTGCACGAGGCTCTGGGATTTCCTCTAGCTGCCAAAGGTCTCCTAATTTATTTTGCGCCTCCACAGGTCAGTGATCAAAACCTGAAACGACAAATATTTCGGCTGAGTCGAACAGGCTGGGTATGGGTGCTGGGCTGGGGGGGGCAGAGCTGCTGCTCTGGGCACCCTGGGGTGCAGCACCCTCGCTCTGGCTGTGCATGCAGCTCTGAG
Organism: Pelecanoides urinatrix; assembly: GCA_013400755.1. Classification (NCBI taxonomy): domain Eukaryota; kingdom Metazoa; phylum Chordata; class Aves; order Procellariiformes; family Procellariidae; genus Pelecanoides; species Pelecanoides urinatrix. The sequence continues at coordinate 7,366 of VZTQ01007463.1, read as the reverse complement.
CAGAGGGCTTCCCAGGCAAAGCGTGGGGCTTTCTCTCCTTTTCTTCTTCTCGGTGAGACCCAGGGCGGCTGTCCTGGTGGCCATGGAGGAGCAGAGCCAGCTTACGCTCTCTAAGGATCTGCTTGTCACGTGCAGAAAGATAGCGCTGCCAAAAGGGCAGAGGATTTGGGCTGCTGTAGTAAAGCCAGGAGTATCGGCAGAGGGGGTTCAGGATGCCATCTGCTTGTCTGTCTGTCTGTCCGACCCGTCTCTTTGTCATGCTTCGTGCTTGCTGGTGAGCTGCTGGGATATTACCAGTGAAAACCTCTTTGCATTCCTCAAAGTTTCACAGGCGCAGAGCAGGGCAGCCGGTGCTCTGACATCCACTTACCCGGTAATCAGTGAAGCCACACGGGAGGAAAAATACCTTTCTGGAACAGACAGTTATTAAACATTTAGGGCTTCTGCAAGGAAAAACAAACAAACAAAAAAACCCCAAACAAACAAACAAAAAATCCCCCAACAATTAATTTTCCTAAAAGCACATCAGGTCCCTCTTGGGGCTATTTCCAGGGGAAGGGGGAGAGCTGCCAGGGGTGCAGGCTGCCCTCCCCAAAGCTGCTCGTGCCCCTCTGCCCCAGCAGCACCCAGCCTGGCCGTGTTGGCTCCCCTCCCTCCATGGGGGACTTCCCAGTGCCCAGTTTGGTGGCCGGGCTCTTCCCTCCCCTGTCAGGAAGACACACGGAAACTGGTAGGATTAAGCTGCAAATCTGCAGCCTGTAACAGGAGGCAGCTGCCTCATCTCATAAACCAATTTGTGTCTCATTTCACTAACTTCAGCTTTAACCAATAAAAAAGAAAGGTAATTTTCAGCCTTGGGTCGTATTTATTACTCAAGTTATCAGTCCTTGTAATCAGTATTAGCATCACTGCGTAAAGTAACACAAAACTAATTACTATCTGAGTGAATTAGATAGATGAAGGCTGTAGACTGCGTTGACAGTGGAAGAAGCTAATTCTCGTGTTATGAGTGGTAAGTGTTGGCTTTGCTCTGCTGTGATGAAGCTACGAAAAAAGGGAATAAGGCAAGGACAGGGACACCCGCGGAGTGTCCCTCTGGGGTTTGTTGCCTGCAGGTGCCTCGGCCGGGCTCTTTGGGAGACCCAGGCGCGCAGGGGGATACCTGAGAGGTTGAGTCAGTCAAGCAGGCCCCCAAAAAGGGGAAGATGCACTTGGGGAAACTGAGGCACGGAGCATGAGACATGTCTTAGCACCAGCAAATCCCACTTGTGGGGGAAGAGCACTTCAAAATCCTGATTTTCCTTCTTTTGTAGACTGTAGCCATTGCTTGCCTCTGCCCTCCCAGAGCTGAGCCCAGGAGCCCTGGTCCCAGCCTCCGGACTGGCTTTGTCCTGGGTTTTGGCCCTGGGAAGCTTACTGCCTCTTCAGGACCCAGGTCCTGGCTCCCAGTCCCCCTCCCTGTCCCAGCTGGGAGGCAGCATTTAAAACCAGCCAAAATGCAAAAGATCTCCAGGAAAGATGACAGCGGGGCAATAGCAGGAGTCGGCCCTCGGTCCAGGAGCACGCAGCAGCGAGCGACCCCAGAGCAATGCCGCGTTTTCTAGCAAGCAACGTGCAGAACAAGTTTTCAGTGTAAAGGCACTTTCTGACTTGAGGCTTGCGACTGACCCAGGGAAATATGCCCCAAAAAATCATCATCCCTAACCAAAACATCTGAGTAACAGAAACCTGCGCCGGCTTTAACGGGCTCTGCTCTAGCCCAGAGGCTCTGACGTGTGTTGGCACTCGCTGTTAGAGCATGAGTTTAATGTCAAGAGCAGCTTTAGCTAAACACAGATTTAGCGAAGTGAAGACCTGCAAAGGGGATTATTCTGTTCCAATGTAACATAAGGAGCGTGTTCTTCCTGCTGCAAAGCATTTCTACTCACCGTGCGGATAACAAAAGGAAAGGTTGCAGAGCGTTTTGTGTGCAGGAGTAGTCCCAGTGTCCACACCTGGGGTTAACTTTCCAGAGTGCGTTGGGCTGCCCGATCCCGAAACACGGCCGCTCCTGGAGCCACGCTCAGCACCAGGCACAGGCAGTTTCACACAAAGTCCCACCAGGAGCTGGCAGTGATCTGCAGCATCGTGATCACCGTTTCCAAAGCACTTTGGGATCTTTAATTGCCATTTTCTTTCCTTCCTTTGCTTTCCCTGTCTGTCTATCCCTACCCTCCCCGTGATGGGAGAGGATGAGTTTGCTTTGCGTGGGTACAGTGTCGAGGTGACAGGGTCCAGCTCCAGGACTGAGGCTTGTGTGAGTGACGGTAGCACAGACAGTCGTGAAAAAACAGGCAAAAAAGCAAGGACATTTGGAAGTCAGACCCAAAAATCAGGGAAACCTGGTATCATTTATTGCTGCGGCAGTCGTGTCCTGCTGAGGGACAGATGCCCCACAGCAAATGCAACAGAAGATTGTCCCACGCTCCATAGGTGATGGGGGTACAAAGTGTATGTTCCTTAATGAGGAGGAACTTGCCCACGCTGCCTGGTGCTGCTCACAGCCCTCCCTCTGCCCACAGGCTGGTGCAGAGGGATTTCGGATACCTCCTGCCACAAGCTGAGGCAATGGGGCGTGCGAGGGAAGAGGGTGAACGTTTACTGAGTTGGGAGAGGGATGAGAAACATCGTCATTCACTCAGGAGCAGAGTCCAGGGCTCTGCCCCCCGAGGTGCAGAAAGCAGAGGGGCCCAGTGCAGTGCTGGGGTGGGCTTGGAGCCCTGGCCTGAGCCTGCTGAGCAGTAGGGCTGGGCTGTACCGGCAGCTCCTTACCCTCAGCCTTGAGCCCCATGGCGGGGACCCCCACGCGGAGCTGCTCGGCATCCCCACGGCCTTTGGCTGCCAGACGTGCTGGGCAGTGCCAGGTTCGCACTGGTCCTCGGGGTGCTCTCCCATCCCTGCGTGACGGAGGTGGTCCATCCCACCTGCCAGCTCGCCTGTCTCCATGCAGTCCACGCTCCTTTGCAAGTGCAGCAGCACCTGGGAGTGGGGCAGCAACAGGGACTCTGGCATCAGTCAGGGCTCCAGGAGGGATGCAGAGAGTCGGTGGAGGCAGAGAGTCCTCCAAGAGGCCGGTTCAGAGCCCCTCCATCAACTACAGGAGGGAGCTTTGGAGAAAAGTCGCTTAGTCCAAGTATCTAAGGAGGGTCCCTGAAGGCACACAGCAAGGTCCTTCTGCAGCCCCTGGCCAGAGGACACGGCACACCTCGCAGGTCTCCAGTGCAGAGAGGAGTCGGAAAGAGCTGGAGTATGGGCTGTCGCATGCACCATAGAGGAATCCCAGGACAGGCCTGAGTGCCCTGCCAAATTACTGAGCCCTGTGCTCCCAGGACAGGAGCTGCCAGCCCTGGGAAGGTGCCTGGAGCAACTGCCCTCCACTGAGCAACCAGCTCAGCTGGATGCCTCCTCCTCACTGGAAATGTCGAGTGTTAGCTGAGATGCCTCCTGCATTTACTGAGCCAGCTTGGAGCACCAGCAAGATTTGAGACTGTTAAAATACAGGTGTATGCATTTTAAAGCAGATGCCATCCTCTCACCATGCATTAAATAGGAGTTCTCTTGACTGTGGTCTACGGACACCGTCTCCACATAAGCTTGGGAGCAAAAAACTTCAGCACCTCTTCTCTGAACCAGCCAGGAGAGGGAGACAATGACCACCGTGTCCTGCACACACACACACACACCCCCACACACAGTGGCATTGGCCTGTTTGCAAACCTTGACCCCTGCAGGGCTCCTTTAGGCAGACAGTCACATTTTGCATTATCACTTCCCAGCAGCGGAATTTTCCACTAAGTAGCTATTTCGGAAGACACCATTCTTTGCTTTTATCTATCATTCCTCCTCTTTCTCTGCTCAGAATATATGCATGCAAATAGGATCTTGTGTTCCCTAACAGTTCATCTTTTCCTGCTGTTCGCTCTCTGCTTACAGCAGGAGAGGCACCGAGAGGGCAGCTCTGCACCCCCGGCTCTTGTGGGGAGGGCGGCTGCAGCGAGTGCATCAGGACAAGAGAAACTCGGTGACATCATGAAGGTTTTTTCCAAGGCAATGCCCTGTGCAAAAAAACCCCAAAGTGATCAGGGGAACGGCAAACTCAACTCAGCAAAACTGGTACTGAACAGATTTCTACAGACGTTACAATGGAAAGTTGCTCTTTTAAGGAGAGATCCTGCTTTGCTCTGGAAAGGCCCATCAGTGAGTGCTATCAGGTCAAAAAGAGTCGTCTGAGTCTCCTCCTTGATTTCGCCAGCGTTTCTTCTCATTTGCTCTAGCATGAGTAAAGGCAATGTCAGGTCTCCCACATCAAGTTCATGTCCCTACTGTTTTTTTAGCTGTCTGTGTTTCATTTTGTTGCCATGTTGGGCTTCTAAAAGCAGGGAAATCATTAGGGTAGGGAAGAGATTTCCATGTTTGCACGTCACCTACTTCAGGCACGGAGATGACAGAGGTCATTTTCCTGCCTGATGCCCACGAGCTAGCACAGCACGAGGTGACCGGCAGCATCTCATTGCACAGCAGCGATCACCACCTCTTCCCTCTGAATAACCCTTCGCCGCTAGAAAAGGGACACAGCGGCATTTCTGGGAGCCTCTTTTTTGTCAGGTCTCTGCTTTGGACCAGCTGACGTGGGCTCAGCTTCCACGGCCGTTCCCCACGGTGTTGGGGAAGGGCCGTGGCTCTCTGCCAGCACAGGTTGTACCCCGGGAGCTCTCAGCCATCCTGCTCCCAGCGCAGGTCGTTGATGCATTAAGTCACTGAACTTTCTGAAAATGTATGGAAGAACAGCCGATCTCTTGATGTCCCTACCTTAACTCCCTTTATCTCACCAGCAAAGAAAAGACTCCCCCAAAAACACTGCTTTTGGCTATTTCATAAACACCAGAAGCAAGAGAAAGAAAGAAAATCACTTGGATTTCTCTCTCCCCCGTTATTACACGCGCAGCCCCTTTTTCAGCTGACACGAAGGGTTTTGCTCCAGGGAAGTGGAGCTGCTCTGCTGACTGCTGCTGCCGGAGCACGGCCTCCCCCCGCCTGCACGGACCCTCTGTGCCGGCTGCTGGGAAAAGATTCCCGGTAAGGGCCCCCCTCCTCAGCAGGGACTTGTGGCTGCTGCTCCTCTCGCTGTGCCTCGCTGTCCCCGTCTGCAGAAGCTTTAATCATTGCAAAGCGCTTGAAGGGCATATGAATGAAATCACCTGTGTGCCCTGGTAGGAAATTAATCTTTCTTTAGTCCAGGTGGAATCCAGAGCAAGGCAAAGGAGTGCTTGTTACCCTGCTGAATACCATTTTAAACAGTAAAGTATCCATAGGTCTAATTCCCTTTGTATGTATTTGGAGTAGAAAAATATGAGGGATCAACTTCACTTACAAACTCATTTTCAAAATGAACATTAAGATGATTTAAGTGTAGCACTCAAGTGTTTTGTATGGTATGAAATCAGATAAGCAATCAGGGTCTCGGCTGCTACAGTGCTGAGCACAGCGTAAGCACCTGTTAGAGCAGAACAGGCTGAACTGGAACAGAATGAGCTGTGATTTATTCTAAAAGGTGGGAGCCATCCGAGGCTTTTGCCTAATGAACCTGTTTCTACAACCGCAGCCTGAAACACCTCCTTGGTGCTGAGCTCCTCGGGTACGAGGCTGCACGACCTGGCGGCAGTTTTGCCATGGAAAGGGTGCCTGGGCTGGGTGAAGCTGATTTCACGGGTGGAAGTAGTTTAGCTACTTTGGGAGCCCTAAGCAGGACAATGATTCAGAGGGCAGGAGTGTTTTACTGATTTCAGCAGCAGGTTGACCTGTCAGCTGGTGGACTTACCTGGATCAGAGCTCGTCTGGCCTGAGCAGGAGGAAAGGGCAGGGGTGACACAGTCTGAGGGTGCTGGGAAGCGAGGGAAGGGAATGGCATTTCAGCTGCTGCAGCCTGTGACATGCACCAGCCGCTGCCTCCCAGCCACCAGCATCTGATTCTGCCGCCGCGTTGTCGGAGGGACAGGATCCGACCTGGAGTCAGCACTCGTACTCTAACTCATCTCTTTTTCTCCACCTGGTGGACTTGCTAAATGTGCTTTTATTTCAGTGCTTTACAAGAAACTCCTCAGCGCTCTCTGCAGAAACAGCTCCACTTGGCCGTCGCCAGTCTCTGCTCCCTTTGCCCAGACCAGCAGTACTGGGGTGCGCTGGAATGATCCCACACCAAGGACCAGGTCCCAGCTAGGGGCAAGGTCCCGTTAAGGTGGGACAGGCCAGCTCGGCAGCAATTGCATTTCAGGGCACAGCTCCCTGCTTCCCCGGTTGGGACTTGCTCCGCACACCAACCTGGATGCTGTAGGGCAAGGAAGTACTGGTGGGTCAAGGCCTTGGGGCACCCCTCAGTGCCTTCGCAGCTGTATCCCAGCCAGCTCCTGGGGAGGGGGCCGTGAGACCCATGACTCCAAGGAACCATGCCATTGGAAAAGTGGCTCTGGAGGTGGCAATTTTGAGACTGTGCTGGCCAGACTCCAGTGGGGACATGGTGGGTCCTGGAAGCCACCAAGGCTGGGGGTGGTGGGGCCATGGGATAGTGCAGGGTCTCCTAGAGCAGGGCCGTGGTGGATGCTCTAGCTTGCTGAGACTGGTGGCATACCAGCGGAGCGAAGGTGACAGTGACACTTCTATTGTCTGGAGAGGGCCAGGGGATTAATTTCATAATTTGCTTTGCACAGGGTGTTTAAAGGTTCACTTAGGGAAGGATGTGTAAGGAACTGCAGATCTCTGTTGCTCGGAGACTTTGTTTCTGAAGTCACCAGGATAGTTCTGCAAATGCCTTCAGGAAATCTGAGTCGTGAACAAGCTCCGTCTCGCTGCAGGGCCCGTACAGATGGGCTGTATGCTGTTCGCAGTGTAACAGCCCATGGGGTTCCTCGGCAGGGTTTGCCTCACAGCCACACCAGCCACAGAAAGCCAAGAGTTTTCTTCAAACTCTGTGTGGGATGCTCTGGCAGTGTCTGACACTGCCCCATCTCTCCTGTCCGTGCAGCCCTGCCTGCTGGGAATGGGGCAAGAGCAGCGTCGGGGCAGGAATGGGGCAAGAGCAGGGCTGGCAGAGTTGCCAGGGCATTTTGATTCAGCTCCGAGTGTATTGGGTCCTTCGTGCTGATGGAGGGCAGAGTGCGGTGAGGGAGCAAGCAGGAATGGGGGGATCCTCCGATGGCCCACAGCCCGGGAAGACCACAGGCTTGGGGACCGCCAGGTGCCCCGCCTGGGTCCCACACCTCGTGGGTTTGCGCGGGAGGGGTGCAGCCCCGGCGTGCAGCACAGCAGGGAATGCTGCTCCCGACTGCCCTGG